>JARJCP010000308.1:0-11149 GCA_029281795.1 Mycena crocata | reverse complement strand
CCCGGCCCCTATATTCACATTCTCAACTTGATGATGCGCGAGAAGCACTTGTAACATCTTGTGAAGATAAAATTTCAAAGTGGCCAGAGAATTACCTGCTGCTTTATTTGCAGATCAAGCAATCTTCCCCTGCCCCTATATTCACTTTTTCAACTTGATGACAAAAGCACTTGTAACATCTTGTGAAGGTGAAATTCAAAGTGGCCAGAGAAATTACCTGCTGCTTTATTTGTAGATCAAGTTACAGTAAGCCATGCAACTGGATTTTTGCCACCTCATTCACTCGCATTCGTTGTTGATAGGAAATTCGGACTTTCGGCAGACCCGGAGTTCTGACTTGTCTTGGTACTTGTCCATTGTGGGACTTTGCGGAGTCCTTCGGCCCCGAGATTCCAGTCCTTGACAGATTTGCAACATCAATGTTTGTGGTTGTCATGCTTCCATCAAATCAAAAGGTAAGATAGGCCTCATCCATGGTCATCCAATGTGATGTCACAGGTGATTTTCTATCCAAACTTGAGTTTCCTCTACAACAAGGGCAAAAACAAAAACAAAATCTACTTTGAGGATCTCTTCTGAATCAGTCCTAGAGGCTGCATGTGAGACTTGTTTCAAGCTCACGATAAGGGATTCATCATACGCATTCCCTGGCGGGATAAGTCGAGGATAGTGGTTGCCTGCTGGCAAATGCCGAAACGAGAGTGAAATATGTATAGAGTTCGGGTAAGGAGGCTTAGCTCTTATATCTGTGCTATAGGTCGTGTGAGTGCGATAGGTGCTGTTGCACACCAATGGGTGCAAAGATGGGTAGTGCAGTGATATAGATCACCCAATGCCTAGCCTTGGTATCTCGGAGAGTCTCAACGAGATAGGTGTACTTGGAGAGTCTCAACAAGTATAATTGAGGAGGCAGATTGTGGTTTGGTGTAAAGATAATAATATTACATACACATCAACACATGACTTGTAACTGATGAGGACACAGAAAGTAAGTAAAAATGATTCCTTACACTGCAGTGTGAGTTTCATAATATTCAACCAACAATTGAAGCACTGATGCACTTTTTACGGCTGTGATCACATTTTGCTGCTTTGAGATCGAACCCACCAAAAAGTGCATCAGCCATTCAATTCTTGGAAATAATTCCCGAAGATATTCTGAGGAGATTTAAGGTGGTAATTTTGGAGTGATCCTCACCGTAGATTTTCCAATTTCTTCTCTGTTGTTGAGTTGTGAGTTTTTGAACTTAGCAGACAGTGACATCAACATTGATGACTATGGATGAGGCCTATCCTCGAATTGTATCAGTTCTGTGGAGTAATTTAAAAGGAATGGGACTTCACAAAATAAGACTTTGTGAAATGAACGTAAGTCCCGTCCAATTGGACTCTGGTCTGGAACCGAGGGGTGTGTCAGAGTGGGCTTGGCTTCAGATCGTGCACTGCACCTTTCACTACACCCAGTGCCCAATTCAGAATAAGATAGCAAACTAGGCTGAAATTCGAAGGACAGATGGAATTCCTGATGATGGTAGAATAGGAAAAGTCTTAGTTGATTTTCAAGCTGAGCTACTACTACGAACATGATCCCTTTTTATAAGTAAGTAAGAATAGAAACAGGGATATTGGAAAGACGGAAATCCGATGCCTCTGTGATGAAGATGATGGATTGTGAGTAAGAAGTGTCATGGAGATTCAGAGGACCAATTTACCCGTTGATAAGGCGTGCACAAAGCATGCATGAAAATGCTATTGTTCATTCATTTCATTGACTTACCATTCTCATAAGTGAGGCTTAGTATCAGAATGTACATTCTCCTCGGAATGGTACATTAGACCTTTGAAGGCCGAAAGCCATCGGGACAAACACGACATAGTAACTAAAAAGGGTCCTTAACGGGGTCCGACTCAGGATATTATGCATACCGTTGGGCGCCGGGAGCCAGTTGACAGCCGGCTTCTTGTGTGCTGGAGGTTAAACAAGAGGAACCACCTTGAGTGTTTGAGTTGGTTATCAGTCCGGCTCAACCCATTATTGATCCACAGAACGAAACGGAACAGAGATTAGATTACGAGTACAGCCAGCCCGGCTGGACACGTTAGAGAAATCGAGACATTAGAGATGATGTTATAGGGATGCCTTACCAGGCGGCTAGCTTCCGAGCCCGGATGGCACGGTTGAGACCCAGTCTGCCTGGCAGCCAAACCTGCAATGAAGGATAAGAGTAAGGGATTTAGGCAAGGCGGCCTCATCCCGCTACCTTTCCAAAACCTGAAATACGAGTGAAGTACGAGCCATAGTTGCTCTGTGCAATTGGATATGGTGCACTTCACTTAGTCACCACTACTTTTGTACACTGGATAGTTCTGGCTCAGTTTTACCCCAATTTTTTATTCCTCTGGCAGAAATGCTTCTTTTCACAAGGGGGGTGTTTTGGTCAGAGGGATTTCACATAAACTCAAAACTGTGTGAGATAAATATTTCCTTCTGACCCAATTTGGCCGCTCCCTGCCAAATATACACTGTAGGGTCGAAAATCAGCTTGAAAGATGTGTGAAACATGTTTTTCCAGCGCCCTGCACATGCCTGGTTGCTCAAAATCCACACCACAAATTATTGACTTTCAGGCCTCTCCACCCAAATTTTTCGCTCTGCCAGATTGGCCGCTGTACAAAAGTAGTGGGGATTAAGTGAAGTGCACCATAGGTACGAGGCGGCCTGATTCCTGGGCGGCTTTGAGTAGTCCTGAGTCAGGCGGCCTGACCTAAGAGTGCACACCATCTTGATGAGAATGATACCAGCAGGTGGCCAGACCCGTTGCCATGCACACTATACCCACGATAGACGAATAACTCGACCACCATTGGTTTCAGGCGGCCTGCCAAGCCTGGCAGCCTCGGTGGATCCAAAGCTCCGGTTTCACATTATCTCCGTTTGTAATCCAAAAGTTGTATAAAAGCAGTAGAATTACTATTATAACAGTAGTAGACTTTCCCCCCCGCTCGCGGGCTAACAAGTAGACTGTGGAATTGATTTGATATTTCAATTTGGGTCGCCCGTAATAATAATTGAACTCTCGTGACGCTAGTGCTGCCGCGAGGTGAGGTGGAGGTACCTCAAGGTGATGCCCCATCAACCTCGGTTCACATCGAGGCTCCACAAGTTCACCTTGATGCGCCTCCGAGGTCTCGCCTGTAAAAGGAAATTTTCTGTCTCACGCCCTCCACGACCGCTTTTTTCCGCTCATGTGCTATGGGACCTGTCCGAGGGACAGTTTGTTCATCCTTGGTACCCGGCATGTATTTTGTGTCAAAATATTCAGAATATAACTATTGGCGTGACACGACAGTCACGGGCAGTTACAAGGACAGCCACAGTGTCCTGGGAATGCCGAGCGCGAGTTGCCCCAAGCCGAGGTGAGGTCCTGTGAGGTCCCATCACCTCAAGGTGCTGTTTATGGAAACGGCCTGAGGCGAGGTGGAACTCACCTCCGAGGGCCTCGACCTCGCGGCAGCACTACGTGACGCTTGAGCTCCGAGTTTTCTTAAGACTAGCTATATTTGAGTTTGTGACGCTTTAGCTCCAGCTCACTTTAGCCTCCTTCTTGAAGTGAATCCCAGATTGGATTTCGTGACACTTTAGCTCCAGGTCCCTACTAAGCTTGCATTGGTGCACCCTTGTTTTGAGACGTCCAACCCTCCGAGCGGAACTAGTCCGACTTTGCATACTCGTCGATGCTTTAGCTCCGAGTCACTGAAACAATCTATTGAAGTCCCAGTCGAAACCAACCATCTTAGTGCCTATCCGGCCTGAGTATTGAAGTCCCAAAAAGTGCATTTCCGTTGAAAGTGGTCATCCCGCCTCAGCCATTGCCCGTGAAACAAACCCTTGAATTGAAGTACTATTATCTTGAAGGGCGATACACCTGCCCTACCTCCCCGAACACAAACATGAGACATTTTGGTATTGAGTTGTTGAGATTTGATTGGTGTTTTTGAGTTGTTTAGTGTTGGTTGAGTTCGCTTGCTTTCACTCACTCTTTAGCATAGTTTTCGATTTCACGGCTGCACCCAAATGCACCGTTTCACCGTGATGGAAATGAATCAGAGCATAGCATATAGCATAGGAATAAATCAAAGGCAGTACAAACCAAAAGGAGAACAACAAGTCAGGACAGGACAGGGCCAGAGGAATCTGCGTGTGGCAAAAGGAGAAAGTGAATATGGAACAAAACAGAGCCATGGGAATTCCGTGTGCGGCTGTGTATCGGCGGAGCCGATCTGCTCCGATGGCATGGTATGTGACAGAATCTGGCAACTCAGAAAATCGGAATAGGATATAGCAAAAGCCGTGGAAACAATAAAGAAAGCTCGTTTTTATTCAAAAGAACAGTTTGAGACGCATTTCAAGAAGAGATTGTAGAAAATAGATTATAAAAAGGGCGAACTAGTATTAATATGCAACATGACTCTGGAATGATCAGTTAGCAGCAAATCAAAAACAGATGATCAATATTTTGGACCTTATGAAGTAGAACAAAAGAATCAAGGAGGAACATATGTTCTAAAAGAATTAGATGCATCAGTGTTACAGAAATCAGTAGCTGCATTTTGCTTACTCCCTTTTATCAAACAAAATCGATCATTGGCTTATGTACACCGGATATATGGCAGAATATCCACCATTGATGAGCAGAGGAGAGGAAGGGAGCAGTGATGAGGAAGATGAGAGCAAAGAAGACTAAATGGAGAATACGTGGCTCATCAGGGCAAAAGCCTAAAATCAGTGCATAAAATTGACTAACATATCAGGTAGGACCCTACATGCCGGAATTAGGTGAAGGCACCAAGGCACCATTATATAAAAGACCACGCATCCTCGGTCATTCTTTTCCTTCTCTCTGTCTCTGCCCAAAGTCAACTCTCCTCTTACCAGGATCCCGAAGGAGGAGGATCCCTCACCTTTCCCTTACTACTACACCACAGTTGAACAATGAGATGTTTTGTTACCCATTCAAGATGGACCATTTAACCCTGTATGTCAAATGAGCAGGTTCCATGGCTTCCCTTCTAACCATGATGATCCTTTCAATTTCATGACTTCCCCTACTACTTATGGCCTTCATGCTTCCAATATGCACACTCCCTATTCTTAGGACCCATCTTCCGACTTTGAACTCTAGCATCACACCACTGAAGAACAACTGTGTTACTCCCTGCCCAGATTCACCCATTGACAGAAGCACATCTAGCATGACTGTTGCTGGCTCCCCCATCCACAAAACATTTGAGGATTCTGATTCTCCTCCCATCCTTGATTTCAACATGTTTGAGGCTCCCACCCTCACAGATGCATCAGCCACACTTGCATCCCTGCTTTCCAGCTGTGATTACAACACACCCCTGGGAGATAGCAGGACATGCCCACAATATTCCCTCCTTGCTTTACAATGAGCACAAGCCCCCTAGATCTACCCTGGATATAATCAGAGACTTTTCACCAGCACCTTTTGTTACGATGACCTACCTTCTGCATTGCATCGAGCCTTGACAGAGACTAATCAACATTGTGGAGTCAACTACTCCATCCATGACCAAGGAACCTGCAGGGAGGTTCTTTGCAGTGGAAGTGTTAGAAGACAAGAGATGGTTGATTTCTGACATCCACTGATCCGCAAACCCTGTTCATCCCGATCACTTGTACCTCATTAATGGTAGAACATCAATTTGTGGATTACACTGCTACTATGCAACATGTCCAAATTCAACCAAGCTGTATGTTGCATGAAGCAGAGTTCGCGCATGAAAAACACACGAAGTGATACTCATTGATAAGATTTAGGAAGATGGCAGTCATGAGATCACAGTCATGATTCTCGGAGCCATGCGGGAGAATTTGGCTGTTGGAAGTGGCTTGAGTTCAAGTCAAACTTGAACCAAACTTGTAGCCTTCTTGAAAATTTAGAATCTCAATGTCAGACAGTCCTTCTAGACAAAGGGGATCAAGTTCAATTCAATCAAGTTTTGTCCATTTATGGCAGTACATACTCCAGCAAGAATTGCAGATAAACAGCAATTATCCTCGGCAAACATCGAAGCGAAATGAGTCCTCAAGTCAAGCTTTGGCCTGTCCCACAATGTCCTGAATTTGCGGACTATTCAAGTTATGGCATGCAAGTTTGCTTTAGTCAGCAATAAGACAAATCAAGAGCTGTCAAGCAACATCCTTGCCAATATCCCACCTGGAAGAAAACTTACTCAAACCCGGGTCCTCCGCTAGATTGCATTGATGTGGATCCATGACACAAAGAAATCAGTTGACGAAAAGAAACCAGACATGGCTACTGTTAGTGATGTAACTGGCCTGGCCTGAAGCCCTGAAGCCTGCTAGGCCGGGCTGGGCCCTAAACAGGGCTTCAGCGGGCCCAGGGCTTGATTTCAAGCCCAGGCTTGTGTGATCAGTAAAGTGGGTTTCCGACAAATTTCCAGCATCAAATTTTGGCCAAACAACTGCAATATTTCGAGGTACGAGTGGTGTATATATTCTTATCTAGTCGGTTGATGATCACCCCACAAGAAAGTATTATTTTGGTTGTTCAAAATTTTCAACCCTGGATCCCAAAATGGAAATTAGAAATTCTTGCGCGTGAAATTGTGTTTATGAACACACCAGATGTTCTAAACCAAAATCCAAGGCCCTTAATACATCCAAGGTATTATTATTAGTCACACCAAAGGCTGAAAAACAGGCAGAAAAAATCTCCTTGCAAGCCCGGGCCTGATCCCAAGCCCCAGGCCTGAAGCCTTATCCAGGGCCTCGGGCTCGGGCTTGGGGATTTTGAAGCCCAAGCCAGGGCTTTCAGGCCAGGTCGGACCTGTTACATCACTAGAGCCTACTGTTGGATAGACAGAATTGCGGTGATATGTCTCTTCGCAGCCTGGTTCAAGCTAGAATAAGCCTCTTTGTGCAGTTCCTGCTAATAGTATCTTGCTCTCAGTCTTGGCATTTTTCCTTGAAGTTGAATTCAACAGAACAACTCCTAGAGAAATTAAAGAAGATGACCAAACTAAAGTACTCAACGTCTAGTTGTCGTATTCAAAAGTGAAATATAAAAATTGCAATTTTGCCATGAATAAATAATAGAATAACGACAAGTCTCAGCATTAACCCAATATTTTTGGGGCAATAACTGTGGCACTAGTGGTGGCAAAGTTCGGTTCGGTCCAGGTTTGGGGCCTTTTTTCCCGAATGCCGAAGGCAAACATGGTGTCCAGTTCTGCCATTTGCTAAACCCTCAACCTGAACAGGGGTTCAGATTCGGTTTGCATTCGAACACATTCGGACCCAAGGAATTTTCAGCCTTCTCAGAGACCAAAAATTCACCGTGGAAGAGCATGCAAAGGGCAGTGCCTTGTAGCACTTGGGTGACTAGGTTCAAAAGACGGATTTAAGCGCTTGAAGAAAACCCAGATCAAGAAATTGTGAAGTTGTGAATGCAACAGAAGAGTTGAACCAGAGGATGGGTCATATATCTAGGCAATGAAGGTCCGAAAAAACACGCATCATAGGAACAGGAATGCACAACAATGAAAAGTTCAATCAAACCCAAAATGCCTGAATAGTCACTGGGAGCAAAGGCTGAGGCACCTGAATTCCAGGTGCCTCTGACGCATGTGGACCGAGACTCACACTAGGTTTTTGTGCACAAAGGAGATAAAAGCGAGAATGCCTTTATTTCCTTTGTGCACACTGCCACCTGCCGACCACATGCCTTGGAGGCACCTGGAGTCCAGGTGCCCTGGATTTTGCCCCCAGTGAGTGGCAAAATATACTCAACTTTGAGCAATTCTGATTTGGTGTTTGGTTCAAGTTTGAACTTCACCTCAGCCCGAACACCAAACTTGAACGTTGAGTTCAGTTTGGCACCTGGCCAAATACTGAACCTGAACAGTGAACAGTGTTCAGTTCGGTGTGGAAGTGTCTGTGCAAGGTCTCTATTTTCACTTTTAAGGTGAAAAATTTAAAACAAAAGTCAGAAAGTGTTGAAAAAGTTTTTAAGTTTTTTCACCTACTTTTTCAGTGAAAAATTTGTGTAAAACTCAAACCTACTTTTTTCACCAATTTTTTTCACCGAAAAACTTGAAAAGCAGTGAAAAAATTGAAATATTCAACCAGTGTGCTCCATCAAATCATGTGACTGTGTGACACTATGTGCGTCTCACCTCAAACACATTGTGGGAAGTACATACTGGCAGCGGTCATCTCAACTTGTATTTTCCCTCATACCTATCAAGCATATCTCACATTTCATATCCTTTTCTTTGCTCACATTCATTATTCCAATACAAACTCTACATAGGATCCAATGGCACACTCATACCCCGAGGCCTCACCCATCTTGGACTACTGGGGATCAAGATGATGGTGGATTGGGCACTCATTTGACAGCATTGAGGCAGCAGTGTTCCTCTCCCTATCACGTCTTTGCACTGTTCCCGAGTGGTTCAACGGTCACACCGGGAACATTGTCCCATGCATGTCGGACCCGAGTGCGTGAAACACATTCCTTGTGTAGGTATTCCGCATTCCCATCAGATTTTTTCAATGGTCCATCGAAGACTTTTGTCCACCACATACAAATTAGCTTCTCTTTGGCTACAAAAATATACCAACTAATTTTGAACGACTAATCATCAAGTTTGCTTGCTTTTTCACCCTTCTTGGATGTCTGATCCCTTCCTGCTGTGTGTTGGAGTCTCAACCGAAACACCAGCGCACTGCCACTATGTGGGCGCTGACACAACAACTCACCTTTGCCATGGTTTTACTCATCTGGACTCACCCGCTGTTTGTTTCCTTATCACCGTAGCTGTACTGACTCCTACCTATTCACTCACGCACTGTTACTGTGTTACAATTACTTCCCCCATTTGGTACATGTGTGTATTTGAGCTGTAGTTTCAATCAATACCTCTACGCGTTTGCAGAGGGTCACTGTGCATCGGGCCGATTTCCAACACTGTGAGTTGGCCATACATGCGGCCCGGCACCAGTATGATGTGCTTTTTGATTTCCATCAGTGAGGCTTTGCATTTCCTTGGCCTTGGCACATCACCTTGACACCACCTTTGTTCTTTCCACCACTCTATAATATGTGCAGCATTGCTCGCCACTTCAAGATGACAAGGACAAAAAGCACGTCAGTCAAGTCTTGATCACCCAATCATGCCTTCTTTTGCTTATTTTGCCACATCCGCCTCTCATCTCTCGACTTGGTTTTTATTCCACTCCTGGTGGGGGTCGTTGATCCAGCTACGTGGCAGGGCCATCATTTGCTGATCCAACTCGGGTGGGGACAGACCCCAAAGCAGCGTAGCTCAACACAGCATGCTGCACGGAGTCCATACAGATGGCAGGATACACTCAACTGAAACGATCAAGCAGGAGCAGCGCTGTTGAGTGGAATTTTAGTTCACCAAAGAGAGCTTCCAATTCCTAAGAATTGTAATAAATCCAGTATGGTGCTTTGGCTCTCATAATATTCCCTTTCCAGGAATTTAGCGGTGAGTGACGGATGGGGGTAACTCGGTGATGTGGTCGGTTCAGTGTCTGTCTGTGCGGTACGGTGTAACAATTAAAGACCTATGAGTCTTTGAACTGTTGAGGCTTATTGGTAAGAATGATAGTGTGCTGCTTAAACTTTATTGGTCTGCTTAATTCATATAGAAGCCTTAATAGACTAGCTATTTGAATCACTCCGTATAAAGTTAAGAAAAACTTAATATTCAAGGGTAACTACACAGGGGTAATTAGGGGATTTTTGAAAGAGGTCCTCCTTATATACTAACTCTATGGTGAGTCATATATGAATGACTAGGACTATGACTTGGTTTACTGACTACATTTGACTTGAATCTTGACTCAAAAGGAAATGATTCGGAGTTCTGATTCATTCAGATTCTGAAGTGGTGCCGTTCTGAGCCGTGTATTCCGAATGATCCGAATTTTAATCCTAATATTTCCGATAGCAATTTTCAGGACAAATGTATTTTATAGGAAACAGATTTACACTGGTTCAGTGCTGAGTCACGAGCAACGTGCTGTCCTCGTGTGTTGATAGCAGCAGGCTTGAAATGTGACATGTCTGCCAGCAAGGTACAGGTAGTTTAGTACTAGTGAAATTGGTGAAGCATAGGTCTTGAATGTATGAACTTGACGCGAGATTTTCGCGAGGTATCGATCTAAAAGTAACGCAGAATTGCGTCTACATAAAGTGAGTAAATGGTAGAATAGCGAACTAATATAACATACCTCAGCTGCACTGCGTATAGTGGAACGACTGAGGTAGGAGAACAAATAAACAAAAAGATATGGGCAGAGCTGTACACATAAGCAAGATAAGATAAGTAAACCGGAGGAAGACCTATCGAAGGGTTTTGACACTCCCACTCGTGTACAGACGGAGTCCCATGGCCTTTACAAACTTCCAGTGCTTGTCATGCGGAAGTGACTTTGTAAAAATGTCAGCTACCATGTCGTCCGTGGGGACGAAACGAATTATGGCCTGCTTCTTAGCAACCAGGTCATCTCGAAGGTAGTGATACTTCCGTTGGATATGTTTCGTTCGGGCACGGAACTGAGCATCCTTTGTGTGGATGATAGCCGCTTGATTATCACACTTTAAATCGCTGGGTTCCTTCTGCGCATGCCCGATATCCTCGAAGAACGTTCGGAGCCAGGCGAGATGTTGACCAGCATAGCACAGACCAATGTACTCGGACTCGGTAGAAGATAATGCGACCATCGTTTGGTGTTTGCTACCCCAGCCAATGGCGCCTCGGACAGAGATGAATACGAAACCGGAAGTGGACCGGGACGTGTCAGAGTCCCCGCTCCAGTCGGCGTCTGAATAACCATTGAATGACATGTCCATGGACACGTCGCTGCCATCGAAGCGGAGTTCTATCGCGGCTGTGGCTTTGAGGTAGCGCAAGGCTCGTTTGCAGCCTCCCAGTGACAATTTTTAGGGTTTGCACTGAAACGACCAAGTAACCCGACTGTGTAAGATATATCGGGTCGGGTGCCCATCATGGCATACATGAGACAGCCGACGATGGTGGCGTACATACGTGCTTGCCATCGATGTCC
>JARJCP010000307.1:0-11580 GCA_029281795.1 Mycena crocata | reverse complement strand
CTTGAGTGGCATCAGTGCATCACAATTCAAAGAAATCCCTCCCTAGCCCTGACGACGGCGTCCGGTCCACCGGCGCTTTCCCCCTCGACTCCATCTGTCCCGTGTAATTCAATACCTCCGGGTTATCCAATACGTGCGTATTCCATACTTAACCTCAATCAAGTTGTTCGCACTTAATTTTCAATATTTTCTGCTACTGGGTTACAAACCACCACAATCCCCTGATTTGCACTCGAAAACCCTCCCGCAACTCCCGTTTCCGCAATATTCACAACGGCGCCTTCCGCATATCCGCATCTGATATGGGTGCGGTGATGCCTTGAGTGGCATCAGTGCATCACATGTCAAAAGAATCCCTCCCTAGCCCTGACGACGGCGTCCGGTCCACCGGCGCTTTCCCGCGACTCCATCTTGTCCCGTGTAATTCAAATACCTCCGGGTTATCCAATACGTGTGTATGTCTTCAATTATCTACTTGTCTTCTCGATTATCTATGCGTAGCCACTGACTTTCTCGATTATATCACACGCCAACTCCCCGAATTGATGCGTACCTCATCAAAATCATCTCCGAATCCTCCGCGCAACTCAGTTTCCGCAATACTTACATCCGTGTTCGTTCACGCATATCCGCATCTGATATGGGTGCGGTGATGCCTTGAGTGGCATCAGTGCATCACATGTCAAAAGAAATCCCTCCCTAGCCCTGACGACGGCGTCCGGTCCACCGGCGCTTTCCCGCGACTCCATCTTGTCCCTGTAATTCAAATACCTCCGGGTTATCCAATACGTGCGTATATCCATACTTAACCACTCAATCAAGTTGTTCGCACTTAATTTTCAATATTTTCTGCTACTGGGTTACAAAACCACCACCAATCCCCTTGATTTGCCACTCGAAACCCTCCCGCAAACTCCGTTTCCGCAATATTCACAACGGCGCTCCTTCACGCATATCCGCATCTGATATATGGGTGCGGTGATGCCTTGAGTGGCATCAGTGCATCACATGTCAAAAGAAATCCCTCCCTAGCCCTGACGACGGCGTCCGGTCCACCGGCGCTTTCCCGACTCCATCTTGTCCCGTGTAATTCAAATACCTCCGGGTTATCCAATACGTGTGTATGTCTTCAATTATCTACTTGTCTTCTCGATTATCTATGCGTAGCCACTGACTTTCTCGATTATATCACACGCCAACTCCCCGAATTGATGCGTACCTCATCAAAATCATCTCCGAATCCTCCGCGCAACTCAGTTTCCGCATACTTACATCCGTGTTCGTTCACGCATATCCGCATTGATATGGGTGCGGTGATGCCTTGAGTGGCATCAGTGCATCACATGTCAAAAGAAATCCCTCCCTAGCCCTGACGACGGCGTCCGGTCCACCGGCGCTTTCCCGCGACTCCATCTTGTCCCGTGTAATTCAAATACCTCCGGGTTATCCAATACGTGTGTATGTCTTCAATTATCTACTTGTCTTCTCGATTATCTATGCGTAGCCACTGACTTTCTCGATTATATCACACGCCAACTCCCCGAATTGATGCGTACCTCATCAAACATCTCCGAATCCTCCGCGCAACTCAGTTTCCGCAATACTTACATCCGTGTTCGTTCACGCATATCCGCATCTGATATGGGTGCGGTGATGCCTTGAGTGGCATCAGTGCATCACATGTCAAAAGAAATCCCTCCCTAGCCCTGACGACGGCGTCCGGTCCACCGGCGCTTTCCCGCGACTCCATCTTGTCCCGTGTAATTCAAATACCTCCGGGTTATCCAATACGTGTGTATGTCTTCAATTATCTACTTGTCTTCTCGATTATCTATGCGTAGCCACTGACTTTCTCGATTATATCACACGCCAACTCCCCGAATTGATGCGTACCTCATCAAAATCATCTCCGAATCCTCCGCGCAACTCAGTTTCCGCAATACTTACATCCGTGTTCGTTCACGCATATCCGCATCTGATATGGGTGCGGTGATGCCTTGAGTGGCATCAGCGCATCACATGTCAAAGAAATCCCTCCCTAGCCCTGACGACGGCGTCCGGTCCACCGGCGCTTTCCCGCGACTCCATCTTGTCCCGTGTAATTCAAATACCTCCGGGTTCCAATACGTGCGTATATCCATACTTAACCACTCAATCAAGTTGTTCGCACTTAATTTTCAATATTTTCTGCTACTGGGTTACAAAACCACCACCAATCCCCTTGATTTGCCACTCGAAACCCTCCCGCAAACTCCCGTTTCCGCAATATTCACAACGGCGCTCCTTCACGCATATCCGCATCTGATATGGGTGCGGTGATGCCTTGAGTGGCATCAGTGCATCACATGTCAAAGAAATCCCTCCCTAGCCCTGACGACGGCGTCCGGTCCACCGGCGCTTTCCCGCGACTCCATCTTGTCCCGTGTAATTCAAATACCTCCGGGTTATCCAATACGTATATCCATACTTAACCACTCAATCAAGTTGTTCGCACTTAATTTTCAATATTTTCTGCTACTGGGTTACAAAACCACCACCAATCCCCTTGATTTGCCACTCGAAACCCTCCCGCAAACTCCCGTTTCCGCAATATTCACAACGGCGCTCCTTCACGCATATCCGCATCTGATATGGGTGCGGTGATGCCTTGAGTGGCATCAGTGCATCACATGTCAAAAGAAATCCCTCCCTAGCCCTGACGACGGCGTCCGGTCCACCGGCGCTTTCCCGCGACTCCATCTTGTCCCGTGTAATTCAAATACCTCCGGGTTATCCAATACGTGTGTATGTCTTCAATTATCTACTTGTCTTCTCGATTATCTATGCGTAGCCACTGACTTTCTCGATTATATCACACGCCAACTCCCCGAATTGATGCGTACCTCATCAAAATCATCTCCGAATCCTCCGCGCAACTCAGTTTCCGCAATACTTACATCCGTGTTCGTTCACGCATATCCGCATCTGATATGGGTGCGGTGATGCCTTGAGTGGCATCAGTGCATCACATGTCAAAAGAAATCCCTCCCTAGCCCTGACGACGGCGTCCGGTCCACCGGCGCTTTCCCGCGACTCCATCTTGTCCCGTGTAATTCAAATACCTCCTCCGGGTTATCCAATACGTGCGTATATCCATACTTAACCACTCAATCAAGTTGTTCGCACTTAATTTTCAATATTTTGCTACTGGGTTACAAAACCACCACCAATCCCCTTGATTTGCCACTCGAAACCCTCCCGCAAACTCCCGTTTCCGCAATATTCACAACGGCGTTCCTTCACGCATATCCGCATCTGATATGGGTGCGGTGATGCCTTGAGTGGCATCAGTGCATCACATGTCAAAGAAATCCCTCCCTAGCCCTGACGACGGCGTCCGGTCCACCGGCGCTTTCCCGCGACTCCATCTTGTCCCGTGTAATTCAAATACCTCCGGGTTATCCAATACGTGTATGTCTTCAATTATCTACTTGTCTTCTCGATTATCTATGCGTAGCCACTGACTTTCTCGATTATATCACACGCCAACTCCCCGATTGATGCGTACCTCATCAAAATCATCTCCGAATCCTCCGCGCAACTCAGTTTCCGCAATACTTACATCCGTGTTCGTTCACGCATATCCGCATCTGATATGGGTGCGGTGATGCCTTGAGTGGCATCAGTGCATCACATGTCAAAAGAAATCCCTCCCTAGCCCTGACGACGGCGTCCGGTCCACCGGCGCTTTCCCGCGACTCCATCTTGTCCCGTGTAATTCAAATACCTCCGGGTTATCCAATACGTGTGTATGTCTTCAATTATCTACTTGTCTTCTCGATTATCTATGCGTAGCCACTGACTTTCTCGATTATATCACACGCCAACTCCCCGAATTGATGCGTACCTCATCAAAATCATCTCCGAATCCTCCGCGCAACTCAGTTTCCGCAATACTTACATCCGTGTTCGTTCACGCATATCCGCATCTGATATGGGTGCGGTGATGCCTTGAGTGGCATCAGCGCATCACATGTCAAAGAAATCCCTCCCTAGCCCTGACGACGGCGTCCGGTCCACCGGCGCTTTCCCGCGACTCCATCTTGTCCCGTGTAATTCAAATACCTCCGGGTTATCCAATACGTGCGTATGTCTTCAATTATCTACTTGTCTTCTCGATTATCTATGCGTAGCCACTGACTTTCTCGATTATATCACACGCCAACTCCCCGATTGATGCGTACCTCATCAAAATCATCTCCGAATCCTCCGCGCAACTCAGTTTCCGCAATACTTACATCCGTGTTCGTTCACGCATATCCGCATCTGATATGGGTGCGGTGATGCCTTGAGTGGCATCAGCGCATCACATGTCAAAGAAATCCCTCCCTAGCCCTGACGACGGCGTCCGGTCCACGGCTTTCCCGCGACTCCATCTTGTCCCGTGTAATTCAAATACCTCCGGGTTATCCAATACGTATATCCATACTTAACCACTCAATCAAGTTGTTCGCACTTAATTTTCAATATTTTCTGCTACTGGGTTACAAAACCACCACCAATCCCCTTGATTTGCCACTCGAAACCCTCCCGCAAACTCCGTTCCGCCGCAATATTCACAACGGCGTCCTTCACGCATATCCGCATCTGATATGGGTGCGGTGATGCCTTGAGTGGCATCAGTGCATCACATGTCAAAGAAATCCCTCCCTAGCCCTGACGACGGCGTCCGGTCCACCGGCGCTTTCCCGCGACTCCATCTTGTCCCGTGTAATTCAAATACCTCCGGGTTATCCAATACGTGGTGTATGTCTTCAATTATCTACTTGTCTTCTCGATTATCTATGCGTAGCCACTGACTTTCTCGATTATATCACACGCCAACTCCCCGATTGATGCGTACCTCATCAAAATCATCTCCGAATCCTCCGCGCAACTCAGTTTCCGCAATACTTACATCCGTGTTCGTTCACGCATATCCGCATCTGATATGGGTGCGGTGATGCCTTGAGTGGCATCAGTGCATCACATGTCAAAAGAATCCCTCCCTAGCCCTGACGACGGCGTCCGGTCCACCGGCGCTTTCCCGCGACTCCATCTTGTCCCGTGTAATTCAAATACCTCCCTTATCCAATACGTGCGTATATCCATACTTAACCACTCAATCAAGTTGTTCGCACTTAATTTTCAATATTTTCTGCTACTGGGTTACAAAACCACCACCAATCCCCTTGATTTGCCACTCGAAACCCTCCCGCAAACTCCCGTTTCCGCAATATTCACAACGGCGCTCCTTCACGCATATCCGCATCTGATATGGGTGCGGTGATGCCTTGAGTGGCATCAGTGCATCACATGTCAAAAGAATCCCTCCCTAGCCCTGACGACGGCGTCCGGTCCACCGGCGCTTTCCTCCCCGACTCCATCTTGTCCCGTGTAATTCAAATACCTCCGGGTTATCCAATACGTGTGTATGTCTTCAATTATCTACTTGTCGTCTCGATTATCTATGCGTAGCCACTGACTTTCTCGATTATATCACACGCCAACTCCCCGAATTGATGCGTACCTCATCAAAACATCTCCGAATCCTCCGCGCAACTCAGTTTCCGCAATACTTACATCCGTGTTCGTTCACGCATATCCGCATTTGATATGGGTGCGGTGATGCCTTGAGTGGCATCAGTGCATCACATGTCAAAAAAATCCCTCCCTAGCCCTGACGACGGCGTCCGGTCCACCGGCGCTTTCCCGCGACTCCATCTTGTCCCGTGTAATTCAAATACCTCCGGGTTATCCAATACGTGTGTATGTCTTCAATTATCTACTTGTCTTCTCGATTATCTATGCGTAGCCACTGACTTTTCTCGATTATATCACACGCCAACTCCCCGAATTGATGCGTACCTCATCAAAATCATCTCCGAATCCTCCGCGCAACTCAGTTTCCGCAATACTTACATCTCCGTGTTCGTTCACGCATATCCGCATCTGATATGGGTGCGGTGATGCCTTGAGTGGCATCAGTGCATCACATGTCAAAAGAAATCCCTCCCTAGCCCTGACGACGGCGTCCGGTCCACCGGCGCTTTCCCGCGACTCCATCTTGTCCCGTGTAATTCAAATACCTCCGGGTTATCCAATACGTGTGTATGTCTTCAATTATCTACTTGTCTTCTCGATTATCTATGCGTAGCCACTGACTTTCTCGATTATATCACACGCCAACTCCCCGAATTGATGCGTACCTCATCAAAATCATCTCCGAATCCTCCGCGCAACTCAGTTTCCGCAATACTTACATCCGTGTTCGTTCACGCATATCCGCATCTGATATGGGTGCGGTGATGCCTTGAGTGGCATCAGTGCATCACATGTCAAAAGAAATCCCTCCCTAGCCCTGACGACGGCGTCCGGTCCACCGGCGCTTTCCCGCGACTCCATCTTGTCCCGTGTAATTCAAATACCTCCGGGTTATCCAATACGTGCGTAATCCATACTTAACCACTCAATCAAGTTGTTCGCACTTAATTTTCAATATTTTCTGCTACTGGGTTACAAAACCACCACCAATCCCCTTGATTTGCCACTCGAAACCCTCCCGCAAACTCCCGTTTCCGCAATATTCACAACGGCGCTCCTTCACGCATATCCGCATCTGATATGGGTGCGGTGATGCCTTGAGTGGCATCAGTGCATCACATGTCCAAAAGAAATCCCTCCCTAGCCCTGACGACGGCGTCCGGTCCACCGGCGCTTTCCCGCGACTCCATCTTGTCCCGTGTAATTCAAATACCTCCGGGTTATCCAATACGTGTGTATGTCTTCAATTATCTACTTGTCTTCTCGATTATCTATGCGTAGCCACTGACTTTCTCGATTATATCACACGCCAACTCCCCGAATTGATGCGTACCTCATCAAAATCATCTCCGAATCCTCCGCGCAACTCAGTTTCCGCAATACTTACATCCGTGTTCGTTCACGCATATCCGCATCTGATATGGGTGCGGTGATGCCTTGAGTGGCATCAGTGCATCACATGTCAAAAGAAATCCCTCCCTAGCCCTGACGACGGCGTCCGGTCCACCGGCGCTTTCCCGCGAACTCCATCTTGTCCCGTGTAATTCAAATACCTCCGGGTTATCCAATACGTGTGTATGTCTTCAATTATCTACTTGTCTTCTCGATTATCTATGCGTAGCCACTGACTTTCTCGATTATATCACACGCCAACTCCCCGAATTGATGCGTACCTCATCAAAATCATCTCCGAATCCTCCGCGCAACTCAGTTTCCGCAATACTTACATCCGTGTTCGTTCACGCATATCCGCATCTGATATGGGTGCGGTGATGCCTTGAGTGGCATCAGTGCATCACATGTCAAAGAAATCCCTCCCCTAGCCCTGACGACGGCGTCCGGTCCACCGGCGCTTTCCCGCGACTCCATCTTGTCCCGTGTAATTCAAATACCTCCGGGTTATCCAATACGTGTGTATGTCTTCAATTATCTACTTGTCTTCTCGATTATCTATGCGTAGCCACTGACTTTCTCGATTATATCACACGCCAACTCCCCGAATTGATGCGTACCTCATCAAAATCATCTCCGAATCCTCCGCGCAACTCAGTTTCCGCAATAACTTACATCCGTGTTCGTTCACGCATATCCGCATCTGATATGGGTGCGGTGATGCCTTGAGTGGCATCAGTGCATCACATGTCAAAAGAAATCCCTCCCTAGCCCTGACGACGGCGTCCGGTCCACCGGCGCTTTCCCGCGACTCCATCTTGTCCCGTGTAATTCAAATACCTCCGGGTTATCCAATACGTGTGTATGTCTTCAATTATCTACTTGTCTTCTCGATTATCTATGCGTAGCCACTGACTTTCTCGATTATATCACACGCCAACTCCCCGAATTGATGCGTACCTCATCAAAATCATCTCCGAATCCTCCGCGCAACTCAGTTTCCGCAATACTTACATCCGTGTTCGTTCACGCATATCCGCATTTGATATGGGTGCGGTGATGCCTTGAGTGCATCAGTGCATCACATGTCAAAAGAAATCCCTCCCTAGCCCTGACGACGGCGTCCGGTCCACCGGCGCTTTCCCGCGACTCCATCTTGTCCCGTGTAATTCAAATACCTCCGGGTTATCCAATACGTGTGTATGTCTTCAATTATCTACTTGTCTTCTCGATTATCTATGCGTAGCCACTGACTTTCTCGATTATATCACACGCCAACTCCCCGAATTGATGCGTACCTCATCAAAATCATCTCCGAATCCTCCGCGCAACTCAGTTTCCGCAATACTTACATCCGTGTTCGTTCACGCATATCCGCATCTGATATGGGTGCGGTGATGCCTTGAGTGGCATCAGTGCATCACATGTCAAAAGAAATCCCTCCCTAGCCCTGACGACGGCGTCCGGTCCACCGGCGCTTTCCCGCGACTCCATCTTGTCCCGTGTAATTCAAATACCTCCGGGTTATCCAATACGTGTGTATGTCTTCAATTATCTACTTGTCTTCTCGATTATCTATGCGTAGCCACTGACTTCTCGATTATATCACACGCCAACTCCCGAATTGATGCGTACCTCATCAAATCATCTCCGAATCCTCCGCGCAACTCAGTTTCCGCAATACTTACATCCGTGTTCGTTCACGCATATCCGCATCTGATATGGGTGCGGTGATGCCTTGAGTGGCATCAGCGCATCACATGTCAAAAGAAATCCCTCCCTAGCCCTGACGACGGCGTCCGGTCCACCGGCGCTTTCCCGCGACTCCATCTTGTCCCGTGTAATTCAAATACCTCCGGGTTATCCAATACGTGCGTATATCCATACTTAACCACTCAATCAAGTTGTTCGCACTTAATTTTCAATATTTTCTGCTACTGGTTTACAAAACCACCACCAATCCCCTTGATTTGCCACTCGAAACCCTCCCGCAAACTCCCGTTTCCGCAATATTCACAACGGCGCTCCTTCACGCATATCCGCATCTGATATGGGTGCGGTGATGCCTTGAGTGGCATCAGTGCATCACATGTCAAAAGAAATCCCTCCCTAGCCCTGACGACGGCGTCCGGTCCACCGGCGCTTTCCCGCGACTCCATCTTGTCCCGTGTAATTCAAATACCTCCGGGTTATCCAATACGTGTGTATGTCTTCAATTATCTACTTGTCTTCTCGATTATCTATGCGTAGCCACTGACTTTCTCGATTATATCACACGCCAACTCCCCGAATTGATGCGTACCTCATCAAAATCATCTCCGAATCCTCCGCGCAACTCAGTTTCCGCAATACTTACATCCGTGTTCGTTCACGCATATCCGCATCTGATATGGGTGCGGTGATGCCTTGAGTGGCATCAGTGCATCACATGTCAAAAGAAATCCCTCCCTAGCCCTGACGACGGCGTCCGGTCCACCGGCGCTTTCCCGCGACTCCATCTTGTCCCGTGTAATTCAAATACCTCCGGGTTATCCAATACGTGTGTATGTCTTCAATTATCTACTTGTCTTCTCGATTATCTATGCGTAGCCACTGACTTTCTCGATTATATCACACGCCAACTCCCCGAATTGATGCGTACCTCATCAAAATCATCTCCGAATCCTCCGCGCAACTCAGTTTCCGCAATACTTACATCCGTGTTCGTTCACGCATATCCGCATCTGATATGGGTGCGGTGATGCCTTGAGTGGCATCAGTGCATCACATGTCAAAAGAAATCCCTCCCTAGCCCTGACGACGGCGTCCGGTCCACCGGCGCTTTCCCGCGACTCCATCTTGTCCCGTGTAATTCAAATACCTCCGGGTTATCCAATACGTGTGTATGTCTTCAATTATCTACTTGTCTTCTCGATTATCTATGCGTAGCCACTGACTTTCTCGATTATATCACACGCCAACTCCCCGAATTGATGCGTACCTCATCAAAATCATCTCCGAATCCTCCGCGCAACTCAGTTTCCGCAATACTTACATCCGTGTTCGTTCACGCATATCCGCATCTGATATGGGTGCGGTGATGCCTTGAGTGGCATCAGTGCATCACATGTCAAAAGAAATCCCTCCCTAGCCCTGACGACGGCGTCCGGTCCACCGGCGCTTTCCCGCGACTCCATCTTGTCCCGTGTAATTCAAATACCTCCGGGTTATCCAATACGTGTGTATGTCTTCAATTATCTACTTGTCTTCTCGATTATCTATGCGTAGCCACTGACTTTCTCGATTATATCACACGCCAACTCCCCGAATTGATGCGTACCTCATCAAAATCATCTCCGAATCCTCCGCGCAACTCAGTTTCCGCAATACTTACATCCGTGTTCGTTCACGCATATCCGCATTTGATATGGGTGCGGTGATGCCTTGAGTGGCATCAGTGCATCACATGTCAAAAGAAATCCCTCCCTAGCCCTGACGACGGCGTCCGGTCCACCGGCGCTTTCCCGCGACTCCATCTTGTCCCGTGTAATTCAAATACCTCCGGGTTATCCAATACGTGTGTATTCTCAATTACTACTTGCTCATCAGTTTCGCACTTATTCACTACTTTCTGCGATTATATCACACGCCAACTCCCCGAATTGATGCGTACCTCATCAAAATCATCTCCGAATCCTCCGCGCAAACTCAGTTTCCGCAATACTTACATCCGTGTTCGTTCACGCATATCCGCATCTGATATGGTGCGGTGATGCCTTGAGTGGCATCAGTGCATCACATGTCAAAAGAAATCCTCCCTAGCCCTGACGACGGCGTCCGGTCCACCGGCGCTTTCCCGCGACTCCATCTTGTCCCGTGTAATTCAAATACCTCCGGGTTATCCAATACGTGTGTATGTCTTCAATTATCTACTTGTCTTCTCGATTATCTATGCGTAGCCACTGACTTTCTCGATTATATCACACGCCAACTCCCCGAATTGATGCGTACCTCATCAAAATCATCTCCGAATCCTCCGCGCAACTCAGTTTCCGCAATACTTACAATCCGTGTTCGTTCACGCATATCGCATCTGATAGGGTGCGGTGGATGCCTTGAGTGGCATCAGCGCATCACATGTCAAAAGAAATCCCTCCCTAGCCCTGACGACGGCGTCCGGTCCACCGGCGCTTTCCCGCGACTCCATCTTGTCCCGTGTAATTCAAATACCTCCGGGTTATCCAATACGTGCGTATATCCATACTTAACCACTCAATCAAGTTGTTCGCACTTTAATTTCAATATTTTCTGCTACTGGGTTACAAAACCACACCAATCCCCTGATTTGCCACTCGAAACCCTCCCGCAAACTCCCGTTTCCGCAATATTCACAACGGCGCTCCTTCACGCATATCCGCATCTGATATGGGTGCGGTGATGCCTTGAGTGGCATCAGTGCATCACATGTCAAAAGAAATCCCTCCCTAGCCCTGACGACGGCGTCCGGTCCACCGGCGCTTTCCCGCGACTCCATCTTGTCCCGTGTAATTCAAATACCTCCGTTATCCAATACGTGTGTATGTCTTCAATTATCTACTTGTCTTCTCGATTATCTATGCGTAGCCACTGACTTTCTCGATTATATCA
>JARJCP010000306.1:0-13385 GCA_029281795.1 Mycena crocata | reverse complement strand
ATATTTACAGTTCCTCCTCCTCCCGTTCTCTCTCAAGACGACTGGCTGCCTCTGCTCTAATGGGCCCGATCCCAAACCGCCAACGGTAGACGATGATGACTTCGCCGCGATTCCAACCTCGCCTCCGCTAGCCACTGCACCGCAGCGATATCATACCGTTGGGTTGGGCCTGTTCCGTTTCGCGACCATTATGGCTATGGAAGGCGAGCTGCCACGCCAACCAGCAGACTTTGCAAAGGTGCATAGATTTCATACCATTTGCCATCTCGCTCAACTCGCTTAGTGGGGAGGCAAACACCACTCTCAAAGGTCTGCTGGCGAAAAGCGACAAGAGAACAGTGGAAAATCGTGTTGGCCAGGTCGCGGAAGGTTTCTATGTCTTTGTTGCTGCCATCTGGTACGCGACAGGAAAGAATAAAGGCCCTACGCTAGACTGGCTGGCTTCCCTACTCGAACCTCTAGTGAAGGCCGCCGGACGTAGTCTCTCTTCCAAGTGTGTTCTTCTTCTAGTGGTTGATGATGTGGATTCTGATATGCATTCAGTTCGGCATGGTTCAAAGCGACAAGAATTGCTTCTCAGACGATTCGTTGGGCGGCGCATGGTATACTCCACCGCACTTATAATTCTCACTCACTTCAACAGAGACATCCGTCCTGGAGAACATCCACAAACTCCGCGTTGAAAAACAACGGGGTTTTCATACCCGCGGACTCGAACACGCCGGTACTCCACCTGGATGAGTTCGCGGTCCCCGAGGTTCGCGTACAACCACCTGCATCGTCCGAGGAGGGGTCGGAATCCAGCTCGCCTGTCCGAGAGCTGCACCAGATGCAGCGCCTCAACGAAGCAGCAAGCCGCTTGGAAGTCGCTGCAGCGATGCAGTCAGAGGCACGTTCCCGCCCGGCTCACTGGTACGCCCACCTACAGAACGTCCGTGACCTTCCCACATCTACCAAACATGCGTTCACACCTTCCCACAGACGGCGCCAAGGGAGAACGCCTTCGCGCCGACGTTGCTCAACCCAGGTGATGACGAACCGGTATGCTGCGCTCTTTCCTCGCGCTGATCAAACTGACATCGGTGCAGAATCCCTTTGGTCTAGGTGACCTCGATCGCGAGCTTGACGAGCGCGCGTCTTTCCTCGCGGTCCGAGAACTCATTCTGGCCGGGGACCCGGCGACGATGGACTTCCTTCGCGACCCGGTGAGATAGTGTCTTGACGATGGAGTCGTGCTCCCGCTCATTTGTCAATAGCTTCCGAGCCCGGCAGTGGCGCCCCGCCGTCCGCTCGCACCTCGCATGCTCAACCTCACGGACGTGCTCGATCTCCCCCAGGTGTGTGTGTTTGGGCTCGCTCGACCGTGCATGGTGTGTTAATGCTCAACCGGCAGGAGTTCGAGTTCAAGGCCCACGTGAGGGCGTCGACGGGTCCTGCCAGCCTCCGCTACCTTTGAGATGCCTCGAGTCGTATCATGTTCCTTTTTTCTCAACCATCCATAGAGGTAAATTAAATGTAGCTCTACTTGTACAAGTCAATTATTTCCAAAGAGTATAATACCACGACATGCATGTACGAAATTAATAAATCGGGGACTCTGGATAATTGATAGTAAATCTGTAATTTGGCACCGAAAAGAGATGGAAACGCTAGCTATGCACACTTGAATGGAATCGCTGAAAAGGCCGTGGCTCGAGGAGTCGGCACACCGAAGTTGAACATCGCCGAGATGGCCGCATCACTGTGCCGCCTCCCTCCGACTGGCTAATCACTGATATCATCACGAAAAAAAAGCTTAAATTCCTAAGTCCGCAGAGGGTTTCGGGTTTCGCACAACCATAGTCTCCCCGTCCCGAAGGTCTTCAAGGTAGGCAAAACGGGTTAGCGTGTTCGAGCATGTGGCAGAAGAAATGAAAGGGTACTGACCGGGTAGTAAGGTAAGTGCCTGTAAAGTTAGTAAGGACTACGCTACTAACTGCAATTCCTGCCAAGTCAGAGTTAGAACTCGGTGTTGAACTCAAACCTGTAACACTTACCCGTCACCCGAGTTCCCGAGATCCCCGTACTTGAATCCTAAGGGAAAGGTGAGTCATTGTCAATTGAATGCAGGTGCCGTTCTTGTAGAACTGGATGCCGTCAAC
This sequence comes from Mycena crocata, assembly GCA_029281795.1. NCBI lineage: Eukaryota > Fungi > Basidiomycota > Agaricomycetes > Agaricales > Mycenaceae > Mycena > Mycena crocata. The sequence goes on along the minus strand of JARJCP010000306.1, from coordinate 11,244 downwards.
GTCTTGAACGCAACATCAGTAGGGTTTAACCTTCAGACAATTCAACATACCTGGGGTTAAATTGAAGGGTGCGGCACAGTATTTGAACTTGTAATTAAAGGCAAGTGATGGTTAAATTGAATGCCCGTCGCGTCGTTTTTAAGTTGTTAGTTGATAAGAATAGAGACGCGGGATTGGATAACGCATTGGACTGGGTGGCGGCGGCGTGTTTTGAACATCCTCGACGCGTTATTCAACACCCCGACGCGTCATTCAACACCCCCGACGTGTTGGCGGCAGTGTTTGGACTTGACGGCATGTCAATAACGCGACGCGGTGAATGTATTATAATCAACTCACCATCCTCGGTCCCGAATATTGAGTTCAAAATTCGCCGCGGGGTGCTACATGTTGTACGGCGGCTGAAAATCGAGTTTGAAATACCGCGGCGCAGACAAAATCGAATCGAAATTCGGGGCGGCCTAGTCGTGTTGATGGACTGAAAGGGATATTAGCAACGAGGTAGGGTAGAGCAGCCGCGAAGGAGCTTACCATGAAGTCCCAGTTTGCCGGACCTCCAAAAATCGAATAAAATTTGGTGTACATATGCGTTATGGTGCTGGCGACGCGTCGAGCTACAGCAATACTTGTTAGTAAAACTAAAGAAGCAGTTGTGAAGGTATGACTTACCTCGCTACTCGTGGGAACTTCCTCGAAAAATTCTAGCAGAGCTCGCACTTGAGGACGATATCTGAAGGAAGTATGTACCTATCAGCAAAGCGCAAATCGGTACGAGAGGAAGCGTAGCGTACCTTTGAGCAGCATCCAACCAGAGTCGTGGTTGCGGCATGCTGAGTTTGAATTTATTTGAACCCGATCACGTGTGGCGACGCGTCGGGGATGTCGGGGATGTTGCATGCGCGTGTTGGATATTGGTAGCGTGTGTTGAATATTTTGGAGCGAGGTGAGGGTGGGATAAGGGTGGGTGGACTGGGTGGAAGAAAGAGTCAACATTGGGGTGTGGGAGAGGGGAGAGGGTGGGTGGACTTACGGGTGGTGGTGAACAATGGCGGTGGCGAGGTGTCGAACTCGAGGGCGCGAAGAGGCTGTGGATGGGAGGAGTCAGTGGTGAGAATGTGGATGATGAAGGGGACATGCGTACGGCGGCGGTGGCAGCGACAGCGACTCGACTCAGATAGAGGGTGGTGAGGAGTGTGCGACGAGCAAGCAAGTGGTATAGCGGAAGGTCATAGTGGGGGGAAAGAAAGAGAGGTGGTGGCTGTGGAAGGCAAGGGTATTTATACAGACGCATGAGGTTGCGACTGTTTGGCTGTTCAACAAACAGACGTGTTTGTTGAATCAGTGTAAACATATGCAACGGCACGCGTCCATATAAATACGGCTGTTGGGTGATGGGGGTTGGTCAGTTTATGCCCCCATGCTGCCACTACGGAATACGACCCCTGAAGTGGCGCTCACCTCATAACTCTCTATCCACGGTTCAAATATTTGTCTTGCGCAGTTCAACTTCAAGTTTGCGCAGCTGCTCAGAGAGTTAGTGGACATTGTTGACATGAATGGGGTGTTTCGGTGCGTCGTATATATCTTGTCACTCGCACCTACTCCAAATTCTCTCTTCCGACAGTTCATTATCCAAACTCGGAGAGTCGGGGGACTTTGTCGACATGGATGGGGTGTCTCGGTACATCGTGTATAACTTTTCGCTCCCACCCTTCTTCAAAATCTCTTCTACTTACAGTTCAACATCGGCAGGAATCCAACCACTCGCAACCTACATCCCCGCCATTACCTCGAAACCATTGACTTAAAATTCGACGCGACCAAGCTCATCGACCTCATAAACATTAGCACCGTCCTTGGTGCTGCCTCGTCCACTCTCCTCCTCGACACTATCCTCAACATCCTAGCCTCGCCGTCGATGCCTCGTGTGAGCTCAGCACCGCCCACATCTCACGACAACGTGTGCATCAAATTGTGAAGTCCGCCGACCCTGCATCACTTAAGTTAATCACTGAGAATCTCTTAACCTATTTAAACTCCACGTGTATTTTAGACAGCTTTCAGAATTTACGACAGCGTCAGGTTTCTTATTGGTTGACTCTTACTCCTGTAATCAGCTGCTCGATGTCCAGTACCTACTCGAAATATATTGTGTTTGTATTTCTCATGACCGTTCCGTTCTGCTTGGTTCAATACAATCTGCAACATTTTTTGCGCACTGGCATAGCGAGCGCATTGGCTTTACAGTTTTGAAGGCAAGTCTTCATTTTGAAAGCCTGAAGTCGGAGGATAGTGTGTTGCATTTGTGTTACATGCAAACAAACTGAAACGAAAAATTAACGACAGCATAAAGGTTGCATCGCACCTTTGCGCCACAAAGACACCGATTTGACGGCATAAAATTGAAGGTACTATCGCGTCCTTCATCTGGTTATGTTCAATTTCGGGCGAACGAGAGAATACTGGAACAAGAATTGAGCAAAAATTCAAAGTTAGAGTAAGGGAGGAAGACAATGTGCCTATGGGTTGAAAAGTCTTGAATCTTGAGGATCAGTGCATATTTGAGGCATTGCACTTCGAGATATTCATTGTGGGCGAAGCCTGAAGTCTGTACAGCAGATGGGTTAGTCGGATGAAGTCGAAACAAGTGTACTGGCAAAGGCAAAGAACTCACAATTTTTGATCCTGAACGAGAAAGGTTTCTGTTACAAAAACCGTTATTCAGCTTGCGTCAGAGTTTCAATCAGAAATATTGAACCGAACGCACCATCGGGTTGGCAATTAGCGGTACGCAACATGAAGTATACAAAAAAGAAAACAGACTGCGCGCCGAATTTGAATGCTTGAAAACATCAAGAGTGGTTCAATTCAACCTGAACGAACAAGTTGAAGCGTTTACGCAGCTTTGCAGTTATCAAAACGACTGTGAAACTTTGGATGACGCGCAACATTACAGCACCCTGTGGGTTTTTAACCAATTAGAATGTGCTATGGCCTTTGACAGAGACCAAAGCCATTTTGAGACAGGCAAAGACTTGAACCCGTCGTATTATGAGCAACCGAATTTGAAGTACAACTTGTCTTGTTCAGATGTTAGAACTGTATCACCGGGAAATCGAGTTTGCCAAGCTTGAACAACTAAGAATTGGAACCTTTCAGTCAAATACCACACAAAAATACCTCATAGACGTTGCGCGATGTTCGAATATTGTCTTTGGGGACTTCGGAGTTGAAATTGAACCTCTCTTCGACTTCTTGATGACCCCTTTGGATTTCCGAGGGATTGGAGGGAGTATAGACATGATAAGGAGTTCATGGGCTATGTCGGACGGACGGTTGAGCAAGCACAGACGAAAACGGCGAGAGTCAAGACGAAATGCGGGGTAGAACACGCGACATCAATTTTGATCGATGACCAAATCGGTCCGGGTTCCTTCTTCCGCTCATCTCCGCGCAACGGAATTTAGCTTTCGGGGTCAGCGCCGGTCTCCGCCCCGGCTCAAGTTATGCACACTGGCTCCTAGCGATTCCTTCGAGTTGCCTGCACCTTTTGGGTACTGCTTCGCTCGGCTTGAGAATGACTGCTGGTTGGCGGAAACTCACTTGTCTTGCAAATAAGCTGCCCCATCTCGCTTCGAGTGTTCCTTGATAGATTCAGGGTTGCAACAACGGCATTCACAGTATCCGCTTTGGGACTAATCACACTCCGTGAAATTTTCAGGACAGCTTGCATCTATCTACTGTGTGCACTCGCTCTACTGCCTCGTCGTGCACCAAAGCTCCGCTCCCTGGATTCAACTATGCGCCGCGTCTTGGACATGTGGCCACATTAAATAGGCTCCGGTGCGTTCATTCATTCTAATTCACCCTCCCTCGAAATAATCATTTTATTTAGGTTTGAGTCTACGACTGCATTCAACGTCGAGTTGGCTACAATACAGCGAGGCATGCACCCCTCCAGTATTCTGGACAAAATTGCTGACTGGTAATACCAGAAATCCGACGAATTACGAGACCATAAAAGTTCTTCACCCAAACCCCACAGCAGACTGCGCCGGCATTCCAAAATCCACTCCTGCGGCCGCCCAGACCCACAGAACCATCTCCTCTGCATCCCTACAACCTCGGCGAGTCCCACGATGTGTCGGAGGTTGGTGTTTGAAAGTGGTTGGTTGAGCGACGTCGGCGGCGGCGAGCTCAACAATGATGAACTGAGGTCATGTGCCGCAACACCCACGGTGAGTTGCCGCTGAGACTCTGAGAAGGAGAAAGACTCACTCAGTGGTTCAGTAGGTTCGATATCGGCGGCGACGACGACGACGGCGAGCACCAGCATCAACGGCGGCGGCGGGGCAGCACCACCCAGCAGTGCCCACCCCAACATGGTAACGCCAGCAACAAGTTGAAGTTCGGCAGAGGGACGAGATGGTGGGGGAAAGAAAGCGATGTTGAACATCGGTGAGCTCTTTATATAGTGTCGCGTCGCGTGCGAGTCCCGTGAGTTCCCGTTTGTTGAACTGAACCAAACAGGTGCAACGACACGCGTCCCTATAAAGCTGGGCGTCCGACCAGCCAATTTCCCCCAACACCCCACTTCCCCCCACTTCCAACAAGGGCCTCTCCCGGGCTCCCACTGCCTCCTGTGCGCCAAATAGACCTCTACTACCTCCTCCTCGATGCCTGCAACCTCCTCGACCATCTCGCTCGTCGCTGGCGGCAGCGACGACCTCGACGACGGTCGGTGCCACTCGAGGTAACTTTTTTCGCCTCCCTCCCTCTTTTACTGACCTGCTCCTCCAGACTCCCGCCTCCGACCAGTACCCACCGACGCCATTGCCCTCGTCGCTGCCGACGTTGTGCTCAACATCAGCAGCGAGTAGGGGGTCTTTGGGCTCTGTGAGCAGCCTGCTTCTCCCTCCCGACCTCAACTGACCCTCTTCTAGGACCCGTACTCGCCGTCTCCGGCGCCGACGCTCTCGGCCGGCACACGGCGCGCACCTCGGCTCAATGGTGAGTTTGAACCACCCGTTCCTCTCCTCCCTCTGACCCACGCCCTAGGGACCCCCTCGGCATGTTGCAATGCATCAGCAACGCGCTCGCCGACCCCGGGGGCGCACTTCGGATCAGACGGCGCACACATTTCTATGGGGTTCATTCGGGTGTGTTTCACCCTCTCTGGCCTCCTATACACCTACTAACGACTTTCCAGCAACCCCCGCTCGCCGTTTCCCACGGTTGAACTTGCTCCAACGCGGTTCCCACGCCCAGATCGCAAATGCGCCACTTACGGGTGAGTTTTATTATTATTTTCCCATTAGCCCTACTGAAGGTGCGCTCTAGGTACCCATCCTCCCGCTATGATGATCGCTGGACTGCGCTCACTGCGTCTAACGTCGTGCTTTGGATTAAACAATGAGTGGGGGGTTATAGAACTTATTCCAGGCGCGTCTCTGGTTCCCATTGATTTTTTGTGCTTACTAACTTCATTTCAGGACCTTTCCTTGCTATTTCACCCACTCCCGAGTCAGCCAGACAAGCCGAGGACATTCCGGCGCTCCTTCAACTCCGGCACTCACAAATATTCCACGGCGCCGCTTTCGATGGGCGTGGGAATTATCCCCGGCGTGCTAGTCCTTGGTTGAAAACCCAGTGCGTACTCGTTATTTTCTTGCTGCTACAATCTTACTGACTTGTATTCAATTTTCTAGTCTCCTGGAATGTTTCTATTGGATTCAATCGCCACAGACTCGAACTGAACCCCTTGGTGCATCCCTTCATTTTTTTACCTCCATACTGAATTTTTGTATCAGTACTTCAGAATTTCTCAGAAGTGGTCTTAGTGCGCATTTCTGACTTGAACTGGTACAATTTTACATTACCGTATGATTGAAACTGACCTCGTTACAGAGTATCCCAGATTCCAACAACGGGTTTCTGATCTGACCCGAATTTTGGCTTCAAACTTGGAGGTATGCATTAGATTTTTTCCTTGCACCCTACTGACTTCATTTTTCAAAGGTCTTGATTCAACGAAGGCGGTTTCAATGTTTGAGACTTTTTTCGGGTTCTGGTGCGTCACATTAAACTCCTTCATCTCAATCTAGACTGACTTTAATCATTAGATCTGACTCGCCCGAAACCGGGACTATCTTCAATTCTCGCTAGATCTCTGGTGCGTTCAGTTCGCAGCTTTATTTCAGCAGCTACTAACCTCAATTATTTTCAGTTGGATCTGACTTGTAGCGCCTTGGAAGGCCGGGATTATGGTCAAATCACCTGGTGCGTCGCACCAAATTCACTACCACTTCAACCTTACTGACCTTCATTCATTAATTTTCATTAGATTCTTCTGACTCGCCACCCTCACCGAACTCGTCAAGGAACCTCTGGTGCGTCGCGTTCAAGCACCTCTGCTCGGATTCTGACTGACTTCGTTTTTTTTTCGTTCACTAGACTTTGAATCGAACTCAACTTCATTACTGGCGGGGCTATGGTGCACTCAAACACCAAACTTATCTATGGAAAGGGCCTTCGGTGCGTTTTAGTCTATCAACTCTGCTTAGATTCATACTGACCTTGGTTTTCGTCACTCAGATCTGTCTCGACTGTCATCCATCCACTCAAGCATAGGATTATCCGCGACTAAAGGCCGGGACTATCTTCAAAATATTAACGGGCTTCTGGTGCGTCGCATTCAACCATTTCAACTGGGATTTGTACCAATTCCAATTTTCCTTCATTAGATTGGACCCATTGCTCTTTCAAAGACGGAAACTATCTTCAATTCAAATGAGGGACCCTTGGTGCGTTCACTCTACCTTATCCCATTCAATCTTACTTATCTTGCTCCAGAGATGGACTTACCGCTTTGAAGGGATTGTCTTCAGTCTTCACAAACCTATGGTGCGTCGAATTCAATTGCAAGCCCTTTGAACTCGGACCGACATTCAGTAGATTTGATTTGAATTTCGGCCGTACGCCGGCATTATTGTCAAACCAACCCGAGAATGGTGAGTTGCATCCGTTTATTTGAACTTGAACTCATTGGACACAGTTTTATTAGGTCAATATTATAATGACCGAAGCTTGGTACGCACACCCATTGCTCCCAGATTTCTTACTTACTTGCACTGCTCTCCCAGTTGAATACATGCATACATTTTCGTGCCTTGAGAACACCGAAATTATGCTTGTATCGCACCAGGTATGTGCCCACATTTGTTGTTACCATTCGTACTTATGATCCAACATCATTCAATAGGTTCAACGCGTCAATGTCGTTGACGCAAGTACCAGTGTTGATATACCTTTCAGCGTAGACTCTAGTCGCCTTCGACTACAAGTTACTCAATATCTGCATCGAGGTGAGTACATACTGACTTCCTCTTTATGACCCGACTCTTTACTGACTTACATTTTACCTTGATAGGTTGATGCTATCTCACATCGAGTCCCACAACACTCAGACTATATTTGATTCACGTTAGGTACGAGCGCACATTTTCATCCATAAATTATTGATCGACTTGTTGAATCGACGCGTGCTTCAAGCTTTTATGGCGGAATGAATAATATATTAATGCAGACCTTGAATTACAAGCACTTTACACAGCGGGATTGGTATGGAGGTGAGTTATTTCGACTTCAAACGCGTCGTAGTTATTGACTTGAATCAACAGCGACACATCAATCAAGCATGTGACCGCGCACTCCTTGTCCGAACCAACCTCCCGAGTAAGTATCCCCCACTTGAGTAACAACCTTGCCCGTCATGCCTTGCTGACTTTTCGTTCAATTTTTAGAGCACATCTAATTGCTAATGGTTCAGAAAGACACGAAGCTACAGACCGAAGCTTCAAGTTTGAGTGATCTCTCCTCAACTTCGGGGACTTGTTGCAACCGAGAAGACTTCGAATCAGACTCAACGCAATAAGGCCTCTATAAAATGATGCATTGACGGTATGTATGCCTTTTTCTCTGGGTCTTGGATTCTTACTGGCACCTCGGCAGAATTTCCCAGAAATCATCACATTTTCAACTTCGCAAACTGCCGAATTCAGAATGCGAAGTCGCCTCGGGCCTCTGTCCCCGTTTTCCTCCCAAAGCCCTATTCTTAAGACCTACAGATACTTCAACGTCGGGCCTTCCCTTCTCAAAGGTCAGTAAAACAGCTTGTACTTCGCTTTGTCCAATTTCTGATGTTCTTGACATTTAGCATCTTACACCTGTCGAAAACAGTCCTGCTGTCTTTGAGTCTCGCTCATAGTGTATCTTGATCCTATTCAGGTACCCTAGGGCTCGTTTCATTTGTATCTTCACCCCGCATTATCTTAACACTTGCCCTTCCAGCTTTCAGTCTGACATAATCACCCCAACTCTCCGACTCGTTCCACCGCATTCCCTCAAACTCCCTTGACTCAAAATGAACCACAGCCTTTCTTTTGCGACTAATACGCAACTTAACGAGCGCCTGCAAGCACCGGATTTGTAAGTATCACGATGCCTCGGGCGCTTTTTCAATATCTGACATATCTTGCATTTAGGGTGATTTTGATTCTCTCACCTGTGAACTGGTGCTTATCGGCGCCGAAGGGGGCTCAATACGTGCGTATGGAGCGTATTCCAATGCTCGTTCGTCCTACCTATCCACCCGCACTTGCACTGACCAATTTTCTTTAGATCACTTCCCTCAACATAATGGCTTGCTCTCGGGACTCTAACCGGAAAACCTCGGGCCCTCAGCTCGAAGTACGTGTCGTTTCGTGTTTATTGACGTATATTGACATCTCTGAACAGATTCCCCCTCGCTCCGACCCCCGCTTATCTCCTGAATCGGGATATTCTTCAAAAATGCGGTTTTTCCTTGTCAGTGATTATGTCTGATTTTCTGAGGAACCTGTCTTTCTGACCTTCTATCCAGAGACCGCAAAGTAACGACCACCCCCCCCGTACTTCGTTGCTCATCTTCAAGCATTTCAGGTAAGTGCTGCGGAGGAATCAGGAGGACCCGCTTTGACCAACTCTTAGTCTATCTCATCCAATATTTCTCTGAAGAGTCCAAAACTCCCGGAAGACGTTCATCGCGATTCCTTCAAGTCAATTGTACGTCCTCCGCGTTCTCTTTCGCCACTAACCCCGCACTGAGATCCCGTTTTAGGGGGTTTACCCATTTCTTCAATTCGGTCTAGGGCGCGCATTTCTGCGTGTACCTTCTGATTTAACGCTTGGAAAATCCGGACGCATTGCCCCCGGACTTGTGCTACGGTTTTTGAGGATCCAGGTGAGCTTTAACCGTTTGGTCTGCGATTTCTCGCTTTGACCGCCACTCGGTCCAGCTCTTCCGATGTAACCGAAGACGCTTAATCGAAATCTGAGACGGTGTATAGTCAATATGAACCTTTCGGTGCGTTTATTCACTGTCTGCTCATCCCATCTCACACTAACTGCAAATTCGCAGATTTCGTACAATTTGATAAAATTGCGGCCCGAGCGAAGGGCGTTTGGCGGTTCCTCGCCGTCTAATGCTCAATGGATCCCTCCATATGTTTTACGGAGGTCCCTCAACTTACTTTGACGCTTCAAGGTAAGTTTTCCCGTTTATTCAAAATCTCCGCTTTGACCATCCCCGAAATAGATCACCCAGTTTCGATCCAATCGCCTTGGGACTTACGAGGACAGTCGATTTGGTGCGTTTTTTCGCTGATTTGAGTGCAGGGACGCGTGATCTCGTATGCGGAATTTGTGGGAGTGCACAACTCATTGAACGATTAGACTCGGACCTTAGACCGCCGATGTGCGTCCCGCTGCTTCAAATTGACCTCGCCTGACTTGATTGTTGCCGTGATAGGTCAAATTCACTCTCGGGGGGAAGTCGATTGATACGGGACCGTGACGGACGCCTGGTAAATTGACGTGTGGGATGCATTGGTATGTGTTAACAACGTTACAGGGCAGGGATAGAGTTGAGTAAACGCGCGCGCAGCGAGGGCAGTGCAGAGTTGTGGTGTGCATGGCTGCGCATCGACGCCCGGACGGATTGGAGGAGCAAGGCGACGGGACTCGCGCAGGGCGATATGAGGAGAGGTTGAGGTTGTACACGTACCTAGTGGTACGCGAGTTTGGATCGGCGTGGGCTGCGGGAGGAAGACGTCATCAGAGCGAAGCGTGGGGAGGACATGCACACGCACCACCGCGTTGGTGTTGGCGATAGCATAGCGGGTCGGGCAGCGAGACTGGTAGGGACAGGGTCGAAGGAGTCTGCAAGTGAATGAGTTAGTACACGGAGGGAGGGGCGAGAAGAAACGTACACGAGGGCGGGGCGGGGGAGGCGTCAACGGGGCGCGATTACTTGTGCGCAGAGCTGAGTCGTCGGTACAGGCGTCGAAGGCGGGCAAGTCAAGCGATTGTGACAGAGAGGCGAAAGTGATAGGAGGGGCAGGCGAGAGGCGTGCGGGCGGAGGGGCAGAGTTTGCGGGCGGAGGCGGGCAGGGTGCGACGGAGTGAGAGAGAGAGAGAGATCGGCTTGGCATAATATTTTCAAGTTGTAGGAGAGGGTTCCCATAAGGAAAACAGTGTCTGCCTCGACGTCAGTGGAGTGCAGCCGAAATCACAACCAATAAAAGGTCCCTTCCCGCTCGTCGTTCTTTCTTTCTACTGCCATGAACGTGGTCGGGATCGCAACTGCGCAACCCCGGTTTTATGGTTCCTCCTCCTCCGTCTTCTCATACGACTGGCTACCTCTGCTCGATGGGCCCGATCCCAAACCCGCCAACGGCAGACGATGACTTCGCCGCGATTCCGACCTCGCCTCCGCTAGCCACTGCACCGCAGCGATATCAACCGTTGGGTTGGGCCTGTTCCGTTTCGCGACCATTATGGCTATGGAAGGCGAGCTGCCACGCCAACCAGCAGACTTTGCAAAGGTGCATAGATTCATACCATTTGCCATCTCGCTCAACTCGCTTAGTGGGTCGGGACGGTCGTCGAGGCAAACACCACTCTCAAAGGTCTGCTGGCGAAAAGCGACAAGAGAACAGTGGAAAATCGTGTTGGCCAGGTCGCGGAAGGTTTCTATGTCTTTGTTGCTGCCATCTGGTACGCGACAGGAAAGAATAAAGGCCCTACGCTAGACTGGCTGGCTTCCTTCGAACCCTAGTGAAGGCCGGGACGAGTCTATCTTCCAAGTGCGTTCTTCTTCCAGTGGTTGATGGTGGATTCTATATGCACAGATCGGCATGGCACAAA
>JARJCP010000305.1:0-13911 GCA_029281795.1 Mycena crocata | reverse complement strand
CTACCTCAACCCTTTCAAGTTCAAGTTCAAGCGCCGTATGAAAAAAGTAGAGCTGAGTCAATTGTGCTTACAGCTTCTCGAATCTCAACCAGGTCTATGTGACGCCTGGTGAGTTACAACTGCTGTTCTACTCAACAGATTTTACTGCCCAAAACAAAAGCCAAGAAATTTGCAGCTGTTGACGAGAATAAAATGCCAAAGAAGCTTCGAAGGATGTTTGGTCTGTCCTTGGCTGAATCAAAAGTGATGAACAATTGACACAAGCCTCAGATCTCATCAAGAATACGAAGTATCACCAAAGTATCACAACACATGTGGAGGCAAATCACTCAACCCTTGTAGGAACTTGAAGTTCACGAAAAACATCAAAGCAGCAAAGTAGAGAAGTCAAGTCTTGACATCTTGGACATACCACGGGATAATGTTGCGATCCAGCATGGGTTACATTTGCCGTTCCTGCTCACTCTACGTCGCTCAACGAACATAAAACATCTCTCAGGTAAGGTTCAAACTTTCTGTGTTGCACTCACCTACTTAGGCTCTAAGTTCGACACCATGCCTGGAACACTTGCCTTTGGCGTCGCCTTTGGTGTAGTCAATTGATATCTCCCACCTGGCCCGACATGTCAGAGCTCACCCGGGATCAGAGTTGAATTATCTGCGACAAACTGAAGTACTGTACACGACGAAGTTGTGTAATTCAACATAATTCGGAGATCAGTGAATGCCCAATTTCAAAATCTTTGCGGTGACTGTTTCGGCGTCGCTCCACTGCGAGGATCGCTGGAACAGCGGTTGTGCCTCACACAATAGTTCAATGGCGAGTTCCATTTCTCCTCGACTTTCAAATATCTCCGCCATTCGAACCATGCAGCCACCTCTCCACTGGTGGACATCCATGAGCGTAAATCCATCCAATACTGTTTGAAAAGTGTTGAAGGCGCTTTTTTCCTCCCCCTGCAGGGCTAAGATATCACCAATGACGCGCAGAGCTTTGAGTGCATCCAGCTGGCTCTCTCGTAGGACACTGGATGCGAGATATAACCTGCCCATCTTAGACTCTCTGAGGCATCACCCGTCCGAAGACAAATATCGGCAAGTTTTTCCAGGCAGTACCCCGCGTCATCGGGGGCTATGTACCGCAGTCCATAGAAACTCTTTTCAAACATTCTCTTGGCCGCAAGCGCATCCCCCACGTGCAACTGTAGGTGAGCAAACGCCCGGGAGCATATCAGAGATCCCGGGAGTATTGCAGAGATTCAAACTGGTCCATGGCACTCTCCAAGTTGTAACGAATGGTTACCGGGTCTCCGTGGATCGCCAAATCGATGTGCGCGATGTTAAGACGTGCAATTGCGATGAACCACGATGGTGCTTGATGCACGGACGGCTTCCCAACGATTTCCGCGTTTATTCGGCGAGACTCCGTATATTCAGTCTTGAGTAGATGGATCTCACCTTCGTCAAGGGAAGTGGATGGATCTGTGATCCCGCAACTGGCCCACAGATCCCTAGCTTTTTCAACGAGCTTCAGGGCCTCCTGGAAATCTCCGAAGGAATAGCAACATCTTGAACTGATTCCTACAGATTGGGCCTGGGCAATGGTATCACCAAGAAGTTCTGCGTACTGTTGCGCCTTGTTCGCATTGGCTCGGGCAGCCACATATCGTCCTGTCCGGGACAATATCTCGGCCAGTCCACGTAGGGCGGCCAGTTCCTCGAAATTGGGAACACCAATTGTTTCCACTAGTGATAAGGCTAGATAATGATGATCAAGGGCTTTCTTGGCCTCATTCCTGTGTCCGAAAAAATGGCCTAAGGCATTGTACCACTTTCCTGCTTTTGGGGTTGGAAACAAATGTGCAAGTTATAATTTGGCCTCACCTTTCTCAGCTGCATTCTTATCTTGGAAGTACTTATTCCCAGCCAAAATATAGCTCTCCGGGTCCTCTATGGGGAAGAACAAGGCAGATTTGAACTTTTCAACAAGATAACGTCCATAAATTGAGTCATGCTTCCAGTCACCAATTTGCTGAGACACATGATCCATCAAATGTGAAGATGGACAACCAGAGATTTGAGAGAACCTGGTGAGGATGATGATACTCTTTAGGTTGTCTAAAGTATCTGGATACTGAGATCGGAGGGCGTCCTCGAGCACACTGTTCAAATTCCCGAAGTTTGACCTGATTTGAGTTGAAAAACCATCTGCCAGTATATTATGATCCCAAACAGCAAGTACCCGATGAAAGTGGCTCCTGAGCGACAGTTTCAATGCCCCAGATGGCGGAAAGGTGCGGCCGACAAATTCGCGAACCGGAACCAGCACCTTGACCCGTTGACCGTTTCCAGCGTATGCTAAAGCTGTACGCAGTAATATCACTTTCATTGCCAAAATATTGGAAATAGGAATTCGGCTCTGGACGAGGTCTGTATCTGAGAGTCCATCAGGTAGCATTGAGAGAATGCTGAGTAAGTCCCGGGCTTCTTGATTCATGCGGCGGCTGGAGAGAGACAGCATGATGGAGATGTCTAGGCTCGAGGTTTTATCATAGCCATCAGAGAGAAGATGGGTATTTTCTTCTTCCCAACGAGACAGAGTAACTTGGCAGCCTTCCTGATCTGCAACATGGGCTATCAGGCTAACAGCTAAGGGGAGGTTTCCAGTCAATTCCAAAAGTCCTTGGACAAGGGCCTCTTCATGATGATCATCAGCGATGTCGATGAAGGTTTGGAGAGCCGCTGAATCCGTGAGTGGTTGCAAAGGCATGAGGAAGGGGTGAGTCCATTTGATGTTTGCTGGGCGTTCAACACCCCTCATCGTGATCTGAAAAGTGGCTTGGTCAAATTTCGTCGTCAAAATGTTCTCCACAAAGATCATACCATGATCGCTAAGGAGTGGATGCCACTGAGTTGGGAGAGGAGGTCCTCGACTTCGGATTGTGAGCCAGGAAATTCCCATGGTGTTTCAAAGTTGTCAAGAACGAGTAGTGAGGGTACGCCTTCGAGATGTGCGATGATACTTCCCAAAGGGTCCGTTGATTTTCCGATTTCAAGGTTGGAAGCCAGACTGCTAACGAGATCCGAGCGCGTTGAAACCGACTGGCATTGCACAAAGTAGCGTTGAGGATATACAGCGACCACATCGGTGTGGTGCAGAGCTACTATGGTGAGACTTGTCTTCCCGATTCCGCCTGCACCAAGAATGGTGATGCGCGGACTGACTTGTTTGAGGTTATCGAGAAGGTGGTTCAACTCAGAGCCACGACCATGGAATATCTGGGGCGAGGCCGGAAGCATAGAAAATGATCCTGAACTGTGAATAATAATTTTAGAGACAGTAACACTGAACAAAGAAGACAAAAGATGCCTGCTGCCAAAGCTTGTCATAGTTCCAGTGAGCTATGTTTTAATTAGCCATGCCACAATGACGTGATGACCTCCCTTACTGAAGAGCAATCCAATTCGGTCAAATCTGGAGACGCCTCGAGTAACGCCAACAACTCATTGTGTCTCGTCTCGGAATCCTTTTGCTCCTGAGAAATTCCCCCCATCATTGCGGTGGAGGTTCGAATCTGATTTCGCCGGTGAGCGGTGCCTACGTTTCGAGAAAATGGACGTACACGGAAGATCTCTAAAGAGTCTCTGAGCTCCGATTTGCACGCCTCCAGCTGTACCGCGCTATCAAATTTGCGGATTAATTGCTTCACTTTGTTCATCCGCTGCTGGGATGTGATGAATGTGATGATTTTTTGCAGTGTTCTATCAGTATGGTTCGAATCAGTTTGGGAACATATGAATTTTTCAAAATGTGTATCACTCAGTGAATTTGGCCAGCTCGTAGGTCGAAGCGGACAGTGCGTCCGCGGATGCCAAGTATAAGGTGATGATGGCACACAGAATCTCGTGAGTCTGCTCTAGCATTCGCGTACACTCATTCTTGAACGCCTTCAGAGTCTGAGTTGGATTAGTACGCTGCAGCGCCGTCACCAATGGTGGCTCACCTCCATGGATTTCAAAATGGATGTGGGAGTGTCGCAGCGACCCCTAAGAAGGGAATATCGGTTGTAGAGGCAATTTCCTTGATTGTTGAGGCCGCAAGCAGAGTGTATCGCATAATATCTGCGACCAAAGAGGGGGAAGGCATGATGGGCATCTCTGCGACGGCGTAGGATGCTCAACGCATCAACGCATAGATAGGCTCCCCGAGGCTTGGCGTTAATCTACCAGCGAATGATCCGTCAACATTGGAAGCATAACCAACTTTAATAGATAAGTGCCAAACCCGGTTACTGGTGCTGAAAAGGTGGTTAGCATTATATGAGCCAAAAAGGGAATAAGTATTAGGAGGGTGACATGAAGTGGCACGCAAAAGGCCAGCAGCAGTGAATATCGGTCCAGGAAAAGCGAAACGAATATACGTAGCTCGTTCCATTGGAGACGTATCAAACGAAAAGGGCACGGCAATATCCACGCATCCCGAGCTTGCCAGCAGGATCACGGCCGTTCCCGGAAGCAGATACCGAAGCCCCGGTGTGGGGACCGGGACCTGCGAGTTCAATCAGAGTAAACTGGACCATTTAACGAAGTGGATGGACGTCATATTTGATGCACAACGCGTCAATCACAGAGTTTGTGGCAATTAAAAGGAGGGAGTGCTGCACGTTTGATCTGGGAATACATACTACTGCAGTCTGCATGAAGATAAATAAAAAAAGCTGAGACAATTGATGGCAATCAAACACTCCCTTCCCCGCCATCCGGGAGTGCAACATCTTCCTCAGATGGAAGAGGGGGACCGTCCGGGCCCAACAGAAGTACCGTGATAACCAGGAACGCAGCCGCCCATCCAAATATCGTATCTGTTCGTGAGGACCATATACTATTCTGCGTGTCAGCTCCAACCAAATATACCGTTACACTGCAGCGAAACACACCGAAATGTACTCGGCGAGTCCCATCCAGACCGCGAGTGCGCCGAACAGCGCGCCGATCTCGGCTTTACGGCCGAGAGCGATGAGGTACGCTGCGATGAGAGAGTAGAGCGCGGGGAGCGCGGCGACGCTGAACGGGTAGATGAAGAAGAAAGTATTGAAAAGGACGCCGGTGCGCGCCCCTCCGAAGATGAGAATCCCGAATACGGAGCGTCGCGAGGAGAATGGAGTTCTGGGCGAGGTATTTCGAGAAGGCGAGGGCGGACTTTTCCGAATCACCGTACATTTGCTTGTAAAGCAAGGCGAGGGCTGCAAGACAGCCGCCGTTGATCAGCAGCACTGGCCGAAGGATGGAGCACGCCTACCAGGTACAATGCCGAGTAAGGTAGCCAGATTGATGATGAGGGGAAGAACCACCTGATATAGTCGGCATTTTAGGTGTATTGGATAAATTGTGATACTTACCGGGACCGCCGGGAAGTAGCCGGGTTTTCCGAAGAAGCCGAGCATGGCCACGTCGAGTCCCTGGACTCGTCAGGCAAAATTTCCAATTTTTGGAATGACAAACGCACCAAAGTCCAAGAATACGTATACACCCCGAGAGCAAGGAGCATTAGATGCTTTCGTGACCGCAGGAAGACAGAAAACGGCGAGAAAATGTACTTGAGTGCTGTATCTGGGGTTCCCGGCTGACGTTCCGACTGCGGGGCCGGTAGCGACTCCGGAAGAGCGAAGTGGATGTATGCCAGGTTTCCGGCGGTGATCAGCACGCTGAAAATGTACGAAAGGCTGCTGTGATTTAATACCGGGCCCGCCAAGGCGCCGATCTGAGAGGAATCGGCTTCATAATGCAAAAGCGAAAATGGTGGGTAACTTACCAGTGCGCCGAAACGAAAAGCAATAAATGATAAAGCCTGTAGACCAGCAAATATGACAGTCCTTTTGCTACATCAGCATGGGAGACAAGAAGAGAACTAGGTTCACACCTTGATAGGGCGCTTGGCGACACATCGGAGGTATACCTATGTAGGTACTTTTTTAGACATGGAGCGCAACGGGGAGAGAAAACGCACGCGTGGATGACGCCGTGATAAGTAGCGAAGCCTCCGAGTACTCCATATATAATCAAGGCCAAGGAAAGGCTATCCTGAGCGTCATAGTGGGCGACGGGGATATTGCCCACAACGAGATAAATCAGGTCGCTGCAAATTAAAACTTCAGCAAAATGACAACAGCAGAATATGAAAACCTACAGAAGGAGAGCACCGAGGAGGGAAACGAAAAGAACAGGTCTCCTCCCTCGTCGATCCCCGAATGCGCTCCACCAACCTACAGTGGTGAAGCTCACCACAAATAAAGCAAAAGCAGGCCCTGAAAGGATTAGATGCGGATACAGCATTTGGGCCAGTTCTTACACATTTCCATCCGGACAGTAACCCCAGGAAATATAACGTAGTTTTCAAACCATCCGCAATGAGTGACAATGCCTGAAAAATGTTGTTAATCGCCAGGAAGTGGAAGATCAGAAACGCACCTGGACAAAAGGTATCCTGGTAATAATCAAAACGGGCAAACATCGATATTCCGCGCTGTGAATGATATAAATGCATGCAATGAATCCTAGACTGACGTTGTTGGACCCACAGAGATCGAAGCAAGCGCGACAACGGGTATTAACCTAACGTCAAACAGGTGAGGTTATGTTTGTAAGGAGGTATAAAATTAGCAGACCGTAAAATTGGAGCGAAGCGAGGAGAGCTCGTCGGAACGGTAGTGTCAGAGTCCGACTCTGAGTCAACATGGCGAGATTCGCCGCGAGAAAGTAGAGGGTCTGTTTCCGAACTCGTTGCATGGTGTGACATGTAGAGAGGAAGCAGGTGTTAGATATGCAGCATCCAGGTATCGGGCGCTGTACACTTATGTCGTCGCAGCAGGTCGCAGTAAATCGCAATCTGTTGTTGTGGTCAACTGTCAAGATGCGAAAGGCTGTGAATTTTTGGCAGTGCCACTGCCAAGGCATCTGATTGTTATGATGCGCTCTCTACCGAGCTGTTGTGCCCCAAGACGCCAAGTCCTGACTTGGTCCCTGACCCTGTCTCGGTAACCCAGACGTTCTGGGTAAGCTATCCCTAGCGGCCCGGACATGATCCGCGCCACGCGAGAAAATCGAGAAAAATGATGGGCGGGATAGCTACCTGAACGTCTGGGGCATTCGGGGCGTGAGACCCCCCATGCAGTCACATCAGTAACCATCAGTAACATATCCCCGTGTGCGACTTGGTGTGAATCAATAAGTCATCGACAGCCTTCGACGCGCCGACTGCACGGTGCTGTCCTACCACATCTAATGCCTCTGGAAGATGATCACGTCAAGCGCACGGCCGAATCTCAACGTATCCTTCAGGCGGCACGCGAAAAAGCACGGAAAGAAGTCTGGG
The DNA here is from genome assembly GCA_029281795.1 of Mycena crocata. Classification (NCBI taxonomy): domain Eukaryota; kingdom Fungi; phylum Basidiomycota; class Agaricomycetes; order Agaricales; family Mycenaceae; genus Mycena; species Mycena crocata. The sequence goes on along the minus strand of JARJCP010000305.1, from coordinate 6,539 downwards.
TACGACTCAGACGCGACGCGTCACGGATTGACGCGTCTTTTCGAAGACAGCTTCAAAAAGCCTCCATACGATTGGCAGGTGGACGTCTCCGAAGCGTTTATACTCGCCTGGATGTTGTTGTCATCGCTGGGACCGGCGCCGGCAAGACAATTCCGTTTATGATGCCGCTGCTTCTCAAACGGGAAAAATACTCTCTGGTCATTTCTCCGCTCAAGGTACTGCAGGAGGATCAGGTGTGTAATTTGATTCTACTTTGCTTAATCTCATTTCTTTTTCTGACCCGCAGACCAAAACGATTCCAAAAAATAGGATTGAAAGCAGCCGCTGTAAACGGAGACACGTACACACGTGATCTACAGAAAGTACGCGTTTTTCGTGCGCGTCTCGCGTTTTTGAGCTGATTTCGGGTAGGAACTCGACGAGCAGACCCATAACGCATTTTGACATCCCCAGAGATGTGTTTCGAGCACGACACATTTCGCAAATGGCTCCGAGACCCGGCTACAGCAAAACGAGTACTCGGAGCAATCATCGACTGAAGCTCACTGTGCGTCGCAATGGGGCGGTGACTTTCGGCCTCACTACGGGCTCCTAAATCGACTGCGAGCCGTTCTTCCCGTGGGCTCCCCGATTATGGCTACTTCGGCGACTCTGAGTCCAAGCCGCACTCAGGGACATTTGTTCCAGTCTAGATTTAGACTTGGACGAAGCTTTCTTCGTAAATTTGGGTAACGACCGCCCGAATATCACCCCTTCCATATTCGAGATGAAGAACTCGAAGGACTATACCGCGATCTTCGAGCATCTCCCCGATCCCTCCGAGGTTCACTCGCCCGCGGACCTTCCGAAAAGTATCATTTTCACGAATGCTGTCAAAAAAACTCAGATCATCAAGGGCCACTTACGGCGTCGGTATCCGAACCTTCCCAGTGGTTCCATCGAGTTCCTTCACGCTTACCGGACAGCAAAAGCGAAGCGCCGCATCATGAAACAATTTCGGCGGGGAAAATCAGAATACTCGTCGCTACGAAGCCGCCGGCATGGTATGTCAATTATTAATTTTGCAGCTCTTAACTGAGTCCGAATAACAGGGAGCTGATATCCCTGACATCAAACTGATCATTCAGTTCGGGGTTCCCAGCTCCCTTGCTAGTTTGGACACAGCGAGCCGGACGCTGCTGGACGATCTCCCGATATACAAGCGCGTGCAATTATGCTCGTCGAAAAATCGATGTTCCAGCGCAAAAAAAAGCGCAAGCGGAAGGGTAACAACGCAGACGCTGACCCAGACTCGTCCGATTCCGACTCTAACTCGGAGGGGACGACGACATGAGAACACCATATTCGGAAGATCATGTCACTGCTCCCGACGACGGCAAGGTGTGGGCCAAAAATGTCGACCCTGTCATGCGCGAGTACATCACGACGAAGCTCTGTCGTCGTGATATGGCCGATCGCTATTATCAAAATCCCCCTCGACGCTGTGAGCAGTTTTTTTAGATGCGAGTTGAACTCGATCTGACCGAAATTCAGCGCCGACTGGTGACTGCTGTGACAATTGTGTTCGCAACGCTACGCAGATGCCGGACGCAAGACCTGCGACACCGCCGTCAAGACCGTCTACACCCGAGCAGGTGTCGCCGCCCTCGAGCGCTCATTCCACGCCGTCAAAAAGCGCGAACGCCAATGGTAAACGTCCGATGGCGCGTGGGGATGGTCCGAGTACCCGCCGCAAAGACCACCTTAAAAGGGCGCGGGAATCGCTCGAGCGTTGGCGGCTACAGACGTACCTCGAGAGGTACAGCAAGAGCTGCTTCCCCGAGGTTGGGCTTATGCCCGATAAAATCCTAACCTCGCTCGCATCGAAACGAATCGACACCGTAGAGGAGTTGATGGGTCTGAAGCTTCCATGGATGTTGGCACGTCGACACGGCGAGGATGTTCTCAGAGTCCTTCGCCGGGTGGATGAAGGTGTTCGCCTTGAGAAGGATCGCGCTAAACAGGCGCGTGCAGCTGTTCGGCGCGAGGAGACGGTCAAACGTAACACAGAGCGTGCCATTGCCGCTGCAGCGAATCCTGTGCGACGTGGGCGGCCGCCTCGCTCGGCTCATCGACCACCATTGGCCGCTGCATCTGTGAACATACATGTAAGTATCTACATGTTAATTGTAATGCACCTGCTGAATTTTGCGCCAGAACCTGCCGTCACCTTCGACTCCGGTTCCCTCCCGTCGTTCAACCGCAGTGGGCGCGCACCTGCCATACACACCACCGCAGTTACCTCCGTCGTATACAACGCCACACCAAACACCACCGATGTCCCCGTGGCTCGCATACACGCCGCCGCACTCTGCGCCGGTGCAATGTCAAGCCTCTACAGCACACCATCTGCCTCGAGACTTGTCTTCGCTTCCGCCGCCGATACCAGCCACGCCGCTGCGCCATTTCCCAACGAATCAATCCCCACACATTTTACACACCCCGGCGCCGCAGGTTCCTCATGCCGCAGCGAACAATTCAGCTTATCGTCCATCGTACCGATCGAATTACTCACCATCCACGCCGTATACACCCACGGCCCGAATGCTGCCTGCCGCGCAGCAATTTTTACCGTCGTACTCACCTACTTATCCCCCGCAGCATCCTGCACCATACAATCGGGTGCAAACCACCGACTTTTCCGCGGGTAGGCCTGCTTCGTACCATAACTACCACTGTACCCCGGGAATACGGTCTTCCCCGCGACAAATGGCCCCAGCACTTCATGCTGGGTATCTATACCAGGAGCCGCAGTTGCCGCCCCTCACCTCTCACCTTTCGATTCCTATGCAACCTTATCGTCCTGTGCTCCCGCAATCGCAAAACAATCCCACTAGTACCTTCGACAATGGATATATGTACCGGACTCGATTTTTAATGCCCCGAGACACTCAAAATAATAATTCTATTTAAATTTGTTCATTCCTCATCCGATTCTGAAACACCCAATGTATCCCAATCTTGTGTCGTTGACCGCTCAATGGTGCGGCTTTCGATCCAGTTCTCCATCGATGTTCCAGTTTGTATGCCTGTACTTCCTTTGGCCAAAACATCTCGCGGAATGTCCGGGGATTTCTTTTTAGCAGTCCGTTTGAGGGCGCGGCCGGGCTGTAAAACGTGGACGTCGGATGCGCGGTACCACTTTTGCATCTCCTGTATGTCCAGCTCCCTTTTCGGCACTGTGTGTTTACTGCCGCGCACTCGTGTCTTCATTTCTGTTTCCATATGAGCATTGATTGCCCGTATAACATGGATGGCCGGGTGGAGCTTCTTCAAATATTCCCAATCGATATTCGGTCCTTCAGAACGATAGGTGACCTGTATTGAATTAGAAAATGCGAGCGAAAGGCAGGAATCGTTTGTATGTACACACCTTGATATCTTTGATATTCATTTCTTGTGCTTCATCCACAGGCATAAAACCTGTCCGCCGGCCGGTATTATTGATCACCCAGCAGTTTTCACGCACGAATTCGCTTCGCATCCCACATATGAGTTCGGGGTTCTCAGGCAGCAATTTTTAAAAATACTCACCAGACCTCGGGTGGCCATTCACGACGAAGACCTTGCAAGAGTTCAAGCATTTCTCCCGCGTAATTGGAATTCCTTCCTCCGAGGAAGCGATAGAGCATGAGGGGTATCATGTCCTCCATTATACCCACGTCGCCGGTGCGTACCGCGGAACGCAGCATGATGAAAGGTATAACATCGCGGAGGAACATGATAGATTGTGATTTGATGTCGTCAATAATCTTTCTCTGTTTGAGATGTGCAAGGGCCTCGTTGGAAGCATGTCGAGAGACGATACGCTCCGCAAGCTTGTAAAGCTCCTCCGGGGTTTTCTGCCGTAGGTCTCCGAGGTTTGTGACCTTGCCCACTTGGAGCCAGACCTCCCGTAACTGCGCCTCTGCGATGATGTGAAGAGTTTCACTGAGGTCGTGGAAAAATGGGCCTTGTGTTTGAGACGATTGCAGACCTTTTCGCCCGAGGACATCAAAGGCAGCACTGAGACCGCGACCCTTCGCTGTACCCAGGTGTTGTTTGTGGAGGGAATTTGCGAATGCCATCTGGATATGTAACCATCCCGGAGATATGACAAGCCAATCGAGACGGTCGAAGGAGTTGTCGTCCTCAGCCCGGAATCGAAACAGATTGCGGAGGCGGTCAACGGTAAGTTGGTCGCCCACCCATGCCATCAAGCTGTTGAGCGCAAGTTTTTTTTCCCATTCCGGCGTGTCCCGACCAAGCTGACGAAGCCATTCGTCAATTAATCGGGCATTATCGTCGTAACTGGCCTCGGGAATATCAACAGTTCCTAACAGAAACTGCAATACAACATGCTCTTTCCCATATAGTAGCTGGTGGATAGGAGGAGGTGGCTGAAGGAGAGCATGATCGCATCCGTCGTATGTCGAGAAGTTGAAATCTGGTGAGTCGAAGAGAGCGCGGAGGATGATGAATAGGGTATGAGGGTACCGACGCTCATCGGCAAGCTCTGCGATCTCGAATACACCAAAAGCATCCAGCGGATTGGCCATCCCTATCTTCCGCATCTCTTGCAAAGCCTTGTTAATAGTGGAGGGGAGAAGTTTTGCACTGCGTCTGATGTAAACAGTTCCTGCCGTGCCATTACCATTCAGGGTTTTCTATCAATTCGCTGTGAAAACACCCGGAACGCCAGCATAGCGTTGTCGTAGGACATCAGCCATGGGAAACGATCCATGAGGTCCTTCATCGCTGACATGGCCTCTGCAGATATTCTGCCAACAGCATTTCCAGTCCATTTATTGCTCATTGTGAGCCCGAGTGCATGAAGGGTGTCGAAACCCTTTGCCGACAGCCCTCGAACTTGAAGTAAATGGCAAAGAGCTTTTGAAGGCGACCGCGGTGATGTGACCGAGTGTACGAAAAAATAGCAATTACTATGAGGACGATCTGCGCGATGTGAATGAATAAAATAGCTATGTTCACAAGCTGATAAAGATCTTACATTGGCCGGCTTTTTGTGAGGGTTTCTTTCTTGCTGGCTGGCTGAGCGTGCCAACCGAAACAGGCACAACCAAAGGTTCGGTGCGAGCGCCTTCACCTGAGTGACCATTTCAGAAAAGGTGATGCCTGTGAGTTGTTCTTCTTTAATGTCGTCACCAGCGGGAGATTTGAATATATCCGTGAGGTTTTTCCAGTTCCTCCTCGAGCACCTGCTGCGAGCACTCGAATGCAAAATTCTGCATCGCAACTTTGCCTCCCTTGGGCCGTGCCTTCTTCCCTTTACGAGGCCGTGGCGGCTTCCACCACCGGCGCAAAATACCAGGGAGCTCCGCACTATTCAAAAGTGCTGTGCGGTCATTGCGGATTTTAGCATTCAAAGTGCACTCCGGATCTCCCCAGCTTATAGCGTCGAGGAGATTAGCTAGGGTCACATTCTGGCCATCCATGTAAGTCAATATCTGCAGCACCTTCTTTGCACGAAGACCCATCGGCGGTGTGCTAGTAGAAGATTCTGGCTCTGTATCCGACTCGTGGTCCGAAGAAACCGGGTCCGGACCAATTTCGGAGTCATCCGACTCTGGCGCAGAGTAGTGGGGATCATCGTAGTCATCCGCAAAGGTAAAGTCGGGAGCCATGGAAGTCGGGGAGGGAGGAGCACTCAGACAGGGGCAACAGTGGATTAGATTGATGGATTACAAGTGGTAGATAATCAAAAGCCGGTCACGATGTGACACCATGGGGGGTATCACACCACCAAATGCCCCAGACGTTCTGGTGTGATCTCGGGCCATCATTTTTCTCTATTTTCTCGCGTGGCCCGGATCACACCGGAACGTCTGGGTTACCGAGACAGGTCCTGACCCAGAATTCAACGCAACAAACGACATACTAAACGCGTTGGCACAGGTTGGCACAGTCAGTTGAAATCATCGTCGCCACGAAGTCAGCATGGCGGAATGCTACAGGCAGCGAAAGTTTTCCTTGGGTTCCTAAAGTCTGTTCTTCCGAGGATGGACAGTCCAGTGAAAAGCGGAAAGAGGGAGATCTCGACTCTCGAGAGCGAGTAAGAGTGAGCAGATGAAAGTTCGGGTATCGGTGACTAATTGATCCGAGCGGTCCGAGTCGGATCACTTAGCGAGATGACGCTTTGACCGCCGCCGAATGATCTTGCAGCCTGTAGGTTGCTGTAGGTCAGGCAACTTCCGATTTTCCCCCCTCTCATGATAGGTACCTATAGGTAGTTATGTCCAAAAGAATCACATGAATTTATCCGGCGAATAGGGGTCAAAAGTAGTATATAACCTTACTGAGTCGGACGTATCGAAGTGACCGCTGACCTATGCGTTTCCTGTGTTCATTCGCATTACAGTATACACGTTCCGCTTCACAGGCACTGGCTATACTGTCCCCATGACAATGAATGAGCACCACGAGAGCACAGAAATTCAGCAACTCACAAATGAATTCGCTGCCTTGCATGTAAATGGCGCCTCGCAGACGGTGCCGCCCGT
>JARJCP010000304.1:0-14026 GCA_029281795.1 Mycena crocata | reverse complement strand
GGTGATGCCTTGAGTGGCATCAGCGCATCACATGTCTAAAGAAATCCCTCCCTAGCCCTGACGACGGCGTCCGGTCCACCGCGCTTTCCCGCGACTCCATCTTGTCCCGTAATTCAAATACCCCGACTTATCCAATACGTGCGTATGTCTTCAATTATCTACTTGTCTTCTCTCGATTATCTATGCGTAGCCACTGACTTTCGCGATTAGATCACACACGCCAACTCCACCGGATTGATGCGTACCATCAAAATCATCTCCGAATCCTCCGCGCAACTCAGTTTCCGCAATACTACATCCGTGTTCGTTCAAGCAATCCGCATCTGATATGGGTGCGGTATGCCTTGAGTGGCATCAGCGCATCACATGTCTAAAGAAATCCCTCCTAGCCCTGGACGACGGCGTCCGGTCCACCAGCGCTTTCCCGCGACTCCATCTTGTCCCGTGTAATTCAAATACCTCGACTTATCCAATACGGTGCGTATATCCATACTTAACCACTCAATCAAGTTGTTCGCACTTAATTTTCAATATTTTCCTGCTACTATGGGTTACAAAACCACCACCAATCCCCTAGATTTGCCACTCGAAACCCTCCCGCAAACTCCCGTTTTCCCCGCAATATTCACAACGGCGTTCCTTCACGCATATCCGATCTGATATGGGTGCGGTGATGCCTTGAGTGGCATCAGCGCATACATGTCTAAGAAATCCCTCCTAGCCCTGACGACGGCGTCCGCCACCGGCGCTTTCCCCTTCCCGCGACTCCATCTTGTCCCGTGTAATTCAAAACCTCCGACTTATCCAATACTGCGTATGTCTTCAATTATCTACTTGTCTTCTCGATTATCTATGCGTAGCCACTGACTTTCTCGATTATATCACACGCCAACTCCCCGGATTGATGCGTACCTCATCAAAATCATCTCCGAATCCTCCGCGCAACTCAGTTTCCGCAATACTTACATCCGTGTTCGTTCACGCATATCCGCATCTGATATGGGTGCGGTGATGCCTTGAGTGGCATCAGCGCATCACATGTCTAAAGAAATCCCTCCCTAGCCCTGACGACGGCGTCCGGTCCACCGGCGCTTTCCCGCGACTCCATCTTGTCCCGTGTAATTCAAATACCTCCGACTTATCCAATACGTGCGTATGTCTTCAATTATCTACTTGTCTTCTCGATTATCTATGCGTAGCCACTGACTTTCTCGATTATATCACACGCCAACTCCCCGGATTGATGCGTACCTCATCAAAATCATCTCCGAATCCTCCGCGCAACTCAGTTTCCGCAATACTTACATCCGTGTTCGTTCACGCATATCCGCATCTGATATGGGTGCGGTGATGCCTTGAGTGGCATCAGCGCATCACATGTCTAAAGAAATCCCTCCCTAGCCCTGACGACGGCGTCCGGTCCACCGGCGCTTTCCCGCGACTCCATCTTGTCCCGTGTAATTCAAATACCTCCGACTTATCCAATACGTGCGTATGTCTTCAATTATCTACTTGTCTTCTCGATTATCTATGCGTAGCCACTGACTTTCTCGATTATATCACACGCCAACTCCCCGGATTGATGCGTACCTCATCAAAATCATCTCCGAATCCTCCGCGCAACTCAGTTTCCGCAATACTTACATCCGTGTTCGTTCACGCATATCCGCATCTGATATGGGTGCGGTGATGCCTTGAGTGGCATCAGCGCATCACATGTCTAAAGAAATCCCTCCCTAGCCCTGACGACGGCGTCCGGTCCACCAGCGCTTTCCCGCGACTCCATCTTGTCCCGTGTAATTCAAATACCTCCGACTTATCCAATACGTGCGTATATCCATACTTAACCACTCAATCAAGTTGTTCGCACTTAATTTTCAATATTTTCTGCTACTGGGTTACAAAACCACCACCAATCCCCTAGATTTGCCACTCGAAACCCTCCCGCAAACTCCCGTTTCCGCAATATTCACAACGGCGTTCCTTCACGCATATCCGCATCTGATATGGGTGCGGTGATGCCTTGAGTGGCATCAGCGCATCACATGTCTAAAGAAATCCCTCCCTAGCCCTGACGACGGCGTCCGGTCCACCGGCGCTTTCCCGCGACTCCATCTTGTCCCGTGTAATTCAAATACCTCCGACTTATCCAATACGTGCGTATATCCATACTTAACCACTCAATCAAGTTGTTCGCACTTAATTTTCAATATTTTCTGCTACTGGGTTACAAAACCACCACCAATCCCCTAGATTTGCCACTCGAAACCCTCCCGCAAACTCCCGTTTCCGCAATATTCACAACGGCGTTCCTTCACGCATATCCGCATCTGATATGGGTGCGGTGATGCCTTGAGTGGCATCAGCGCATCACATGTCTAAAGAAATCCCTCCCTAGCCCTGACGACGGCGTCCGGTCCACCGGCGCTTTCCCGCGACTCCATCTTGTCCCGTGTAATTCAAATACCTCCGACTTATCCAATACGTGCGTATATCCATACTTAACCACTCAATCAAGTTGTTCGCACTTAATTTTCAATATTTTCTGCTACTGGGTTACAAAACCACCACCAATCCCCTAGATTTGCCACTCGAAACCCTCCCGCAAACTCCCGTTTCCGCAATATTCACAACGGCGTTCCTTCACGCATATCCGCATCTGATATGGGTGCGGTGATGCCTTGAGTGGCATCAGCGCATCACATGTCTAAAGAAATCCCTCCCTAGCCCTGACGACGGCGTCCGGTCCACCGGCGCTTTCCCGCGACTCCATCTTGTCCCGTGTAATTCAAATACCTCCGACTTATCCAATACGTGCGTATATCCATACTTAACCACTCAATCAAGTTGTTCGCACTTAATTTTCAATATTTTCTGCTACTGGGTTACAAAACCACCACCAATCCCCTAGATTTGCCACTCGAAACCCTCCCGCAAACTCCCGTTTCCGCAATATTCACAACGGCGTTCCTTCACGCATATCCGCATCTGATATGGGTGCGGTGATGCCTTGAGTGGCATCAGCGCATCACATGTCTAAAGAAATCCCTCCCTAGCCCTGACGACGGCGTCCGGTCCACCGGCGCTTTCCCGCGACTCCATCTTGTCCCGTGTAATTCAAATACCTCCGACTTATCCAATACGTGCGTATGTCTTCAATTATCTACTTGTCTTCTCGATTATCTATGCGTAGCCACTGACTTTCTCGATTATATCACACGCCAACTCCCCGGATTGATGCGTACCTCATCAAAATCATCTCCGAATCCTCCGCGCAACTCAGTTTCCGCAATACTTACATCCGTGTTCGTTCACGCATATCCGCATCTGATATGGGTGCGGTGATGCCTTGAGTGGCATCAGCGCATCACATGTCTAAAGAAATCCCTCCCTAGCCCTGACGACGGCGTCCGGTCCACCAGCGCTTTCCCGCGACTCCATCTTGTCCCGTGTAATTCAAATACCTCCGACTTATCCAATACGTGCGTATATCCATACTTAACCACTCAATCAAGTTGTTCGCACTTAATTTTCAATATTTTCTGCTACTGGGTTACAAAACCACCACCAATCCCCTAGATTTGCCACTCGAAACCCTCCCGCAAACTCCCGTTTCCGCAATATTCACAACGGCGTTCCTTCACGCATATCCGCATCTGATATGGGTGCGGTGATGCCTTGAGTGGCATCAGCGCATCACATGTCTAAAGAAATCCCTCCCTAGCCCTGACGACGGCGTCCGGTCCACCGGCGCTTTCCCGCGACTCCATCTTGTCCCGTGTAATTCAAATACCTCCGACTTATCCAATACGTGCGTATGTCTTCAATTATCTACTTGTCTTCTCGATTATCTATGCGTAGCCACTGACTTTCTCGATTATATCACACGCCAACTCCCCGGATTGATGCGTACCTCATCAAAATCATCTCCGAATCCTCCGCGCAACTCAGTTTCCGCAATACTTACATCCGTGTTCGTTCACGCATATCCGCATCTGATATGGGTGCGGTGATGCCTTGAGTGGCATCAGCGCATCACATGTCTAAAGAAATCCCTCCCTAGCCCTGACGACGGCGTCCGGTCCACCGGCGCTTTCCCGCGACTCCATCTTGTCCCGTGTAATTCAAATACCTCCGACTTATCCAATACGTGCGTATGTCTTCAATTATCTACTTGTCTTCTCGATTATCTATGCGTAGCCACTGACTTTCTCGATTATATCACACGCCAACTCCCCGGATTGATGCGTACCTCATCAAAATCATCTCCGAATCCTCCGCGCAACTCAGTTTCCGCAATACTTACATCCGTGTTCGTTCACGCATATCCGCATCTGATATGGGTGCGGTGATGCCTTGAGTGGCATCAGCGCATCACATGTCTAAAGAAATCCCTCCCTAGCCCTGACGACGGCGTCCGGTCCACCGGCGCTTTCCCGCGACTCCATCTTGTCCCGTGTAATTCAAATACCTCCGACTTATCCAATACGTGCGTATGTCTTCAATTATCTACTTGTCTTCTCGATTATCTATGCGTAGCCACTGACTTTCTCGATTATATCACACGCCAACTCCCCGGATTGATGCGTACCTCATCAAAATCATCTCCGAATCCTCCGCGCAACTCAGTTTCCGCAATACTTACATCCGTGTTCGTTCACGCATATCCGCATCTGATATGGGTGCGGTGATGCCTTGAGTGGCATCAGCGCATCACATGTCTAAAGAAATCCCTCCCTAGCCCTGACGACGGCGTCCGGTCCACCAGCGCTTTCCCGCGACTCCATCTTGTCCCGTGTAATTCAAATACCTCCGACTTATCCAATACGTGCGTATATCCATACTTAACCACTCAATCAAGTTGTTCGCACTTAATTTTCAATATTTTCTGCTACTGGGTTACAAAACCACCACCAATCCCCTAGATTTGCCACTCGAAACCCTCCCGCAAACTCCCGTTTCCGCAATATTCACAACGGCGTTCCTTCACGCATATCCGCATCTGATATGGGTGCGGTGATGCCTTGAGTGGCATCAGCGCATCACATGTCTAAAGAAATCCCTCCCTAGCCCTGACGACGGCGTCCGGTCCACCGGCGCTTTCCCGCGACTCCATCTTGTCCCGTGTAATTCAAATACCTCCGACTTATCCAATACGTGCGTATATCCATACTTAACCACTCAATCAAGTTGTTCGCACTTAATTTTCAATATTTTCTGCTACTGGGTTACAAAACCACCACCAATCCCCTAGATTTGCCACTCGAAACCCTCCCGCAAACTCCCGTTTCCGCAATATTCACAACGGCGTTCCTTCACGCATATCCGCATCTGATATGGGTGCGGTGATGCCTTGAGTGGCATCAGCGCATCACATGTCTAAAGAAATCCCTCCCTAGCCCTGACGACGGCGTCCGGTCCACCGGCGCTTTCCCGCGACTCCATCTTGTCCCGTGTAATTCAAATACCTCCGACTTATCCAATACGTGCGTATGTCTTCAATTATCTACTTGTCTTCTCGATTATCTATGCGTAGCCACTGACTTTCTCGATTATATCACACGCCAACTCCCCGGATTGATGCGTACCTCATCAAAATCATCTCCGAATCCTCCGCGCAACTCAGTTTCCGCAATACTTACATCCGTGTTCGTTCACGCATATCCGCATCTGATATGGGTGCGGTGATGCCTTGAGTGGCATCAGCGCATCACATGTCTAAAGAAATCCCTCCCTAGCCCTGACGACGGCGTCCGGTCCACCAGCGCTTTCCCGCGACTCCATCTTGTCCCGTGTAATTCAAATACCTCCGACTTATCCAATACGTGCGTATATCCATACTTAACCACTCAATCAAGTTGTTCGCACTTAATTTTCAATATTTTCTGCTACTGGGTTACAAAACCACCACCAATCCCCTAGATTTGCCACTCGAAACCCTCCCGCAAACTCCCGTTTCCGCAATATTCACAACGGCGTTCCTTCACGCATATCCGCATCTGATATGGGTGCGGTGATGCCTTGAGTGGCATCAGCGCATCACATGTCTAAAGAAATCCCTCCCTAGCCCTGACGACGGCGTCCGGTCCACCGGCGCTTTCCCGCGACTCCATCTTGTCCCGTGTAATTCAAATACCTCCGACTTATCCAATACGTGCGTATGTCTTCAATTATCTACTTGTCTTCTCGATTATCTATGCGTAGCCACTGACTTTCTCGATTATATCACACGCCAACTCCCCGGATTGATGCGTACCTCATCAAAATCATCTCCGAATCCTCCGCGCAACTCAGTTTCCGCAATACTTACATCCGTGTTCGTTCACGCATATCCGCATCTGATATGGGTGCGGTGATGCCTTGAGTGGCATCAGCGCATCACATGTCTAAAGAAATCCCTCCCTAGCCCTGACGACGGCGTCCGGTCCACCGGCGCTTTCCCGCGACTCCATCTTGTCCCGTGTAATTCAAATACCTCCGACTTATCCAATACGTGCGTATGTCTTCAATTATCTACTTGTCTTCTCGATTATCTATGCGTAGCCACTGACTTTCTCGATTATATCACACGCCAACTCCCCGGATTGATGCGTACCTCATCAAAATCATCTCCGAATCCTCCGCGCAACTCAGTTTCCGCAATACTTACATCCGTGTTCGTTCACGCATATCCGCATCTGATATGGGTGCGGTGATGCCTTGAGTGGCATCAGCGCATCACATGTCTAAAGAAATCCCTCCCTAGCCCTGACGACGGCGTCCGGTCCACCGGCGCTTTCCCGCGACTCCATCTTGTCCCGTGTAATTCAAATACCTCCGACTTATCCAATACGTGCGTATGTCTTCAATTATCTACTTGTCTTCTCGATTATCTATGCGTAGCCACTGACTTTCTCGATTATATCACACGCCAACTCCCCGGATTGATGCGTACCTCATCAAAATCATCTCCGAATCCTCCGCGCAACTCAGTTTCCGCAATACTTACATCCGTGTTCGTTCACGCATATCCGCATCTGATATGGGTGCGGTGATGCCTTGAGTGGCATCAGCGCATCACATGTCTAAAGAAATCCCTCCCTAGCCCTGACGACGGCGTCCGGTCCACCAGCGCTTTCCCGCGACTCCATCTTGTCCCGTGTAATTCAAATACCTCCGACTTATCCAATACGTGCGTATATCCATACTTAACCACTCAATCAAGTTGTTCGCACTTAATTTTCAATATTTTCTGCTACTGGGTTACAAAACCACCACCAATCCCCTAGATTTGCCACTCGAAACCCTCCCGCAAACTCCCGTTTCCGCAATATTCACAACGGCGTTCCTTCACGCATATCCGCATCTGATATGGGTGCGGTGATGCCTTGAGTGGCATCAGCGCATCACATGTCTAAAGAAATCCCTCCCTAGCCCTGACGACGGCGTCCGGTCCACCGGCGCTTTCCCGCGACTCCATCTTGTCCCGTGTAATTCAAATACCTCCGACTTATCCAATACGTGCGTATATCCATACTTAACCACTCAATCAAGTTGTTCGCACTTAATTTTCAATATTTTCTGCTACTGGGTTACAAAACCACCACCAATCCCCTAGATTTGCCACTCGAAACCCTCCCGCAAACTCCCGTTTCCGCAATATTCACAACGGCGTTCCTTCACGCATATCCGCATCTGATATGGGTGCGGTGATGCCTTGAGTGGCATCAGCGCATCACATGTCTAAAGAAATCCCTCCCTAGCCCTGACGACGGCGTCCGGTCCACCGGCGCTTTCCCGCGACTCCATCTTGTCCCGTGTAATTCAAATACCTCCGACTTATCCAATACGTGCGTATGTCTTCAATTATCTACTTGTCTTCTCGATTATCTATGCGTAGCCACTGACTTTCTCGATTATATCACACGCCAACTCCCCGGATTGATGCGTACCTCATCAAAATCATCTCCGAATCCTCCGCGCAACTCAGTTTCCGCAATACTTACATCCGTGTTCGTTCACGCATATCCGCATCTGATATGGGTGCGGTGATGCCTTGAGTGGCATCAGCGCATCACATGTCTAAAGAAATCCCTCCCTAGCCCTGACGACGGCGTCCGGTCCACCAGCGCTTTCCCGCGACTCCATCTTGTCCCGTGTAATTCAAATACCTCCGACTTATCCAATACGTGCGTATATCCATACTTAACCACTCAATCAAGTTGTTCGCACTTAATTTTCAATATTTTCTGCTACTGGGTTACAAAACCACCACCAATCCCCTAGATTTGCCACTCGAAACCCTCCCGCAAACTCCCGTTTCCGCAATATTCACAACGGCGTTCCTTCACGCATATCCGCATCTGATATGGGTGCGGTGATGCCTTGAGTGGCATCAGCGCATCACATGTCTAAAGAAATCCCTCCCTAGCCCTGACGACGGCGTCCGGTCCACCGGCGCTTTCCCGCGACTCCATCTTGTCCCGTGTAATTCAAATACCTCCGACTTATCCAATACGTGCGTATGTCTTCAATTATCTACTTGTCTTCTCGATTATCTATGCGTAGCCACTGACTTTCTCGATTATATCACACGCCAACTCCCCGGATTGATGCGTACCTCATCAAAATCATCTCCGAATCCTCCGCGCAACTCAGTTTCCGCAATACTTACATCCGTGTTCGTTCACGCATATCCGCATCTGATATGGGTGCGGTGATGCCTTGAGTGGCATCAGCGCATCACATGTCTAAAGAAATCCCTCCCTAGCCCTGACGACGGCGTCCGGTCCACCAGCGCTTTCCCGCGACTCCATCTTGTCCCGTGTAATTCAAATACCTCCGACTTATCCAATACGTGCGTATATCCATACTTAACCACTCAATCAAGTTGTTCGCACTTAATTTTCAATATTTTCTGCTACTGGGTTACAAAACCACCACCAATCCCCTAGATTTGCCACTCGAAACCCTCCCGCAAACTCCCGTTTCCGCAATATTCACAACGGCGTTCCTTCACGCATATCCGCATCTGATATGGGTGCGGTGATGCCTTGAGTGGCATCAGCGCATCACATGTCTAAAGAAATCCCTCCCTAGCCCTGACGACGGCGTCCGGTCCACCGGCGCTTTCCCGCGACTCCATCTTGTCCCGTGTAATTCAAATACCTCCGACTTATCCAATACGTGCGTATATCCATACTTAACCACTCAATCAAGTTGTTCGCACTTAATTTTCAATATTTTCTGCTACTGGGTTACAAAACCACCACCAATCCCCTAGATTTGCCACTCGAAACCCTCCCGCAAACTCCCGTTTCCGCAATATTCACAACGGCGTTCCTTCACGCATATCCGCATCTGATATGGGTGCGGTGATGCCTTGAGTGGCATCAGCGCATCACATGTCTAAAGAAATCCCTCCCTAGCCCTGACGACGGCGTCCGGTCCACCGGCGCTTTCCCGCGACTCCATCTTGTCCCGTGTAATTCAAATACCTCCGACTTATCCAATACGTGCGTATATCCATACTTAACCACTCAATCAAGTTGTTCGCACTTAATTTTCAATATTTTCTGCTACTGGGTTACAAAACCACCACCAATCCCCTAGATTTGCCACTCGAAACCCTCCCGCAAACTCCCGTTTCCGCAATATTCACAACGGCGTTCCTTCACGCATATCCGCATCTGATATGGGTGCGGTGATGCCTTGAGTGGCATCAGCGCATCACATGTCTAAAGAAATCCCTCCCTAGCCCTGACGACGGCGTCCGGTCCACCGGCGCTTTCCCGCGACTCCATCTTGTCCCGTGTAATTCAAATACCTCCGACTTATCCAATACGTGCGTATGTCTTCAATTATCTACTTGTCTTCTCGATTATCTATGCGTAGCCACTGACTTTCTCGATTATATCACACGCCAACTCCCCGGATTGATGCGTACCTCATCAAAATCATCTCCGAATCCTCCGCGCAACTCAGTTTCCGCAATACTTACATCCGTGTTCGTTCACGCATATCCGCATCTGATATGGGTGCGGTGATGCCTTGAGTGGCATCAGCGCATCACATGTCTAAAGAAATCCCTCCCTAGCCCTGACGACGGCGTCCGGTCCACCGGCGCTTTCCCGCGACTCCATCTTGTCCCGTGTAATTCAAATACCTCCGACTTATCCAATACGTGCGTATGTCTTCAATTATCTACTTGTCTTCTCGATTATCTATGCGTAGCCACTGACTTTCTCGATTATATCACACGCCAACTCCCCGGATTGATGCGTACCTCATCAAAATCATCTCCGAATCCTCCGCGCAACTCAGTTTCCGCAATACTTACATCCGTGTTCGTTCACGCATATCCGCATCTGATATGGGTGCGGTGATGCCTTGAGTGGCATCAGCGCATCACATGTCTAAAGAAATCCCTCCCTAGCCCTGACGACGGCGTCCGGTCCACCAGCGCTTTCCCGCGACTCCATCTTGTCCCGTGTAATTCAAATACCTCCGACTTATCCAATACGTGCGTATATCCATACTTAACCACTCAATCAAGTTGTTCGCACTTAATTTTCAATATTTTCTGCTACTGGGTTACAAAACCACCACCAATCCCCTAGATTTGCCACTCGAAACCCTCCCGCAAACTCCCGTTTCCGCAATATTCACAACGGCGTTCCTTCACGCATATCCGCATCTGATATGGGTGCGGTGATGCCTTGAGTGGCATCAGCGCATCACATGTCTAAAGAAATCCCTCCCTAGCCCTGACGACGGCGTCCGGTCCACCGGCGCTTTCCCGCGACTCCATCTTGTCCCGTGTAATTCAAATACCTCCGACTTATCCAATACGTGCGTATATCCATACTTAACCACTCAATCAAGTTGTTCGCACTTAATTTTCAATATTTTCTGCTACTGGGTTACAAAACCACCACCAATCCCCTAGATTTGCCACTCGAAACCCTCCCGCAAACTCCCGTTTCCGCAATATTCACAACGGCGTTCCTTCACGCATATCCGCATCTGATATGGGTGCGGTGATGCCTTGAGTGGCATCAGCGCATCACATGTCTAAAGAAATCCCTCCCTAGCCCTGACGACGGCGTCCGGTCCACCGGCGCTTTCCCGCGACTCCATCTTGTCCCGTGTAATTCAAATACCTCCGACTTATCCAATACGTGCGTATATCCATACTTAACCACTCAATCAAGTTGTTCGCACTTAATTTTCAATATTTTCTGCTACTGGGTTACAAAACCACCACCAATCCCCTAGATTTGCCACTCGAAACCCTCCCGCAAACTCCCGTTTCCGCAATATTCACAACGGCGTTCCTTCACGCATATCCGCATCTGATATGGGTGCGGTGATGCCTTGAGTGGCATCAGCGCATCACATGTCTAAAGAAATCCCTCCCTAGCCCTGACGACGGCGTCCGGTCCACCGGCGCTTTCCCGCGACTCCATCTTGTCCCGTGTAATTCAAATACCTCCGACTTATCCAATACGTGCGTATGTCTTCAATTATCTACTTGTCTTCTCGATTATCTATGCGTAGCCACTGACTTTCTCGATTATATCACACGCCAACTCCCCGGATTGATGCGTACCTCATCAAAATCATCTCCGAATCCTCCGCGCAACTCAGTTTCCGCAATACTTACATCCGTGTTCGTTCACGCATATCCGCATCTGATATGGGTGCGGTGATGCCTTGAGTGGCATCAGCGCATCACATGTCTAAAGAAATCCCTCCCTAGCCCTGACGACGGCGTCCGGTCCACCGGCGCTTTCCCGCGACTCCATCTTGTCCCGTGTAATTCAAATACCTCCGACTTATCCAATACGTGCGTATGTCTTCAATTATCTACTTGTCTTCTCGATTATCTATGCGTAGCCACTGACTTTCTCGATTATATCACACGCCAACTCCCCGGATTGATGCGTACCTCATCAAAATCATCTCCGAATCCTCCGCGCAACTCAGTTTCCGCAATACTTACATCCGTGTTCGTTCACGCATATCCGCATCTGATATGGGTGCGGTGATGCCTTGAGTGGCATCAGCGCATCACATGTCTAAAGAAATCCCTCCCTAGCCCTGACGACGGCGTCCGGTCCACCAGCGCTTTCCGCGACTCCATCTTGTCCCGTGTAATTCAAATACCTCCGACTTATCCAATACGTGCGTATATCCATACTTAACCACTCAATCAAGTTGTTCGCACTTAATTTTCAATATTTTCTGCTACTGGGTTACAAAACCACCACCAATCCCCTAGATTTGCCACTCGAAACCCTCCCGCAAACTCCCGTTTCCGCAATATTCACAACGGCGTTCCTTCACGCATATCCGCATCTGATATGGGTGCGGTGATGCCTTGAGTGGCATCAGCGCATCACATGTCTAAAGAAATCCCTCCCTAGCCCTGACGACGGCGTCCGGTCCACCGGCGCTTTCCCGCGACTCCATCTTGTCCCGTGTAATTCAAATACCTCCGACTTATCCAATACGTGCGTATATCCATACTTAACCACTCAATCAAGTTGTTCGCACTTAATTTTCAATATTTTCTGCTACTGGGTTACAAAACCACCACCAATCCCCTAGATTTGCCACTCGAAACCCTCCCGCAAACTCCCGTTTCCGCAATATTCACAACGGCGTTCCTTCACGCATATCCGCATCTGATATGGGTGCGGTGATGCCTTGAGTGGCATCAGCGCATCACATGTCTAAAGAAATCCCTCCCTAGCCCTGACGACGGCGTCCGGTCCACCGGCGCTTTCCCGCGACTCCATCTTGTTCTTTCCGTGTAATTCAAATACCTCCGACTTATCCAATACGTGCGTATATCCATACTTAACCACTCAATCAAGTTGTTCGCACTTAATTTTTCAATATTTTCTGCTACTGGGTTACAAAACCACCACCAATCCCCTAGATTTGCCACTCGAAACCCTCCCGCAAACTTCCCGTTTCCGCAATATTCACAACGGCGTTCCTTCACGCATATCCGCATCTGATATGGGTGCGGTGATGCCTTGAGTGGCATCAGCGCATCACATGTCTAAAGAAATCCCTCCCTAGCCCTGACGACGGCGTCCGGTCCACCGGCGCTTTCCCGCGACTCCATCTTGTCCCGTGTAATTCAAATACCTCCGACTTATCCAATACGTGCGTATGTCTTCAATTATCTACTTGTCTTCTCGATTATCTATGCGTAGCCACTGACTTTCTCGATTATAATCACACGCCAACTCCCCGGATTGATGCGTACCTCATCAAAATCATCTCCGAATCCTCCGCGCAACTCAGTTTCCGCAATACTTACATCCGTGTTCGTTCACGCATATCCGCATCTGATATGGGTGCGGTGATGCCTTGAGTGGCATCAGCGCATCACATGTCTAAAGAAATCCCTCCCTAGCCCCTGACGACGGCGTCCGGTCCACCGGCGCTTTCCCGCGACTCCATCTTGTCCCGTGTAATTCAAATACCTCCGACTTATCCAATACGTGCGTATGTCTTCAATTATCTACTTGTCTTCTCGATTATCTATGCGTAGCCACTGACTTTCTCGATTATCACACGCCAACTCCCCGGATTGATGCGTACCTCATCAAAATCATCTCCGAATCCTCCGCGCAACTCAGTTTCCGCAATACTTACATCCGTGTTCGTTCACGCATATCCGCATCTGATATGGGTGCGGTGATGCCTTGAGTGGCATCAGCGCATCACATGTCTAAAGAAATCCCTCCCTAGCCCTGACGACGGCGTCCGGTCCACCAGCGCTTTCCCGCGACTCCATCTTGTCCCGTGTAATTCAAATACCTCCCGACTTATCCAATACGTGCGTATATCCATACTTAACCACTCAATCAAGTTGTTCGCACTTAATTTTCAATATTTTCTGCTACTGGGTTACAAAACCACCACCAATCCCCTAGATTTGCCACTCGAAACCCTCCCGCAAACTCCCGTTTCCGCAATATTCACAACGGCGTTCCTTCACGCATATCCGCATCTGATATGGGTGCGG
>JARJCP010000303.1:0-14129 GCA_029281795.1 Mycena crocata | reverse complement strand
ATCTCATGTCTTTCGTCCGTACCTCCTCTTTTCGGAGTGCGGTGTGTTTCGTGGCTGAGAGTACGCGCCGGACGATGGACCTGCCAACCGCTCTGCACCTTCGCGCAATCTACAACGATGGTCTCTCTGCAACTTAGGCTTTGCACGCCGTGGGAACCCGCGCTATCAGCGCCATCATCAAGGCACGACGCCCACCGATCCTTTGTCTTTCCTCCCACCACCACGACGACCTTCGTCTCGTTTCCGCCCGCCGCACTTTAACAACCCCCACCTCTTCGTGCCTTCTCTCTATGCAAGTTCTTTGACGCGTCACACGCTCGCTTACCCTTCTACAGGGCCCGACACAAGCATCGCGTATGCCGCGGATGGAGTTTTCGCGCCGAAAAGCGCAGGGCCCGTTTGGCCGCTATGTACGCGATCTCAAGCCTCCCCCCTCGACTTTCTTGACCATTCGCAGCCGCCGGTTGTCCATCGAGGACCAGATCCGGTACCACTCGCGACACCAAGCCTACCAGAAGCTACGCGGAGACTTGTACGCCGTCTGGCGGACCGTGTACCACTGGGATGACATAGCCAAAACTTACGTACCGAAGAAGGAATTGAAGATTGGACTCACCACGGACCTTCCCCGTCGACAGCGCGACTATCGGGACCAATGCAAGGACGTCCAATTCGACTGGATCTGCCGGTGGCCATGTTCTGATATACGACGCCTTGGTAAGTCTATTCGTTTTATTCGTGTGCTGTCAAGTAAATCTTTCAGAACGACTCTCTCATTTATCTCTCCGCAAGGAAGGCGCGGTCGCGGACCACGACAAATGCGCGGGATGCCCCGTTTGTCATTCTGAATTCTATGACCTCAAGGGCTTGTCGGCCGACGCTGCTTTGAAAATGGTGGATGGATGGGTGGAGGAGACGAAGACCGGAGACGGAGTTAGGTGAGCTTTCTCCTTGGAACCCCAATGTCACTTCACTGATTTTTTCTTTCAGAAGAGAGGTCCATAACTTACAGTAAATTGCTGGTAGAGCAAAGCCAAAATTGTACATGGACTTGATATGATAGGCAAGGGTGACATTGTTCCATCGAATACAAAGTGACTAACATATTAACACAGGAACCGTATCTTCAAGTCTGGTAGCCTTCAAAAAGGAACACGGCTGTTCTCAACTATATGATCAATGTAAGGTTGGCCTATGCTTTTGTTGCAGCGTGACGAATATTACAACAGGAATCCTAGCCGCCAAGTTCAGTCGCGTCTCGTCTGGAAAAGCCATGTCTGCAACGTTATATGGAAAGGTATGTCTGATCTGAATTCTGTTACACAGTGACTGACAGCATCAAACAGGAACTACCCAGGAATATACCGACGTTCAATAAGGACCGGTCACTTTTTTTCGGGGAATGTGTTCGGCGGAATCTCCCGCCTCACCCAGAATGACCATCAGCCGTTTCAATATCAAAAGGCCAATGTATCGTCCGTGTCCTGCATACCGGTGCTAATGATATTTCAGCGCATGTAGCATTTTGGCGATCGCTGCGGTGCAATTAGGAGAGTTCCCAAATTTTATACTCATTGCACCGTTAAAGAATTGACACTTTCTGTTTCCAGCTTTTAAAACTTGGCTTTGACGTCAAGATTGGTTGCCGTAAGACGCCGCGCTTTAGTACAGTAGGTGATTTCGTCTGCTTTGACTATTGCGCGGCCGATTGTGTACCTCCAAGTTGGACAGTAGTTTCAGTCTAAGAGGGTGCAGCGATGGCTGGAGAGGCGCCGGAAGGACTACGCGCGGAAGTGTGTGGATGTACACTTTGACTGGGAATACTGCGGGCCAGTCTCCGATGTCCGCCGTGTCGGTGAGTGTTGTTTCTATCGCTGAGACGCAGTCTAATTTTTTAGAACGCATCATCCACAACGCGTTCGAGGATCGTAGCTGATGTCAAACAGTGCTGCCTCTTATTCTCTCGCTAAAATGGCGAAGCTGCGTTATGCACCATGTGGCGCGATGTGGTCGACTCATTTTATTTTATTTTGTGTATCACATTATAATAAATTAAATTGGAATGTGAATGAAGCAAGTTCGACCGGACTGGACTGCATATCCCTGTTCTATAAGCGTGCCGGCCTCCCCGTTCCCCCACTCTTCTTCCCTTCATCCGCGTACATATTGTGGGGACTATATTTCGGTATTATTCCTCCCTTGCGTACATTATGCCGCATAATTTCTCCGTGTTGCTTATGGCGTGCAGTTCGTGAGCCATCCGCACGTCACGCAACCTTCCTTTGTCGATGCAACGTCTGCGTGTCGTAATGCCGTCGTGGTACCACATCGTACCCACCGCGTCCACCACTATGCTAGTAAAATGCCTCCCTGTTTCTGAATGGTACAACAAACCTCTGACACGTAATTTGACGGCTCCAGTCGGCCGCCCGAATGTCAAGACTTCTTCTATCCTTAGCTTGCGACTATCCCCTGCCAAAGTTACGACGAGCAACTGAGGGACATCGGTAAGGGTGGTTACTCTTCGCATTTTGTGGGGGGCAATACAAGTAGGACATCGGCCCTGGTAGCGATCGAAGTGCCATTGTAGCCACTGGCTCATCGTTATCTCACCAGGGTACATACTTTCGAGGGTGCGACCGTATCCGACCTCTAGCAGTTGACCGAATGTGGAGGTTAGGCCGGGGACACGATAATTGCAGTGCTCGCAATACGTAACCGCCGATCCGTATGATTCCCGATCAGTAAGTGCCATGAACAAGTTATCTATCAAAATTCCCCTTCTGCCCACTGGAAAAGCGTCAGCATTGCTGAAGTGAAGTAGCCTTCTAATGTCGTCCCTTGCTATTTCAGGAGCAGCCGGTAATTCTTGCATTCTCGCTGCCCACAACCCCAGCAGACCGCTCTGCCTGGTGAAGTTTGCTGACCATCGCTGGGGATCCTCGCGCAAGATACATGCCAGAGGTGTTAAGAAGGCATCGTAACCACAACTCCAGTTGTCTGCATCCCATATCAAGCCTACAGGCGACTGGCTGTTGGGATTCCCTGAGCCAAGCGTAGGATCTCTCATCGCAGGTACTTTCGCCGACTCTGCAGGCATCTTCGTGGACTCAACCCGTGAAACCTTTTTGTAGACTTCTCCAAACTATCTTCAGCCTTCCGCTTGGCCTTTCTCTCCCTCTGTTTAGGGATGGTGGCTTCCCACGGTGTATATATTGTCGTGCCAACCGCCTCTCCATCTTTCATCTTTATTGCTCTGTGGAAGTGAACAGGTTCCTTCAACGAGGGTCCGCACCAAAGTCGATATGACGCGATTAATTGGCCTCGGTATATGCCGCATACGCTGGTGGGTAGTTTGCCCTCGAAACGCAACTTGGTGATTTCATCAAGGATCTCTAGCTCGCGAAATTCCTGACGCAAGTATCCATTCATCCCCTTTGTTATTTTGGTGGCGTCGAAAGCATCCATGATTACCGTTCTCGCCGCACTGAAGCCTCTTGACAGAGCAACGTAGTAAGCTTTATGGTCCTTCATATTGTTGAGATGAACAACGTTATAATCTCTAGATTTTCCTTGGGATCCGTAGTCGGTCATGGCGAAGTTGGGCAACACGATGGCTTGTTCCCGGGTCAGCGACAGTAGTGAGTCGTCATTTAATAGGACAGTTACGTGCGTCGACGTCCTTGCCAGGGGCACCACGTTTAGAGGCAGGTCAGGTATCTGTACTGGCTTTGGGGGTTTACAAGTTCCACAAACAGGGTATCAAGTATGTTCTGACCCAATGGTCCTGTTGCGGAGTCCCACCCAACGACGACGCCCTCTTGTCCTTTTGTTATACAAAGCTCTGTAGCGTCGTTAGCTTTTATCATAACTGGCATCCCCACGCACAGCCGCAATTTGCCCGGAACTTGTTCTGTGTTCGCGGTTGGGAACGCTGACCACAGTCGCGCTTGAAGTTTGGGTCCCAACTTGCCATAATGTGCTTGCTCACAACCACTCCACTTGTACCTGTCTACAGCTCTGGAACTTAATTTGTCCACACTGTAAAAGTCTATCAGCTCCTGGCCTGTGTCGCGTGCGAATCGCTCTGCTCCCTCATCGTTTATGGCGTCCTTGTGAATATTCCATGCCGTGATAACCGATACATTACGGTATTCTTTACTGTTAAGATGGGGGTGGCCTTCTCTATCGCTTGCGATCCGGGTGCGTAAGAAAGCCACGTCTTCGGCTGTACATGCGGCATATCTCATGTTTTCTAGCGCAGTGCGCAACTTGGCGTCGTCGTCGGTTTGCAGTTTTTGCCTCATGTTTTGGCGCAGTATGACGACTGTGTTAAACTGGTGCCACAAAATCCGCCCAAGAACTGCGTTCTGAGCCTTCTGTGTCATCGACTGTGACGTGCTTAATGCCACAAGGCCATTATACAAAGAGTGCCCAGTCATTGGAGGGAGCTGCGCGAAATCTCCGGCGACTATGACGTTTAAGCCGCCGAATTCTTTGTCGTGGCGATTTCTCGCCTTTGCAGCTTGACTCGATAGAGTTTGCAGATCAACGCAAGATACCATGGATATCTCATCCAGAAGTATATATTCTACACCTTGAATTCGCTCATTAACAGATGCCATAGAGGACGCGTCGTTTGGGATACCGTCTATATCGTCTTGGTTCTTGCTTTTTGTTTCTCTAGGGATGCGGAAAACCGAATGATATGTTGAACCATTGACCAATGCAGCTGTGGCTCCAGTGGGGCCTAGCATGAGGTATCTATGATCCTCGTTTCTTGCTTTGAACAGGTCTTTTATGGCATGGAACACTGCGGACTTGCCCGTTCCTCCCATCCCGCCGAGATACATTTTCAACGGGGCCTTGTCTCCGTTAGTGTTGCATATATGCTCAGCGGCCAAGCGGAATGCTCTCTCTTGCTCCGTATTCAAAGTGCGTGCTGTGCATATATCGTCTTCCATGGTTTTTGCTTCTTCTTTAGTAAAGTGTGTCTTAGGTGCAAAATGGTCGTGCGGCAACACCTCCACACGGTACTGTGTAGTTGGTTGGCCATCTTCGTTCTTACTGTCTGGAGCCCGATTCGCCATTTTGTTAGCTGTGAACAACCTTCGCTGATTCTTGATGACTTCCAGCCAAGTGCGCCTGGTTTTATAAGGAGGTACAATTCGACTTAAGTCTGTAAGCATCACACCATCTTTGGCCTTGCTCAGCCATTTAGAGCTTCGGAGAACGTTTAGTATTCCTTCACGATTTAGCAGGAGCCTTGACATTCTTGGCCCTATGTAGCCGTCACCGGTCACCCCGTCCGCAATGTCATCCGGACCTGAAAGAGCAGTTTGATCGTTCGCAAAGCGGTCTTTTCTACCCAACATCGACTTGTCTGGGTATTCGCCTCTCTCCGCCATTTTTTTCCTCATTATCGCGTAATGGTCGTCTCTAGCGTCGTTACATTCATAGCGGAGGTTAAAATTTGCAATCAATTCTTCTTGTCTGGGCGTAAATTCATGCTCCACGAATATTTGGTCCCAGTTAGAAGCTGCATCTTTCAGGTCGACAGGTGAGCGCCATGGCTTGAACAAAGTCATCATGGACATGCAATAATACTCCCTGTCTCCTTTATCTGCTCGCGGGATAGCGCCCCCAAGAAAATTAGGGATGACGGAGGTGAGCTTACGCATGTCGCAGTGTACCGAATGCGTTGAACGCAGGTCGTGGCCGACGATAAAGGCGTGCCGGACAACCCGGTAGGATTTAAGTTTTTCCGCCTCCTTTTTTACCACGGTGTCGTCATCGTCGTCCGAATCCCAGTCGCTGTCATCATCCGAATGCTCCGCTGATCCGTCTTCGTCGCTGTCAGAACCGTCTTGGTCAATGAAATCGTCGTCATCGTCGTATCCTTCGTCGTCGTGGTCGTATCCTCCTGCAAATTCGGAGTCGTCGTTGCGTTCCCTAGCTAGTCTTCGTGAATCGTCTGTCTCTAAAACACCGGTAAGGGCAGCATGTACAGCCAGCTGTTCCTCGAACTGAGCTTGCTCTTTTCGAGTTCTGACCTTCTTGTCCGACGTCTGGACCCATTCGTAAAGATTCAGTTTCTCGTATACTACGGGACGAAATCTGTAGTCGTCAACGACAGAACTGGCGACCACTTTACCATTCAACGTTTTAATGGTTATTTTGTCTTCCGGGTCATCTTCTGCTGACGCGAACAATGTTTTGGGTGTGCAGTTCATTCCTTCGTCTTCTTCCTTGAGCTGTTCAGCTGACCAGAAGTTTTTCACGAAGGACACGTACGAACGCCAGGCGAAATTGACGTATACATGACTTTTATAATGGTCTGGATTGCCCAGGATGTACATCGACGCCATCGGGCTCCCTATTTCCATTTTGGTGGACATGGAATTTATCATTTGCCGCATCAGCCCTCGGGCTGTTTCGGGCCCCTCAGACCCTGTGTGTAATCGATCTTCGTTTTTCTTGAAGACGTCGAAAACTGATGCAAAGGCCTGGTAGGTTTTCAGTCCCAATTTGGACACGTAGTCCGACACATAGGATATTACCGCTTTTACAGATGTCCCTGACAACAGGCTTGTGACATCAGTGTTGCAGCGCGAAAAAAAGGTGACAACTTTGCTGTACTTATTTAATCTTGCTTCCAGATGCCTCAAGTTAATATGGCCATCGGCCTCCACAGTCGTATCCTTCACGATGTCGCGTGGAAACCTCGCTTTGCACACTCCGGTTTTTGATAGACAACCTCGGCGCTCGTTGAAGGTCCGATTGACATTTTTTAGCTGGGGATTCAATCCCCGCCAGTCTTTCTTTATCATGGTCTCACGATGGTCTTGAAGAGACTCCCGACAGGTGTGCACATTCGTTCGCAGCACGATGTCGTCAACGTCATGCTCATATTTCAACCACCAGTTTCGGTACTCGATGCATCGAGCACAAGAACCCTCCTCTGGTAAATGGTCTGACGTACATTGAGGGGGTGGAACGCTCGGCATGGAGTGAGTGGGCACGACGTATGTTTCCGTTGTCTGAGCGTCTACCTCCTCTGGACTTCCTTTCGTGTCACATCGTACGTACTGCTTTACATCTTCCATTGATCCATGAGTAAACTCACCCTGGTGACAGCCGTCGAGATACTCCACCATTTTTCGCTCGAAAACAGAATCTCCTCCGACAAGTCTATCTCTAATTTCTTGAGGGGAAGGGCAATTCATTATCCATATCAGAGAGTGCAGGTGCAGAGTTAAACGGCCTTGCTGCTCCACCGAAGCATAGTAGGCTGCTGTTTGGCCATACAATCCTGGCTCCTCTGATTGCCAACATAGCACGTCTCGAATAAATACTTGCACCATATAATGGAAGAACCTCGCGGCAGCTACCGGGTTACTAGACATTAAACGTTGCCTCTCGTCAGATTTTCTCATTTCTGGCCGGTACACGGTGTCCGTCTGCGCGTAATACAAGGCTAAAGGATGGAGCCCGTCGGCCCACGCCATTGTTACGAACCAAGTAGGGGAACCCGCAAATGCAGTGGTCGACCATATCTCGTTCCGCATATGCTTTTTCGAGGTCGCAGACCCCATGACATGTGCACCTATACTGTCTAGATCGTGTAGCAAATCGAAGCACTGTTTTTCGGCGTCGTTCTCGGGTGTAACGTGCTCTCCTTTCACCATTCTGTCGGCTATGCTTGCAGCTACATCTGCATCGGTGTTTAACAACCTTCTGGAAACATCGGCAAACCTGGAACGTTTGACCATAAGCTTACTGCCTAGCGCTGCGCCTTTCAACTGTTCTTGGTTGAAAGCTATCATCGGGAAATACATGTCGGTCTGAAACCGTTTGTCGTGATAGAGCAGCAAATTTCGCTTGTGGGTTAGGTCACCTAGTTTGGCCGTGTGTGCTTCATGACCGATGCCTCCTTTACCGTATGGGAATAACCACGGGAACATGCCAGGATATGCTTTCACGTTTCGGTACATCGATTCTGGGTCGTCACTCCTGCCAATGCCCAACATTTTGCCCTTGTTGGCCACATGTTGGACGGCCACTGAGATTAACGTTGACATTTTGGCGGTCGAGTACTCGGCACCAGTAAGACCGTGAACCGCAAAAGTACATTGGCCTGTAGTTGTCCCGTGTTCCTCATGAGCATCGTTGACGCTTCTCGCTTCCACAGGTATCGAATGGTCCTCATCAGCGGAGGTTCTCCTGTAATCCACAACCACAGGCACGTCTCGCAGAGCATAAGATTGCAGGTTGTCTTCTGATATTTCCAAGTCTGCATAGCCCTCATGATTAAGTTTTAACCAATTCAGCGCGTCGGCTACTTTGTGCCGCCTAACCAGCATCGGCGTCCTCTCAAAGTCTTCCTGTGTGGGTGCGGCTGAACCTGTAAACACGAACGCCAATATTTCATTCATTTCGTCACGGCTAGGCGGTAGTTTCAAGTAAACCTTGAGAGCCGGCTGTGCGAACATGATGGCATTGGCGTGCATTCTGACACGGCCAGAGTTAACTCGAATAACGCATCTGTTGTGTCTCACCCGAGCGATCATGACACCTTCTGCGTAGCTTAATCCTTGTAACTGTGGCGGGACTACGCCGACCCAGTTGTAATTAGCCAATGAATTAATGGGTATTTTACCTTTCCTTACATACTTTTCACATTCTATGCAAATGCTCGAACAGCCATCGGCTAGTATAGGGCCTGATAATGATTCGATAGGGTCATCCGTTGAGAACCTTTCCTTGCGAGTAACGCCGGGCAGCCATAAGTGGTCCAAGTCGCAGTTGAACCCGTCTAAGTCAGTGAGTTCCTTAAGCCGGGTCAGGCGTCCGCACACTGCGCATCCAGCTTCTTCGAATTGCTCTGGCAGAAAGGCAGAAGAGGAGTTCGTAAGTATTCTATGTACGGTGTCCTCCGATGGCGGCCGCGGAGGGAACGCTGAGTTTTTCAGGCGGTCTTGCATCACTTTGCGCATGTATCTGTATTTTTTGGCATCCTTCGCAGTGTCCGTTTGGATTTTTTTTTGCCATGCATCAGATTTTTCTGCTTTCATCGCTTTGGCTTTTGCATATGCTAGGGCATTTATAGCGTTTTTCCTCTTGCGTATTTCGTTGATGCTAGGTGGTTTGACTCTCACGATAGTTAGGATTCGAGGACACTTATCGCAATTATGCGCCATCATCAATGCTGATGCTTCCGGGGCGCTTGCTCTGCTGTAGATGCGAAATCCATGTACAGGGGCGGTGTGCAGATTTTCCGCGTGGGTTAAGCTAGGGCCCACGAGGTTCATGGGCATGTCAACGGCAAGCAGTGCTGGGTTCTTGGCTAGCGCAGGTTCAACAGCCTCTTCTTTGCATTGAAATTCGAAGAAAAAGTCCGATGCGCTGATATTCTCGATGTTGTTAGTGTTTGAATATATCATGCCGGCAATACTGGCGCCGTTGAATTTCCCGCGACGTCCGCCTCCGAAAATGCTTCTACGCGGCGAGAGTTTCACCGGTTTTCGCCTCGCATAGTAGGTTGTATAGACGGACCATAGTAGATCAACAGTACAGAAAGTAGCCATAGATAATTCCAAAGAAGTTCGATGGAAGGATAAGATATGGATGCCCTTTGCAATGATTGCGTACGTGGGCATCAAACGTCGGGTTTTCTCGTAAAAGGGCAATCTAGCATAGGCTGAAAGAGTGGGTTAGACGAGGCTGCAGTCGTTCCGGTGCGTGGGTTACGCACCTATATTTTCCCAGAACGGCGACCTATATGTGGTCATCGTGATACGCGGGCTAGTCAGTAGTCCCTCGGCTGCGGAAAACATGTTAGATGGTAAGTGCGAGTAGACGGGCTTATGGCCCAGGTACGGAGGTTAAACTGTTGCAGCAGTCTGGAGCAGTGAGGGCAAGAGTCGAAAGCGTCAACCACTTTTGAAGGCCACGTGGTATTTTGATGGACAAGCGACGATCGGTGCTTACAGCCCCTGATGCGAGAATGATGTGCCATGCCTCTTGCTTTGTGACTCTGTGTGCGTGAATCTGAATGCCCCCTGGTCAAGTCACTCCCCCAGATACCACCCGTCCAGACGCAGCATTGGTTGAGTTGTTCTGGAGAAAAGTCGCTTATCTGACGACGCGTACCCGTACGCAGGACGGGAGATGGATGGGTAGTCAGGAGGTGCTATTGTGGAATGCACAGCATACAATGGTATGGACCCTCCAAATCCCCTGTTGTTCGACTGACAGTACTCCGTTAGACTTGCGACCGCTGTCACTCCAGTCGTACATTGAAGGCATGTTTGGTAGACGACGACCAGCCAAGCTGCCGCGCCTGCCGTGTATCCAAGGTGGCATGCGATCGCAAAGTCAAATTTATATTCGAATGTACTAGGACAGAATTTTTCGCCTCAAAGGAGGTGTTTCTGTCAGTTTACAACGCTCGAAATGCGAAGAAGAAATTTCGTCAGGTGAAGAAATCAGCTAACAAGAAACGAAAGTCCAATTGTTCCCTTCGTAAGTACAGCGCCGTCTAAAATTGTTTCCGTCTTCTGAACTACCAAGTGTACTCCACCCCCTTGGCCGATGAAACCAGTGGGAAATTATTCTGATGTTATATATACTCAGCTTACCCAGACATGCAGATGCTTTCCTGTGCTAACTGTTATTCGCGAAGCCATGCAGGAAATACGAGGTTTACGCCAGCAGCTACAATCGAACAACGTGTATACCAGCCATAGATTCCGTATTGTAAATCAATGTAGCTATGCGCCACCTTTAGGCACACCACAGACGATAGCCCATACTAAGTTGCATCCAACGTGAGGGAATTTGCCTTCCTGACCCCCAGCCTTTCCTTTGTAGGAGGAGGCCGTGTACCCTGCCACTGCAAACGAACCGGCAGGAATGTCGCCAGACCAGCGGGGAAGCAATTCGGCCAGATTGGGAAGGTCCTTAGAGAAGTCAAATTTTTTGCCTAGAGCGTTGTAGATTGGGACTGGCGATGTAGGATTAGTTGACAGCGACGAAAAGATACACGAGATATACGCACTATCTTCGTCAACCAGATAAGAGTACTTGGCACGCCCCGGGGCATCCCGCCAACTTTCAGCAGAGTTCTGCGTGGGCGGACGGAGAGACCTGGAAGCCCCCGTCTTGATAGGACTTGTCATGCGAGAATCTATAGCCTGGGTCTGGGCTCTTTGACCTGAAGAAGCGTAAGCGTGGCAACCAAGTCCTATATTTAACAAGACGTACTCTGCGACCCTTTGCCTTGATTTATCACCGACCCAATATGAATAGCTAACCTGGTCATCGGAGAGAAGAGATGCTGCTCTGCGAATACAAGGCACATGAAAGCTTCCCATCGCTGCCACTCCTGACTATGCAGCAGTAGCGCGATATACTTCCTGCGGGCTGTAGAATTCGTCAGAAACGACTCTAAGATCATGCCGGGCGACCAGCAGATGGCGACCCGACTGTCCACGTTTACGCGCATGTTCATGCTCCCCGTCTGAGTGGGACGGGTGGTGATGTCCGCTGGAGAGACTCGGGCGGGGTTTGACGTAGACACCGTCGCGAGTGGCACTCATGGCGGACGACATAGTGCTATAATCCATTAAAAAATCGCATTAAAGATAAGCAGTTGTAGCGTACATTCGAGAGACCCTTTTACAGCATTGCGCCAACCAGAAAAACTTACGTGACCGATGGTATCGTCGTCCTCAGTATTCGGTGGAATGTAAGAAGGGTAGACGAATCTCCCCGCTCTTGAAGTTTGTAAGTAAGGACGGTACCTCAATAGGGCAGAGATAACGCACGGCAGCGGAGGGAGACCAACATAAGTTGCTTTAAGCTTGGGGTCTTGCAAGGATTCGTCGAATACTCCACACTTGACGTTGGGATCGCTGACAGGCATTGTGGTTAGCATGTGGAATCACCCAGGCATAGCGGAACGACTAGGAAGGACTATGTGCTCACAATCTGTTTTTGTAGCTCTCCAGGTCGTCGAGACACTTGGAATTTGCGGCGACGTTCTGATCCTTGGGGACAGACTTCCCCGGTGCGCCTGCAGTGTCGTCCTCATCGGAGAACATGTCGTCCAGGTCTGCTTGCCCTCTTTGGCAAATTAGATCTATTACCAATTGGTTAGTTAACGTCGACTCGCCATCTATCCCAAGACGCACATGCTTCCTGAGTTGGGCTCAGATACGACACGCCTTGAGAGACACGTCAGATCGTTGTATGGTTGGATTGAAGAGCACATACTCTTCAACGAACTCCACATCGCTGTCGGCATTAGTCTTAACTTTTTTTGCGCGGGGGTTTGGCGGATCCTTTCGCCCGCTTAGTGGGTGAACTCTGCTGTGAGGCAGGAGATTCATATGGAGCCTCAGGTGCTTCACGTTTTCGGCTGCATAAAAAAGTCAGCGCACATACAAAGAGACAGCCGCAAATCATCACCTGCGCGTCACAAGACCTTCGGGCAACAAACTGGCAAGAGCGTGAGTCACATGTAACACACTAGAGGAAAGCAAGCGAAGACCTTGCTTTGACGCCAGACCCTCGAGTAAACATCCTGAAAAGAATTAGCGACTGCATGTACTTCTCAGAGCGCAGAGGTGTACTTGTCGTCTCCTACCAACGCCGAAGCATTCCTATGCGAGGAACCGTTGAACGAGGGGGTAAGAGGGACACAGTGCGAGCGTACTCATCATCGCTGGATAATACAACTGATCGGCTGCGAATCCTGCTTCGAGATTGTTAGTAGCCATCCGAGAAGAGCGAGAATCAAGCACACTTTTTACCGGACCTTTGAGGCGTGCGAGGCGGTGGGCTACTATCCTTTGCGCTACAAGGGAAGTCAAGTACAGTGGTCACGTATTGGGGAGGCTTTACTCATTGGAAGCGCTGCGGGTGTCGAGCACGTTTTTTTAGTAGCGGCAGACGCCACTTGCGTCAGGCATGTTGACATCTCCGTCATCGTCGTCGCGCACCACGAAGTCGTTGATGGAGCCCTCGAGTTCCGACCTAGTGATATAAAGAATGAGCAAGCGATAAGGAAGGAGGGCAGGAGCGGACGTACAGCTCGCTTGAAACGTTCCCCATGCTTCGATGATCAGCATAGGCACAATAATGAAGTTGCGAGCACGACTAACCGTTCGTCATTGCTTCGAGAGCAAGAAAAGGCACAGAAGATGTATCAGTGGTAGCATTGAACCGGCCGCTGGAACCACTCACGATTCGTCGGCCATTGTGTCCAAATAAACCGCGACGTCTTGAGGCGTAGGCGATTTATTTTTATTTTTGCTGTCGGAGTAATGTGAGACAAGGAAGTCCGGAAGCGGTGGATTATACCTAGGTGATCTAAGACAAAGGAAGAAACAAGATGAGCGACGAACAAGAAGCGGGCAACGAGATACGAACTTGCGAGGCCATCCAGTTGATGGGTTACCTACGGACGTGTCGCTCTATTTGAGGACCCTTGGCCGCCCGAGAAAGTGTCGTTACCCCATTCAGACCTTGGACCTAGAAAAACATAAGTGTGCATGCGGTGAACCGGGTAAAATAAGCGACCAGATGCAGAAGCGGTTCGTCGCTTAAAATGTCGAATCGGGACGATCTGCCATAGCGAGATCTGGGGAGTTTTACAGATTTGCCGATATCGTTTCATAAGCCCCGACCCTGGCCCCCCTTCTTCCAAGTTCCTAATTTGGGTTTGGGACTATCAATGAAAAACTAAATGTGCGTAAGCTCCAATTAGCAATTATAATATTAGTCTGTCCTTAGAGACGCACACACATCTTCGACACTACCGTGCGTCTTGCCCGCTGTGATACTTGCTGGCCGTCTTGCCCGCTGCGATACTTGCTGGCCGTGAAGATGAATAAGTACTATGATACCCAAGGGGCCTGTGAGTATGGTCACTGAATGCCCGGGAAGCTTACCCCGCTGATCGAAGTCACAGGCGATGTCCTGGACTCCTTTGTAAAGCAAAGTGTAACGGAAGTCGAGGCAGCAGGCGACGTAACTTGCCAACATTTGAGCGAGTTCGATGTAGGATTGACACAGTTCGACGCCGTGTTGCTGAATTCTGACGCAGGCGGACACTGTAACTGTCC
>JARJCP010000302.1:0-15240 GCA_029281795.1 Mycena crocata | reverse complement strand
TCGCCTCGAGGTGGTGCATGACGTGCTTGCGGCCGCGGCCCTCAAACTGCAGCGTCGTCGCAATCATCGCCACAAGCGCCTTCCCGCCGCGTGCGACCTCGCAGTCGATGAAGTAGCGCTGCACCCCGAATATCGCGCTGAGCTCGGGACTGTGCGCCGCCGCGACCGCAACCGCGGTCTTCCCGATGCTCTCCGCATCGGCAAGGCAGATGCACGCGGGCCTTGAGCGCATGATAGTTTTGCCGATGTGCTTGACCTGCTCGTCCCGGCCATACATATAAAATCTTGGGCGACACAGGGAGCATCGAGATTGTGGCGAGGCTGCAGCGCAGTTAATTAATTAGTGCAATACATATGGCAGTGGCACTCGAAGGCGGCTTCATGCGCGATGAGCGTGAACCACTCGAGTCATCGGTGGAGGGGCGCTGTTGGCGCAGAGGCCGATCCGGCGGGCGCAAGTGGAGTGGATCACGGCGCGCTCGCTGGACAGTTCTCACTGAGTGCGGAGTCGATTCCGCTGTGTAGGCGGGACCTGTTTTGCGTTCGCAGGCGCAATTCGGATGCACAAGCGCGAAGGGGACGCATCGAGGGAGTCACATAACTATTTGGAACGATGACACAACACCCAGGACTCAGTGCAAGCGTCCATCCGGGCGCGGGCGGCGGCGTGAACGCACATGTTGGGCGGGACCACGAGGGACTGGGTGCGTACGGCGGGTGAGTAGAGCGAATCGCATCGAGTTGGACCACACATCTGCGGCGCGAGACAGCAGTGCATCGAATGCGACTTGGATGCACATACTCTATCCATTGAGGATCTATCAGCATATTTCTAAGCAAGACATCTCTACAAGCTCCATATAAGATGACCTGCCTCCATATGAGATTGGCCCTCGCACTATAAGATCAGCGTAAGAAGGGCCCATGTTCATAAGGAGCTTATTTGTCAATGCTTATCTTACAAGCCGCTGATAAGCGCCTTATCATGTGTCCCTCTCATAAGACGGATTAGATTTTTCCGACATAGCTTAGCAAGATGAACCTGCCCTCATAATTATAATGGATCTTCCGGAAAAAAAAATCAACATGTCCAACTTGAGGTCTGAGGAGGTCGACGGCTGTCGACGGTAGCCAATGCTCGAGCGAGATCTGCTTTGAATACAGGCGTAGGAGCTCAACAAAATATTAGTTCTGGACTACTCCATGAATGGATCTTTGACTTGTAGCCCTAAATCGCAGAATCAATCCAAGATACAATCGGGTTTCAATGACTGTGGCAACATTGGTACGTTGAATTATCCCTTCGCTTCCAACATAGACTTGATAACTATATAGACCAGTGCATGCCAACTCACTGAATTCTTCAGCGTGGTTTTGGTACATAAACATTACAATCATTCTCTTGCAGCGCAAGAGTTTCAACCACGTCGTAGCAGTCCAGTGCTGACTTTGCCAAAAAGATGCATCCCATTTTTCTGACCCCGGGCCTCTGTTACAGTCTATCTCAGTTAAATTTGTGTGCGTTCTTTTCAGTATTGAGAGCGTAACTTCAACTGATGTTGAATAATCGAGTTTGTAGCTATCAGATGGTTTCGAACAGGCTCTGTAGGCTTAAAGCTTGCAAAAAACTTGAAGGTATGTAAATGTAACATATTCCTTCCTCGTTCAGCTTGTCAAATGTTGACCATCATCCAACTCTATTGGATAATTCTCAAGCTTGCTCGCAAACCTACGCAGCAAAAAACAGTATCTTTGTTGGATGCTTCGCGACGGTGCTCTAGGTTCAATTCCCCCAGCAGCGGGAAGATTTTTGTTTTTGCTGATTACGTTCCTTGAACTCTTCGCGACTCTGCTTAATGCTGAATTCTTTCCGCAGCAGGAACTTTTAGCTGCTTCAATTCTGCGATGCTCATCTAAATTTCAGTTTCCAGTGACCTTCAAGTTTATCCCCCAACATTTCTGATTCAACTCGGTCAGTCTGAAGAAACTTCCAACTCGCAAGCCAACTATATCATCCAAATTTTTTTAACCAGCCTCAAATGTGCATCGGAAACAGCATACATGATAGCTACAAGATTCTCACATTAACACCGGCGTTCTGGATAGCGGTGCGACCATAGTGATTCTGATTTTTTTTTACATTTTAGATAGAAGCTTCGGTCGAACATACGGTCACGACACAAACACAAGATATATATCAGCTATGTACTCTACAACAAGCAAATACCAACTAAGATCTGGCTATGATTTAAGTAGAATGATGGTCTCAAGATGCGATCGTAAGATCTAAGTATAGAAGAATGTCTCAAAAGGTTAAAGTTGAGAATCTGATGTGAGTTAGGTTGACAACGCACAAGGTGTCGAGGCGTGGAGTCAGGGTCGGCAGCGTTGATGAACACAATTGTTGATGAGTGGTGTCAAGACGAAATGGAGTCAATGTGCAGCACAATTGAAGAGCCTTGTC
The DNA here is from genome assembly GCA_029281795.1 of Mycena crocata. Classification (NCBI taxonomy): domain Eukaryota; kingdom Fungi; phylum Basidiomycota; class Agaricomycetes; order Agaricales; family Mycenaceae; genus Mycena; species Mycena crocata. The sequence goes on along the minus strand of JARJCP010000302.1, from coordinate 12,776 downwards.
GAAGGGTAGTGGCTGGGAGATTGGAATCCAATGTTGAAGAGGCTGAATAATTTGACAGTGTTGGAGCTTGACAGTGATTTGAAGGGACAGCTGTGATAGTCTGGAGACGATGTGGCTGCAAGGAGGCTACGATGGGTCGAATAGTTGAGTATGGTGAGCTGTGAGACAAGAGAATTTGAAGAATGGTGTGAGGATGAGAAGATACATGACGCACCAAGAGATCCTGTGCCCATCAATGAAACCTTTGAATCTTCCACCCACGAACAACTCGAACTTGACAAGTGTTGGCGTGTCAGTGTGTTGGAAGTTGAATGTTGAGGGAAAGGAGGAGCACTGGCCGTATCTTGCAGGATCATAGTGGGGGCGTAAAGTGGACGATACACAACCTCGGACACCGGTATTTATACGGACGCGTGAGGTTGTGTATGTTTGCACCAAGTCACGCACGCGAAATGTTTGTTGAACGGCCAAACAGCTGCAACTGCACGCGTCTGTATAAATGCTTCTGGCTCTCACTGCCACCATCTTTCTTCCTCTCCCTCCACTATGATCTTCCGCAACACCACTTGCTTGTACGTCGCCGCCACTTGTGTTGCCACTACGGCTTAAGTATACTCCCACTCACCATCGCCGCCACCGCTGTCAATGCCGTTGTTCAAGAGTTGGTCGTTGTTGTATGTTCATACATTTCCATCCCCAAATTCTCAATGCTAACTCCTCTCATCCACAGCCTCTTCACGCACACTCGCAAACCTCCAAATTCAACATGCTGCCTCCGCTGTTGGTGTCTCGTATGTCTCCCTCACCCACCCACAACATCTTTGACACTTATTATTACATACCAGGTCATCATAAACCCAACTCCAACTCGATTCAGATATTCAACACGCGCCTGCAACATGACCGACATCCCCGACGCGCCACTACACGTGATCGGGTTCAAACTCAAGCAACCACGAAGCTGCTCAAAGGTACACTTCCTCCCGCACATCTTTGCAATTTTACTGACACCTACATAGCTTCATGATACCTCCTTTAACGATTGTCAAGCACCAGTTTGTGACCAGCGGCATGTAGCGCCACCCAGAAAACTTTATTCAATATTTGGAAGCCCGGCAAACAAATTGACGCGTCTAAGGTACTAACCGTATGTCGGGTTCAATATATTAGCTTCTCTCATTTAATTGATAACCTTCAGGTCGCCATCGACTCCGCGCTCGTCGGCGGCACGCAGGGTGCCCCTCGTTCTTTTTGATTCTAATTTTGGAGTTCCTCTGGTAAGTCATCTTCAGTACACATATAGGGGCATCATGCTGATATCTCTCTCTCAGGTTCGACTTCAACCACTTGCCAACCCCTCCCGACACTTCATAATCTTCGTTGTGCGTGGCGGCAGCGCTGCGCGCCGGCCCTGAATCTAAATTTGACATTTGAAGGTCCCGGGAACAATGTTTGTGAGTTCAATTGTTGTACACTCAGTCCTTGGCATTGCTGACTTTCCTTAGGCTTGCACGCCGCTAACGACGCGACTACAACAAACACTCGTCACCACCTCATATTCCGATTCGATATTCGGCGGCCAGGCGAGCGGGTGAGTGTGCATGAGCAACCGGGGTGTGTACTATATTGCCTTCTTTCACCATCACCGCTAACAGCTTACGCATAGAATTGACGTGTCCTGCTGGCCATTAACGCGTCGGGGATGTCAAAAACACCTCCCAGCATTCAATGACGCGTCGAGGCCATTCAAAAACGCGTGGCAAAGGTTCAATAACACGTCGGGTTCAAGTATGGGTGTGCAAAGGTGTGTTATCTTCAATAATTTCGAGGCCCTGACTTACCTTTTGAAGTTCAGTTCAAATGTTGTATAGCTCTGTGTGGTCCCCTCTGGTCCGTTGGTAATATTCAAATTGAGGTGTGTTGAATCACTTAACCTATCCAATTCCTTGCCGACTGTTTATAGGACTTCAACTGCAACACACCTTCGGGATCTCGGGCGAGTTTGGTGAGTTGAACACCATACTTTTATGACTTGTGCTGACTGACTTTGCAGAATTAGCATAGATGCTTCAGCTGTAGCCCTGATGTAGTTCTTACTGACTTACAGGTTTCCTGGTGCGTTACCTTTCTAACACACCTATAGGTCAATACCCTTTGCTTTTCTGGTGAGTACAACCCTTTCTTTTTTCTCTAGCATACACCCGAACATGCTAACCCGTTTTGCTTACCCTGATGACCTTCGGGACGGGGAGACTATGGTCGTGCGAAACCCGAAACCCTGCGTGGACTTACGAATTTAAGCTTTTTTTTGTGATCCCATCTGGTGATTAGCCAGTCGGAGGGAGGCGGCATCGTTTCAACCGTGAGAGTTCATGTTCATAGACTACATTGTAATATTACATACACTACAGAGATGAGTACCAGAAAACAGCACACAGTCAGTCACTCGAACCTCGCTCCAGAGCGGCGAGGGCGTCTTAAGGGTGCCGTTTTAAATTCAGCGCCTGAGTTTGGCGAGAGCGACGGCAGGCGCCAATTCGCCATGTCGGCGGAGATGCCGGGTGGCGAAACGAAGAGGGCGTGGAGGTCAGAGGGCGCGATGCCGTTGAGCCCCGTCCCCGGGCTGTCACGCAGAACGGGCGACCGAGGCACTGCGGCAGCCATGGCCTGGGTGCACGGTAAGTTGCTGCTGGAAAGAGATAAAAAAGGATGCGCACAGCGATGTTTTCCGCAAGGGCCACCTGTCGCGCGAAAGTCCCATAAGCTGTGATGTATTATGGTGAAACGAGGAACGTACCAGGTGGTGGGTCTGGATCTTGGTCCCGTCGGCGGCGAGGGCATCGGGAGCGGAGCCGGTGGACGCATCCGCCGTTCGCATGCTAATGTCTGACGAACTGAAGTCGAAAGATGACGAGTTGGCGTCGACTGCAATCTCGAACTGATCGTTGGCGTCGTGGTTGTCGTCAGTGTCATCACCTTCAACATCATCAGCGTCGTCCTCCGCATCCTGGTCAGCTTCGACATCGTCGTCCTCGTCGTCATCAGCATCGTCGTCGCTGCCGGAGGAGGCGGATTTGTTGGCGTCGCCGTCAGCCTCGTGCTGCAACTCAGTCTTGTCCAGGTTCTCCACCCCAGATAAATCCGTCTCCCCGTCCGAGTCCGCCAAGCTGAATTCCGGGCTGGCGGGCTCCTGAGGTGGCGGCTGAAAGAATATAGTCAGTATAATGTATAAATGAGTAACTTCATATGGGACGTACGCGGTTTTGGATCTGGTAGACATTTTCGAAGAACTGTAAGCCTGTGGTGTGAGGTAAGCGGTGGTGTGAAGTAAGCTCGCGATGCGACCTACCGGGAGGCAGCCTCGCGTCCCTCTTGATCAACCACGCGGCTGTGTCCTGTTCGTTAAGTCGATGCATCTTACTATTGAACTTATTTCAGCCCCGTTGCGACAGTATTGGGATGAATTACGCACATGAAATCCTCGGCAGCGACCCTCAACACAGGTTCCAAAACCGGGCGCAGCCACTGAAACGAACGTCCCAAGTCGGATTTTTCCGGCTCGTCCAAATTAGCGCCGGATTCCAGCCATTGGGCACCCACGAACTCGGCGAGACCTTCTCCGACATTTGCAACGTCTACCACAAGTTGGTGGTCAACCTTTTCGATCACCGCATGCAGGACTCCTCGATGGCGAGCGATTCCTCGGATAAACTGAAGAGGTGTCAGTGATGGGCTCAGCTCTGCAAAAGGCGATATTACCTTCGAGTATCCCAGTGGTTTTATGGATATTGATCCGACCGTAGAGATAAAAACACATCCGTCCACGATTCCGTAGCCGATCGACTTGAAGTCCTCACGCTGAGCCAGGGAGGCTAGGCGAGGTACTGTTTGAAGAACGGGAAGTGGTGCCGGATTGTACTTGTCGCTCTTGACGAAGCCGACGACGTTGTTTCGTGTTTTCACGGACATGGTGGGCGTAGTGGTCAAGGGGAGAATTACTGAAATAGACAAACATACTTGTACGAATTGGGAATCATGACGCGTCGGTGCTTTATGGGGAAGATCGACGGGTTTAATTGATGTACGTGATCGCGCTCACGCTCGGACACGTCCTCGCCCTCTACTCGCACATCGAGTCCCCGCCCAGGTGCCCGTCACCGACCCTTCTGCCCGTCTGCGCCTCCGTCAACGCTGACAGCAGACCGTCGCCCGTTCCGACCCAATCCCACTGCCTCAATGGACTTGTGTGCGAGTTTAACTTTGTAAGGCGGCATGCCAGGTATGTACACTCTGCTGCACACACCTTCCTGCACCTCGGATAGCCTCGCGCCTGGTCCCGCATCGGATCCACTCCGCTTCGCACCTCTGCTGACCCCTCGCTCTGCGCTGCGTCTGCAGCCCGCACGAGGCCCTGCACGCGCTAGAGTGCTCATGCTCAGAACAAGAGTCCGTGCTCTGTTCCCCGGCTCAACTCGAAACTACCACCCCTGCAATGTGTCAACGCGGCTCTTGTCGTCTGAGACGCCGCCGCGCGCATTCGGCACGCGTATTCGAACCCGAGTCCGCCCAGCTTCACGGGAAAATACAAGCTGCACGGTGCGTACATTTGCATAATCTTGACATTCGACCTTGGCTCAACTCGCACGAAGCAGTGGACGTACCGACGCACCAACGCACCGACACGTCCGTAGCTTCCCCATAACCGACTCACGGCAGCCGCGCTTGAAGCTCTCCCTCCACCGGAACGACAGAGTTCTGCAACGTGCGTCGGCGCAACCACGACATTCCAAGCACATGGCTGACCTTGGAAGCGCAGAATCCACGAGATCGTCGGGGAGGTAAGTCGAAATCACATGTCTTGAGTGAAAAACCGAGTTAACAACACCCAGCGCGCGGAGAGATCGAAACGAGCGCGCCAGCAACTCGCACACTCGCTACACAGTACGCCCGAGCGCGCTCCCAGCACGGCTTCCAACGGAATCGCGGAATCCTATCAAGCGCGTCAGCGGAGCTTTCGATTTCCACGGGAAAGACTTACCTGGGCAGCACGGGGAGTCCATACAGCGGCCCGGAGCGCATGTTCGAGAGAATGCGGCCGGAGTTACGGGAGGTGCGTCGACTTTTTTGTGTTCCGGGTGCAAATCTGAGTTTTCCCCCCCAAGTTAGTGGAAGTCAGCACGCGGAGGGAACGAAACGGACGTACCGAGATACTCGCACACTCCTAACACAGTACGCCCGAGCGCCCTTGGAATACGGCTCCCAGTAGAATCGCGGAATGGCGGAATTCTATCAAGTGCGTCAACGGGATTTCGTATTTTGAAGCACAGAACTTACCTCGGAAGCCAGGATCGACGCGCGGCCTCCGCGTGGTGTTCATACGACGCTGCCAAACGCAGACCTACAGGAATCGGCACCGAATTCCGGGAGGTAAGTGTAATTGTATGCCTGGAGGGAAAATCTCAAGATTTCGCAGTCAGTAACGATCAGCGGATGTAGTGGACGAACAGAACGCACCGATGTGTTGTGGGGTATACGACACGGCGCCCCCGCGAGGCTTGGACCGAGGGACGGGCTATATGAGCTGCTGGGCTGGAGGGTGGTCAAAGCGGGCTTGCATGAAAAGACACGCAAGACTTACCTCCGAAGCCCGGAATCGTTGCGGGGACTGTGCGGCGAGTCCGTCCGACAAAGCAAAGCCCAAGTACGCGCGAATTCGCGCCAAACTCGGAGAGGTAAATCGAAGTTATGTGTTTTGTGGGTACATATGAAATCCTCAAAATCAGTGACGATTTGCGAATGCAGGAGACGGAAAGAGCGTACGTATATGCTTGTATGGTTACTAATCGGCGGCCCAAGGGGTCTTGGACCGACAGCAAAAGCTTTGGCGGGGGGATCCTGCAAACGGCGTTGGCGGGGAATCTCGAATTTCAAGTACGATGGTAAGCTTACCTCACTTGTGCAGAATCGATGCGGGGTACTCATTTGACGATATGGGGCCCGCATCCGCTGCGATCCGCGGAGAAGTTCCGGGCCAGGTAGAGTTTCTCTCCCATGTACGCATTTCTGACAATTTCTGACAATTTCGGGTCAGTGCCTCGCCAATCAACGAGGATTGGAGAACGAGCGGTTGAATACCTCGATACCCCACCAACGAACGCCTCCTTCGCAGGAACGAGACCCTGGACGAGGAAGAACGAAGATATGGCCTGGATGACAAAAGGGTCAGATTTCGGTAAATGCGGAATATCAATTGGATTGACTGACCTTTTGGCTTAGAAGAACGGTCTGAGGGGTACCTAAGAATAGAGGCAAGATGTTATTGAAAGAATCTCGGGAAAAGAGCGAGAACTGACCTTGTTATGTCGAGTCGGCATTTTGGTGAGTCTCCCAAGTTGAAGTGGATTGTAAGAAAAGCTAGACTGGTTGGTTTTCTCGGCGCTACGTAATGCGATTCGGATGAGTTGTGATTTCGCTTACCTCCCAGCTTCGAGCGAGCAGTAAGTAGTGTGTAGGTCTTGATTCTGGAAGACTTGAACCAAAACTACGGGGAGATGATTTAATTGGGCTTCGGGACCAGGTTATGGCGGAATAATACAAGCGAGTTGGCGGAATAATACAAGCGAGATCAACATCAGCGCCCCGCCGCGCCGAGTGGTCTGGAGTTCAACCTAGTGGCTGGAGGTTCAAAGGCAAAAAAAGCGGCTGGCTTCGGCCTCGGAAAGTAACAAGGCCAAAGAACGGTTCAAGTGGGACCGAAGTTTGGAGATTATATTGTGGTTCTGTGAGGGCGTTAGTGAGAATATTGTAGCGGATTGGCATTGAGACTTACCTTGTGGATCATAATCGATGTGTTGGACGAGTCCGAGATGTCCGAAGTCTTTGAATATTCAACCAGAGGCTTCAAGGGGTGCCAGCCGAAGATTTTTCTGAATGATCTTGAGTGGATGTTTGAAGAAAGGTAAGAGATGGGGACTTACGATGAAAAGTTCAGTGGCCTGTTACGGTGACTCGTGTCTCTGTGGACGAAGGATAGTTTCGGAGTCGGTTAATTGAACCACGGTTCGATATCATAGGTACAACACGGAACACAGTGATGATTGACTAGACTTCAAGACTCCGAGTCGATGCATGAAAGATAACAATAGGATGAAGTACTTACCTACTTTGTATCCATTCATCCCTCCGAGGTTCAGTTCAAAAGACTCAAGGCATACTGGTTGACCTATCATCGAGTCAGCGACTAATTTACAGATCAACTTGTATTACGGGCATACCTTTCGGCATCCTGCGATGCAATTCAAGTAGCGCAGCATCGACCTATCAAGAAAAATAATTCAGTCAGTAAGCTAGTAGTTGACACATAATTATGAGGTCAATACATACCAGGGAAGCAACAATAGTTTCGGTAAGCATGGTGTTGGTGGACTTCAAGTCGATGTACAGTGAAGCAAAGAGGTCAATGGTTGAAGGAAATATCATGGCATGCAGTACATACCTGCTCTACATTGAAGCAACGAACCTACGGAACAATAGATTGAGTCAGTTAATAGAAGGATCAACAATAATTCTGGGCACGTACCTAACGTAGCTAGCTCGGCGTACAAGTCTCGAAGATCTATTGAACTAGTTAGTATAACAATAGATCCAGTGAGTTCAAAGCCAAATGAAACCACTTCAGATAGCGGCAAGATTTGAGGATGGTTACAGTCTTCAAGAGGTATAGATTTACTTGAAGGATTGGTCAGTAAGTCTAAAATTGAGGGTAAGTACTGTAGCGCGACCGCACCGTAGACTTGCGAATAATTGAAGATTTGTCGCGGCCTTTGATCCAATGAATAAGATTGGAACTCAGTACAAATCTAAATAACGGTGGTTGAATACCACCCACCGATGGTCCCTCCGCACAAGTTGAATGGCCTCTGAGTGAACGACGAGTCAGATCTGAGAGAGGAGAATTGTAGTCAGTACAGATACAAGTCATCGTAGTTAAATGCGACGCACCCATGGTCCATCAACATAACTTGAGTATAGTTCCGGCCGTTGAGCGAGTAACGAGTCAGATCTAATGGATGATAATTGAAGTCAGTACAGATCCAAGGCAAGTGGTTGAATATGACTCACCAGCAGCCCGTTAATAATTTGAAGATAGTCTTGGCCTTTGGGCTGGTGAAGTTCCAGCTTTGAATCAATGGTGGTCGTAACATCTGAATGAAGAAAATTACGGTCCGGGTCAGTATGAATTGAAGCAGAGGTGGCACACCGAAGGCCCCTTATGCTTCCAGAGACGAGTCCGAATTTGGAAAGGATAGCGAGTTAGAAAAATCTAATGGAAGCTAATGAAGGTCAGTAAAGTTGAAGGAGTTATGGGTTCGCTACAACGCACCAGAACCATGCGAGACGATAATCCCTGCCTTTCAAGGCGCCATAATTCAGTTCGAACCGAAAATAATTCGAGTCAGTCTCATTTGAAACGAAATTGTGAAGTAAACGCACTGAGGATCCAGCTACGGATTGAAAATAGTCTCGGTCTTGGGCGAGAATTGGGAGTCAGTCAAGAGTTGGATGAAGAGTTCATTGTGACGCACTAGAGAGATCCGAAAAAATCCCAAAAGAATTGAAGGCTTGACATTGAAGCCTTCGTTATTGCTTTGAGTCGAAACCTGTTAAATTTTCAAGTCAGTCAGAAGTAAGTAGAAAAAATACAGCACGTACCTTGTAGGTTGAAGTGAAGTAAGAATTCGGCGAATCAGCTTGTTGTTGAAATCCAACTAAATAAATCGGCAGGCAAGTCAGCAACAGGTGTAAGAGAAGGAAAAATCGTACCAGCTCAAGTCACAAATCAACCGTGAGGCCGCTTGTGAAGTCTTTTGAAGGACCTGTACAAAAATTGAGTCGGAGGTAAGAAAAATGAAGGGGTGCTTACCGAGGGAGTAACACCCAGTCTGCGGCGATTGAAACCGATAGGAACGACTAAAAATTGAATTTGAAGTCAGTAAAATTGTAGTGCCTCTAAAGTACTTAAGTCTACGCACGGGGATTTCAAGCAAGGACTCGTCGGGTGAGCGTGCCGGGAATAATTCCCACGGGTATCGAAAGCGGCGCTGTGGAGTATTTTTGAGTGGCGGAGTTGAACCAGCGCCAGAGTACGCTCGGCATGTCGGGATCGAGTCGGGAGCGGCTTCATGGCGCAAAAAGCCAATAAATACCCTAGAATCAAGTCAGTCAGCAGAGAAAATCGTACAGGAGCCAAAGCGCACCTGAACCAGTCCGACTCGCGGTTTGATCCGAAGCGCGCCGTTGAGTGAGCGCGGGCTGATATTGCTGAGGGAAATAGAGCCGGCATATAGAGCGCACTGTTACAGGGGAAATAGCGGAACACACCCAGAAGTGGCACATTCGCGATCGGCGCGTGGGAATTGTGTCGGGGCCATTTCAACCGTGGGAAACGGCGGGCGGGGGTGCTAGAAAGCGGTCGGTAGATGCATAAAAAGACAGAGGGAGCCCGGTGCACCTAAACGAACCCCGTAATAGATTGTGCGCTGCATGATCCAAAGTGCGTTCGGCGAGCGCATTGTCGGTGCATCACAGCGTGCCGAGCTGGGTCCCTAGAGCATGGGTCAGAGGGAGGAGAGGAACTGGTGGCTCAAGCTCACCAGTGCGCCGAGATGCGCCGACTGTGCCAAAAGCGCGCGGAGGCCGTCGGTCACCGCCGGAGACAGCGAGGTCGGGGTCCTGGAAGAGGATTAGTGGAGATGAGAGGGGAGAAAAGCGCCACATACTGAGCCCAAAGACCCCCTACTTGGTGCAAACATCGAGCTCGCCGTCAGCGACGATGAGGGCGCTGCTGTCGGTGTCGGGGAAAGGAACAGGCGGTCATCTGGAACCGGGTGTCAGTAAAAGAGGGAAGAAAAGAGCGAAATAATACCTCGAGTGGCACCGAGCATCGTCAAGGTCGTCGCCGCCGCCAGCGATGAGCGAGGTGGTTGAGGAGGTCATAGGCGTCGAGTAGGAGGTAGTAGAAGTCCTATTGGGCGCATAGGAGGCAGTGGGAGTCCGGAAGAGGCCCTTGTTGGAAGTGGGGGGAAGTGGGGTGTTGGAGAAAATTGGCTGGTTGGACGTCCAGCTTTATAGAGACGCGTGTCGTTGCACCTGTTTGGTTCAGTTCAACAAACGGGAACTCACGGGACTCGGACGCGACGCGACACTATATAAAGAGCTCACCAATGTTCGACATGCCTTTCTTCCCCCCACCATTTCCCCTCTCTGCCGAAGTCAACTTGGGGCCGGCGCTACCATGTTGGGGTCATCGCTGCTGGGTGGTGCTGCCCCCGCCGCCGCCGCCGTCGATGTTGGCGCTCGTCGCCGTCGTCGTCGCCGTCGATGTCGAACCTATCCAACCAAGTGAGTCACTGCTCTTTCCAACGTCTCGACAACAACTCACCGTGGGCATTGCGGCACATGACCTCAGTTCAACATCAATGTTGAGTTCGCTGTCGTCGACGTCGCTCACTCAACCACCTTCGAGCCTCGGCCGCCGGTACATCTTGGGGCTCGCCAAAGACGTCTGGCTGCAGGGAAGCTGGTCCTGGGGGTACCGGTTGTGATGGGAGCAGTTTGGTGTGGAGGGAAGTTGTGCGTGACGACCTGTCCGAAAATTTTATTGCCAGACTCCATTACAATTAATTACACAGTTACCTTTCACCGCAGTGTATCCGTAGAGTTTGAATACAAGAGCAGTTCTTGTTACTGGGAGCTCGCTGCTCAATTTGAACCAAGCTCGATATCGGCCCAATTGCAACGCCTGGAGGTAAAGGCCCAATGAAACCGTTATCCTCACATAATCAAAGCAATTAACAAACCTACGGATTGAAATACGAGCTCCGCAGCTCACTGTAGTCCAATTTAAATGCACCACTCGCAAAAGTGCAGTCGAGAGATGTAGTGGTCAAGAGATTTAGTCGTCGTGAAAATTTGCTGGGAAAATCTCGTTAGTCCCAAAGCGGATGCTGTGAATGCCGTTTTTTGCGCCGCAACCAACCCTTGATGCATCAAGGCACGCGAAATGAGTTCCAATGGAGTATTTATAAAGCAAGCAAGCTTCAAGTCTCCACTGAGCTCGCGGTGGACTCAGATCCAGGCAATAAGCCAACCAGAACAATGCAGATATCATGAAGGAACTGCGAGGGAGTACTGTGCAGCAGTCGAATCGGTGCGGAAACCGGAGAACAGCCCGGAAGGTAAATTTTGTTGCGCGGAGATGAGCGGGAGATCGAAGGAGCGAGTCGGACCGATTGGGAAGATCAATTTTGATGACACATGTATACCCCGCATTTCGACTCCTCCTTTCAAGCTCGCCTTCCTCACCGGCAGTTCTCAATACTCGTTCGCTATTTCTATGTCGGAAAAAATCAAATTCTCTCATAAGCGATTGTAAGGCCTTATAAGGCCATAATAGACACAAGCCCGATAGGAGACATATACAAATAAAGACCTCTGATAAGATCGGGAGTTCTGATAAGATCAGACGCTCTGATAAGGTTGCCCACCTCTTATAATCGCTGATAAGGTGGAAGGAATTTGGTATATAAAAGAAATCAACTCCTATTGGAGGCTTTACTTTTTTTGGACTACCTCAGTTACTGATACTGAGGAATTATTACAACTGTGAGGATCGAACCAGCGACCTTGGGATGACTTGAATTTTCAAAACTGATGGACGTTACAGATCAGTCATTACACCTTTATAATAATCCCTTCTGATGTCACTTTATGGGCATCTTAGGGGCCACCCTCCACTCAAAATAAAATTGTGTTGAAATTGTGCGAAGATTCTCAACTTCCAAGTTCACCTTGCGTCTACGCCCGGAAAACGCTGTACCTGGACGCCAAATTCGAGGATACCGAGGAAATGTATACCCGCCGTCTCACTTCTCCTGCCCACGTGAACTCAAGAGTCCGACTCCCGTCATGCGAGAGCTGCCCACACAGTTGTGTGTAGACCCTCCCATTTCCGTATGCCATGCGTTGTGCGTACGCGGACAATGCATCGCAAGTCGTGCTTACGTCGACTCAGATCGTTGGGATTTGGGGTGCCTGCCAAATCCGGAATTCGCAATCGCTGCGCGCCGGCCGTGCATGCCGTTCGCGTCCCGTTGTGTCATTTGGTGTCGCGCAGCACGCACAACACACTACCAACGAGTCGCGCCCGCCCTTTGTTTGTGTCGGGTCACGTCGAACGCCCTCAACGTCTCGGGCTGTGCGTAATGGACGCCTGCATGTCGCGCCGCGCTGTCAATTACTCCTGCGCATCCAATCAGGAAGGTGCGCGAGCCAGCCCGAGTGTGCGTTCGCCTCACCTGTTCGGCGGTTCGCCTTCGCAATCCACCATGCGCGACAACAAGCAGCCATCCTCTGTACCGAGCCATGCGCGCACCCACCCAGAGTTCCCACCAACCCTCGGAGTACGGACACCGCACATTCAGATCTGCTGGCATTCTCGCTGCGCGTTCGTCCTGCCGACTGGTAGCGCGTGTCCAGTTGTTGCAGTGGCGCGGGGATAGTCGCGAGCCATTCGCTTCGAACCAAGTCGACTTGCATGCATCGTACTTGGATTCGGCGTGCCGAGTCGCACACCGCATTCCATGTCTCGGGCCCGCCGATACAGTTGGCACGCACCTCAAATAAACACACAACTTAACTGGATTGAATTCCAAGCGTGGTCATCGTGGATCCGGTCGAATCCCGCACGTGAAGGACTCATCACACACTCGTTCTAA
>JARJCP010000301.1:0-16122 GCA_029281795.1 Mycena crocata | reverse complement strand
AATGCCAACCGTCAACAGCTTCCCCAACACATCGCTCACCACATCCACCGCATGCCCGCTCTTCTGGTACCCCACCCCGCCCGCCCGCCATGCCCATTGCCCATCGCGGGTGTTATGCCTGTGCGCAAGGGTGTTAGTAACTCTCTACGTATACGACGAATTGTGTAGAAATCTATAGAAGGCATCGCGTCCGCATGCAGCTCCAAATGCAAACGCTGCATGGAGGAACGAAACCGCAGTCCCGGAAAGCACAAGCCGGGAAAGAAAAAAGTAAACCATAAGCACTCACCATACTCCTCCCCCGCCCCCGCCGCGGCGCCAAACAGCCGACAACACGCGAGCGCCGCCGCGCGGCGCACCTCGGGCGCGTCGTCCTCGACGTACGGCAGCGCGTTCGTCTGTGCGAATTCGGTGAGGACGTGGCCTGTAGATGAATAAGGGGTGTCAGTGTTCGATGTCAAACGTTAATTTAGGTGAGAGGATGGAGAGGGAAGAAGGGGAGAGTGGGTGGAAAGTGAAGAGTAGGTGAATAAAGAAGAAAAGGAAGCAAGGCGGGAGGATATGAAGTGGGAGGTGAATTGTATCAGTACATCGGTAGCTAGATACGCGTCGGTGAAACGGAAGCTGAACCGCGAAAGGAAAGTGGGTTCCGTTTCAAGAGACGTGAGTAGAATTCGGAACGTGAGTTCGCTCATGTGTAAAGAAATTCCGAAACCATGAGGAATAGAAGAACACCAAATCAAAACTCACCGCTAAAATCAAAACTCCCCAACGTATTCAGCGCGAGCGTGAGCAGCTCCTTGCTCGGCGGCGGGCCGCCCCCGGCGGTGCCGCTCGTGTTCGTTCCTGTGAGCGGTGGTTAGCATTTTCGTTGCATATTGATTAAGCATTTCCGCGTATTGGTTTGGTTCAGTATGGAGCAGCTCGAATCCCGTAGAAATCGACGAGGGAAATCGAATTGGGATGCGCATCAACCGCATCACACACAGCCCAATCCGGCCCGGCGGGCGTACTCGGATCAAATGCGCCATCAACCCGGCCCCTCCGGAACACCCGTGCATCGGGTGTACTCGGACCACATCGAATCCCAAGCGCATCAAACGCGCCTGATCCCATCTCCGCCCTGCACCACACCACTTCCGGCATCGAAAGCAGAAAGAAAAACGCGGCGAAAAAGGGAACGAATCAAGGAACAAAAACTCACCCGCCCCACCAGCGTTCGCATTGTTCCCACCGCCCGTAGCTTGAGGCATCGGGGCGGGCGCGCTGAGCCGGACGTACGGCGTGCCGGAGAGGATGTGCGAGAGGAGGTCGAGGAGGCGGTCTGTGGAAGAAAGTTAGCGTCGTCGATGCAACATCAGAGGTGGAGGAGAGAAGGGAGAGAAGAAGGAAAGGAAACGGAGCACTGAGTATCGCACACCGATGATGGATGCTCCGCGTCAAGTGCCGCCTCTCGGGGCCGGCCGCTGTGTAAACAGGCTCGGACTCCGACACGTGCGCACCCCCTCGCGCGATTGCCACATCCTCTCCAGCAGATATACGGACCACCTCTCCTCCTCCTCCTCCTCAAAAAAAAACCTCCATCGCGAATACCAGCCAACGTAAGAACGAAACGCCAACGCACCCTGAACAACGCCCAACAACGGCGGAATCGCGCGGGCCACCTGCCCCAGACACACGCGCAGGCTCTCGCTCAGGCCCGCGCCGAAGAGCAGGTGGAGGTGGTCGTGCAGGAGCATGGTTAGGGTTGGGCTGTTGGGTTGAATACAATAAATCAGTATGAATAAATCAGCATGGATAAATCAGCATGAATAAATCAGCATGAATAAATCGACAAGGAAGGAAGAAGACGGAGTTGTTGTGGAGGCGTGAATAATGAGAAGGGCAGAAGAAAATAAAAAGGGTGAAAAGAAAAGCCAAAGCCGCAGAAAGATATGTCTGTGTCTTCGAGAACACCGTCAACGTCAACCCCGTCTTCCATGCGCCCCACGCACAAAGATAACATAAAAATAAATCATCAAGAACGAAGGAAAGATCGCGAATGGCCGTTCGAACGTCCGGTTCGGAGACGAAAGTATGGGAAAGACGGTAAAGAAATCGAGCAAAGCAGAAAGCCAAAGTCGTAAGCCAAAGTGGCAAAATCACAAAGCACAAAAGGACAGTAGAACGAAACGCCCACGCACCCAACAGCAGCCGCCAACAGCCCAGCGCAGCGAGGATCGGGTCCGGCGGCGGGGGTGGGCGGCTGTTGCGCGTTTGGTCGTTCCGCGTTTCGTTTGGTCGTTTCGCGTTTCGCGTTTCGTTCCAAGATCGTTCGAAGATCAAGTTGAGCGTCGAGTGGAGCGTTGGTGGAGGTCGAGTGGAGCGTTGGTGAGGGTCGAGTTATCGAGTATCGAGTATCAAGTTCCATCATCGAGTCGAGTCAATTATCGAGTTGAGTATCGAGTTCCGCCGAGTCGAGTCGAAATCACGTCCCGCCGAGTCGTATCGTCGAGCGCCGAACGTCGTCGTAAATTATCGAGTGATCGCAAGTTGAAGTTTGGTGGTGAGTCGAGTTATTCGTTTTCGTCGAGTTATTCGTTAGGCGAGTCGAGTATTAAGTTTGGTGAGTAACAAGTTTGGTTAGTGATCGAAAGTTGGAGTGTGGCGAGTTGAGGAATTTGTGGTGAGTCGAAAGTTGGTGTGTGGTGAGTCGAGTAATAAGTTTGGTGAGTTCCATTATCGAGTTGAGTTGACGAACAACCCGCGAACAAGAGACACTCACGTCCTGCCAGCGACCCCCTGCCCCCCGCCCACCGCCGCGCTCTCCTTCAGCCGTGCCTTGATGTGCCCCATCACGCTCTCGAGGAAGGGCTTCATGTCCGCGCCGACGGCGGTCGCGGTGTGGCCGATTGAGATTAGGGCTGGGAGGGCCGAAGAGGTTAGTAGGTGAAATGTGAAATTTGAAGAAGAAATTTGAAAAGGACGAGAAAAGAGAGTTTGAAAGGGAGGCGAAGGAGAGGGAGGCGAGGGAAGCGGCAGAACAGGTAGATAACCAGAAATAGTGAATAAAACCAGAAATACTGAAGATCGTGAAGATGTATGTACAGAGAGAAAACGGATGGATGGATGCCAGCAATGTACATGTATGTAGACGACGTGAAGGCGGAGAAAGTGTAGAATACGGATACGATGAGGAGAGGAGGAAGGCGAAGATAGATAGATACGTATATAGAAAAATGGAGAGTAAAGAAACCAGAAGCAGAATATGGATACGGAAGGAAAGGCACGGCATGCATGCGCGAAATGGAATGGAAGCCGAAGGCGCGCAAGTATAGTACGCAAGCAGGAAAGGAGTCGGACTCGTCGTCCGCGCCAAAGGGTTCCTCCTTCTTCTAACGCATTGCCGCGAAAGAATTTCGACGACGAAAGAGAGAGGATATATGAGACGAGGAACGCACCATAATCCCTTTCATTCCCCTTCTCCAGCTGCCCCAGCAAATGGCTCATCGCCTTGTGCAGGATGTGCTCCTTGAACGCGGGCGTGTTGTACGACGCGAGGGTGGGGATCATGGCTACGACCTGTGCGGGCGTTTTGCGTCAGCAATACGCGGGGAGTGAGAGGGAATACATAGATGCGAATGAAACGGGTGCATAGATGCGGATGAAATGAGCACGCAGTCGTAGTGAGTGATAAAATGAGCACGTAGACACGATTCGAGCATCGTTCTCATCTCGTATATGCATATACACGCTCATGTATATGCACGTACACGAGAAGGGATATATGGGAAGAGGAAAAGAACGACGACTCACCATCCGCCTCACCGCCGGATCCCTATTCGCGCGGAACGCGAGTATCGCGTCGGCCGATTCGAGGAAGTGCGGGGTCATGAACTGTGTGGGTTGTGTCAGTACGTTTTCTTGTAGAGCGGAGGAGATAGTATGCGGAGGATAGGCATGATACGTAAAGCCTGGAAGTTGATAGAGGAGGAGATGGTATGTAAACTAGAAAGGATAGAGACGTCCAACGGTAAAGCAGAACGGCCATCCGCGAAAAGCGAAAATGCACCATCCGTTGAACGAATGTAAAGGAAACACCCCTGCAAAGCAAGCCCGAACGAAGGGAATGTAGAAAAACGGAAGTCGAGGATAGACGGATGATAAAGAATAATGAAGAGCTACCACTCACCGCCCCCGCATGCAACAACAACTCCCGATACGCGAGCAAGCTCCCATGTATCACCTCGGGCTGGGAGTACTTCAGCCCCGCCTGGGCGTCTGCGAGGATCTTGGTTAGGTAGGGGGGGCCGGTTGCCTCGCCGGCTCTACTTCCTGTTGCACTGTCCCCCCTCGTTCCTGCTCCATGGCCAGCTCGTTCTGCACTCGAGGCACCGGTATACGAACCGCCCGACGCAGCACGCGCCCCCCCAATCTCCAAACACGCCGCCAACAACTCCGCCGCCGCCTCCCTCACCACCAACCGCCCATCCCTCAACGGCGCCAACACCGCCTGGTCCAACACCGCGGGCAAGTGCGCGTGGAACTGCGCCGGCATATTCAGCGCCAGCTCCTTCAATATCAGCGCCCCCGCGTAGCGCGCCATCCCCGCCGCATCATGGCTCGACGACGACCCCGAATGCGAGGTGGAGGCGGAGGCGATGAGCGAGATGGCGGCGGGGACTTGGTGGTCCATGAACGTCGAGGAGGAGGAGGAGTGGGAGGAGGAGGATGTGGAGGAGGAGAGGGAGGAGAAGGAGTTTGAGGAGGGAGGAGGAGGAGGGCGAGGATGTGGCCGAGGGTTTTTGAGGCGGCGAGGATGAGGTTGGGTCGGGGTTGGGGAGGAGGTGTTTCACGTAGTTGTAGAAGCGGAACAGGTTGTGGTGCGTGTCCAGACCCGAGGTCGGGTCAGAGGAGGAGGAGGACCCGTCGATGAGGTGGTCTGGATACACATAAGCGTACATTCTATCTCCACCCTCATTTGAAGGGAGTATTTCGTCTCATTGAGAGTAGTAGAGACAGCAACGCACCAATAGCCATCAACCCCCCCAAATTATCCACGCTATTCTGCGAATGTATCAGCTCAAACAGCCGTCGACTAATCCCGTCCTCGTCGTTCGCTATCCCATCGCCCATTCCTCCTCCTCCTACACCCCCGTATCCGATCCTCCTCCCCCATATCCAGCGCTCGCACTGTTGCGCGCGGCGACGTACCGCCGCAGCTCGATGGCGCTCTGCAGCCGGACGTCGGGGTTCTTGTTCTTGAGGCCTGCGAAGACGGCGGAGAGGACGTCGGGTGGGGGGGCGGGGGTGGAGGCCATGTGTTGTGTGGATGTGGATGGTAGTAGCGGATGTAGATGAGGTGGAAGGTGGAGGAAAGCTGTGTGGCTGGCACGTCACACAGGGTGACGCGGTGCTGTGTGATGATTAGATTTAAGATTAGATTACGCGGTTTGAACTTTAAAGGACACCGCTCGGATGTTTACGCCCGCGTTTCACTTACTCTCGGCGGGTAAGTACTTCCTATAGACGACATTTGGTTCCGTCCTGTCATGTTAATGCGGTGGCAATTATTTCAGCGGACCTTCAAGCGTCAAATTCAAGTCGTGCTCCCAGGTCCGAGTTGAACGGGATGACGAGTTCAATTCAAGCTACACTCCGCCCAGACTCGAGAAATTGATCCAGTTAAGTCATCGACGGCGAAAGTAAGTCTGCACACAATACACAATGCAGAGTCGAACACGGCTAGATTATTGAACCAACTACAGGCACGAGCCCGAATCCCGATTGACAAGTAAATATTATTCTGTGATACTGCGGAGCACGAATGCGCAAATCCACCCGCAATTCACCTTCCAACTCAAGGAAGCCTAGGGGAAACCCAATGTACACGCAGCCGGTTCGCCAATGATTCACCGTTTCGATGATAGTACGGAAGCGTTCCGATAATGCTACGGAAGTCTTTCGATGATACTACGGAAGCGTTTCGATGATGCTACGGAAGTGTTTCCATAAATAGCATACATAGTAAGGCCACGCTCAAGCCAATCATCCAAAATGAGCTGCTCAGAATGAGTCCAAGTGCGATTGAGCTCGAGAGTCAATTCACACAGTTGATAACATCTCCAACAAAGCATTCTCTCAATTCAGCTCGGCTTATTTAACATCAAATACTTGGAGATGGACCTATTAGAATGAACTCCATAGACTAAGATCCAGTTCAATCCGACCCCTCGAAACCGGAGTATGTAGGGCCCAGCAAACGAAGTAAGTAAGTATTGCCCATCCTCTTCCCTTCCACAGAGCCAAGTCTCCTTCCGTTCCACAGACCTAAGTCCCCGTCCGTCCCCAGCGCGTGCAATGGGTCTGTTCAATCTCAAAATACGGCTGCTGCGCGACCTGGATACCTCCCTACCTCCCACATACATACATACCACAAATTCAACGAACCGCAACTGAATTAAACGAACCGCAACTGGACTGACTACTTACGACTGACTACCTATGTACGACTGACTACTACAAACAACACCGAACAATCTAGAGTAAGTCTAGAGATTCGAACCCCCGGGTTCGAATTCACCTCTGGCGCCCCGGCACAAAGCAGGTCGGTCAGCTAGTCAGGCGGCGATTCGAATTCGAATTCCAATTCGAACTCGAATTCCAATTCCAATTCGCATCAGACAGACGTTCGTTGGGCTGTGCGGTAGCCGAAGTCGTTTGCGAGTGAGTGGTTTTTGCGAGTGAGTGAGTTGTTTGCGGTACGTCAAATCAATTGTGCGGTGTGCGTAGTTTGGATCCATGGAGTGGTGTACCATAGTGGGAATTTGATGTTGATCGGCGTTGACTTGAACTTTTCGGAATTGATTTTTTGAGTTCAGATCTGTATGTATTTGTATGTATGTATTTGGATCTGTGTGTATCTCTTGCGAGTGATAGATGATAACTTGACCTCGAGACCGGATTTGCGTTGCGATTCGATTCGATAACTTGAGTGCGTTGTAAATAAGTTTAAGTTGACTTGATTTGGTTTGATTGAGTGATGGAGTGATTGATGTTGTTGCCGTTGACGTCGTCCGGGACATTGACCTTGAACTTATGCTTCAGCAAACATCCAGCGAAAATCCAGCGATGAGCAAGACGTCAACCATCGCTGAGCAAATGACTCAACTGGGAATCGGCGATGTGATGCAGGGGAGAGGAGAGGATGAGATAACATGGATGGTAGATGGGTATTAAGCGTGAGGCGAGATGAGATGGGATGATATGCGTAGCTGGAGGAGATATAGGTATGTAGGGCGGATGGATAGAATACAGAGTGGGATGGGGTAAGGTGCATGTGTAGTAGGAGTAGGCTAGTAGGAATAGTTCGGATAAGGGGCGAGGCTGGGAGTCGAGTTGATAGGTAAGAGCGAGGATGATATGGAATAAGGTAAGGGGACGACGGATAGGGTAGGATAGGATAGGATGTGGACATGGACGCAAAGGAAGCGAAGTATCAATGTAACGTTGTGGGATTAATCAGGAGAAGTAGGTGGGTGGAGGATACGAGATAAATCCAACAATCAATGGATAAGTGAATAGACGGACGGGATGAAATGAACTGGCAGCATGGAATGATGAGGATAAGTATAAGGATAAGGGATGGATAAGTGACGTGCGGCGGTGGGGATAAGTGGATGGTCGCAATAGAGTGGGGTATATGGGTATGAGGGATGCATCAGCGACGTGCAACGTGGGGATAAGTGGATGGTCGCGATGAAATGAAAGGGAATAAGGCTAAGATAAGTATACGGGATGGATAGGTAAGAGACCGGAGGGGAACGGGAAGGGAGGGAAAGGGAAGGGAAGGGAATACAGATTAGTACGCTCTCACCGGGGTATTTATACCTCTGCACCTGGTCCGTGCGCCAAACAGAAGCAGCGGCGATTGGTGGGTTGGTAGTTGGGACGGAAATAACCCGTTGCTGGGTCAGAAAGAACTCGAAGCATTGGGTACCCGCTGACAGCGGATGAACAAACGCACCTCGGGCGGAGAACCACGGGGAAGTTGAAATTGCAGTCATCCCGGATTTGTATGTGCACGAGATCCCAAAGTCAAGAACCGCAGAAAGCAACGAGGCGAGCGCGGCGATATTTGCGCGCTCCACTCCACTCCGCGGAACATGTTCGTAGCTTCCGAAGACCGCTTTGGGAAGCCGTTTCAAGGAGGTTGGTTTCGAAGTCGAGTGCCAGCCGGATTGGGACGAAAGCGAACCAGATTCGAAGCGCGGCCGTCCCATTTGCCGCGAGAAAACCCTAGGCTTGAGGGGAATTGTGAACAGGTGTTTGATGATTTGAGCGAGTGAAAGCTCCCTCGTACGCATGTCTCCATGCACAAAAAGATAGTCGGTGTTATATGCAAAACTCATGAGTTGGAGGAAAAGCGGCGAACTCAGCCACCCATGGAGCGAGGAAACAGAATCTCGTCGAGGAAGAAAATTAAAATTAAAACCCCATCACCATGCCAGGGGCATTTCACGCACCTCCCGCACTACACCCTCAATTCCCATTCTCCCTGATTCTCCGATGCGAACTTCGATTCCAGCACACGTCGCAGTTCATCGGCGGACTGCCAGAAACATCACCGCAACAGCAACACGTAATAGAGCTCTCCGGACCCACTCGCATTTATTCCCAGCCCGCTAGGCCCCGGGAAGCTCTACCAAAGGGTTGTCCGAAATTTTGGGTTTTTGAGGACCAAAAATTGCAATTTCCTTGTCCGAAACTTGGGTTTTTGAGGCCAAATTTTGACAAGCCTTGTCCGGATTTTGGGTTTTTGAGGGCCCCGTCAAGGATTTTTCCAAGATTTTCCCCGAAACTCGGCCATCCAGAGCCACCGTCAGATGGCATCACCCGCCGCTGTGTCGTATTAGCTCGCACACCAGAAAATCAGAAAAATCAGCGCCCGGATCACAGCTGAGAACGTTCCCCAAAGCTGTAGTTTCGGGAACGTTCTCAGCGGTAACACCGAAATCATTACCCGATATAGTTAATCTAATCTTATCTATTACCCGATATAGTAGCTGCCGGCCGAAAGTGTCGCTGAAAGCTCGCCTCTCGGCGCCCCTTTTCGACACGCTGATTTTTCGGATTTCCCCGAGTGTCGGTAAACGGTAGATAATTATCTAGCTTGTTTTTACGCAGTATCTGGTAGTGTCTGGTGCAAACGGAAAAAAAAATCACAAAATCTGTGACATTTTTTGGCAGAGTCACATATGTGACATGTAACGACCCCTGTCCGATCTTGGGTTTTTGAGACCAAAAACATTGGGTTTTTGAGGCCGAAATTCCGAAAATTTTCGGACAACCCTTTGGTGGAGCTTCCCGGGGCCTAGCCCGCTCGTGTCACCGCTTTCCCGAAAACACATTTTTTGTGCTCCCTCGGATATTCGCAGCCAGAGCGGCGGAGACGAAGCGAAAACCAGCCAGAGCTGAGGAGGAAGTTGGCAGGAACCAGTTACGTACGATTCCGCACGGTGTGGGGCTTTGGGTCGAAGGGGCGAGGAAAATGACATGAGCGGCGGATGGATTCCGGATTGGGAATTGTGGTTGACTTCGGTCACGTGACATGACACGTTGCATCGTTGCGATCTTCTGGTCTTCTTCTTTGCTTCTTCCACGTCGCTCTGGTTTTCAAACGTCTTGCGCGTTCTCTCACCAAAATCACATCCTTCCCTCCAAGTCGTCTTGATCCTCGTCTTTCACACAGCTAACACGATTCAATTTAGTCTGTCCCAGTAGCAATGACATGGATCTCATTCTGTCCCAGTAGCAATGACATGGATCTCATCAAGCAATGTTTTTTTTTCTCTCTCCGAAAATGTATGTGCTTCACAGTCTCCGAAGTATTGACACCTAGTATTTGACGCTTGTCACCCGGTTTTTTTCCTGCTTCTGCGCCCGCTCGGATCTTGAGCCTCGAGGCACTGGAGTTCCGCTCGCAGAAAAGAAGCGAAGTCCAGGGGTATGTACGTTTTCGAATTCTCGTTCTAGTGGCGCTTCTAATTGGTGTTCTGATTCTAATGAGTGTCCGCCTCGAGGCTCCCTGCTCTAATAATAGACTTCACTCGCCGACAACGCTCAACCTTCTGAACACAATTTTACTTTCCCGCCCGCAGCAGCTGCGAGGAAAGTCATGTGCATGTCTAACTTGCGGCGCAAAATCCGAGGAATCTAGGGAAAGAACGTCAACACCCGCTTGCTGTGGTTTGAGTTCAACTCCCTGCGGGTCATTCCTAACAAATTTCCAACAGATTCTCCGAGCTCTGTTCAATCCCGCGGCCACATTTCTGTGATTCCCTTTTGCCGGATCTTCGCCTCGAGGCCATAACCTTCTTCGCTCTAGGAATCTGGAAATGCGACGAGACGCCGTTATATTTCGATATCGCAACGGATGGGTACTTCTCATGATTACTCTCAATTCTATTCGATACTTCTGTTCCCGGAATGAACTCCGCGTTCTGGTTGCCCTCCCCCGCGCGCAAATTTAAAATTGATTTCGACTCGGCTGGCTCGCCGCGCCGGTGAAGAAGTCATCCGGATCTTGCAATGCTGAGAAAATTGTGAAAAGAAATGTGATGGGTTCCAAGAAGGTTCGTTCGGGTCGGAACCGGCCTATTACGTTCATGGTTAATGTTGCATGGTTTTGCGTCATCCTCACAAATCAACAGGGCAAAGAGTTGATACTGGGAGATACCAATTGTGTGTCCAGCCATGGCCATATTCAGAGATTCACCTTAGCTTGCAGGTATCCTGGCGTCAGTTTCGAACCCGTAAGTCACAATGAAATTGGATGCTGCTTGCCGCATTTCCACTCCGATTCGAGCAATCATTGGCGAATTCGAAGCCCGCGGAATTACAATCGTTGGTCTCAAAAACTTTACTGCAGTTGAATTGATCTGCTAATGTTGCTTTCGCCACACCCCTGCTTTCAAAATTCAACTTCGGCATAATTTTCTTCGGCCCCGGCAATCTTCGTGAGTTGTATGAATAGCATCATTGCATTTTGGAATCCCGGCGTCAACACCATGTTCATATTTGCTTGAACTCACTCGATACGTCACTGAATAGGATCTTACTGGACTGGTATTGCTCATTCTTCCGCGGGAAGCGGTAGCTGTGAAATGATCTTGATTACTTCCACTCGATCGAAGCCCAAAGTGGTTAATTTGGCTTACCCTTCCTAGGTTTCGCTCCTTACACGTTTTCAAGTGTACAAGCGGTCGAATGGAATACGATGCCTTCTGATTCTGAATACAAGGTGGGATTCTGATTGGTTTCCGTTGAGAGTTTGAGTTTTCTGAATCGAACCAAGGAACTTGGCCGCAACAGGATTTTATTGAACTCTGCTTTAATTGCGGCTTCGACCTCGGTTCTCTGCTTAACGGAGATTGTTTCAGAATTCAACATCCGCAACCGGGCTCGGAAATCGCAAAGCCCGCGGGCCCGCATACAGACGCCGTGACTTGCAACAGGATTCAAGAAGCGAAGCGGCTCACTCCACTCCGCGGACCACGGTTCCGTTTCGGGACACTGTTTCAAGGAGGTTGGATTCGAAGTCGAATTCCGAATCTGGCAGAAAACGAATCAGTTCAGAAGCACGAAAGTTCTACAACGTTAAGGGGGGGAATTCAAGGGTCTCCAGAAAACTTGGAGATCGAGTCCATCAGAACTGTGTGCGCAACTGAGAGCACCTGCCATGTGCAGACAAAATGGCGAATTTCAAGGTCCAAGCGGCGAGCTGAGCCGTGCATATGGAGGAGGGATGTGCCAGTGAAATAAAGAGTAATATGAGCATGGCAGGACGATCTGTTGCCGTCCTTCCGCACTACACCTCAATCTCCGTGTTGCGCCAAGTTGAATTCCACGGCCTTCTCGACCTTCTATTGTCCTGTTGCGTCGGCAGACCTAACACAACGCCCGAGTGACAGCAACACGTAATAGTATCCCTCCCGTTCGCCCCTCCCGAATTGTGGTGGCCATTCCTTTTGCGAAACGCATGTTCGTGCTCTGGCAGATATTTCGCATTTCAGCAAAAGGACGCGTCAAAAAGGCGCCAGAAGTGAAGATAAATTGGCACAGAACACCATTACGTAGCTATACGCACAGCCTGTGGTATTGGGTTCAGAGGTCGCGAAAAAAAAATGGCGGCGAGAGGGATTCCCGATTCAGACATTGATGGTTGACTTTCGTCCCGTGACTGATCCGATGCCAGCGCAACGATTCTTCTCCGCTTCCTCCATGTCGCACCGACCTCTGCGTGTTCTCGATGCGTCGTGGTGTGTCCCTCTGCGCTCAAACGTAGCTAACCGTCTCGTCTCGTGAAGACTCCAAAACAACAAGGCAGCCTCAAGGAAAATCTCAAGAAAATCTCCAGTTAATCCCCAGAGGGCAGCGGCAGCACAGAGTCTCTCTCAGGGAGAGGGATTTTTGCGGCCAAGTTATCTTACTACTCCATTGAGCTCGCTCTCGGTTTCGTATGCTGGGCCTCGCAACTATGGAGTTCCGTTGTTTTACGTTTCGCGCTTCCAAGACCGGTCGGTGATTCCTAATTACTTCTAGTAACTTTTCACGCCTCGAGGCTCTTTCTGGACAGCTTCCTCGGTTGCTAGTCTAGAAAACTTTGCCTTGAGGCTGCGTACTCGTGGAATGTCATTCCAAACTGTCAGTCTCGGTGTTTCAATTTTTCTGGATTGGTGGATATTTTTCGGTCGTTGCTTGCCGCAGGCGCGGTATATTCCTCTCTCATTCTAATGACAAGAGACGGTTCTCTGAAGTTGCTCGCCTTACCGGACAGTTTTTCGGAGATTACGTCTATTCTCCGTACCCTCAACTCGTTTCCCGCTGCCAGTCACGGTGAATTACAGTGCCGCCCTGGAAAAACGGCCCCGTGGCACTGATCCTTCTTGACGCTTTCGGCACCAAATGTTTCATATCCAGTATCACTTATTACGTCGCTGACTGAACTTCAGATTTCTCAGTTTGTTCCCAAACGCCATGCGGTCAACAATTGGATTTATTCATGCTTCTTTCGCTCCGTCGGAACTCACTTGTACAATTCAGCATGGCTGCTCTCCGCGGAGTTCAGTTTCCGCTGCTGCCGTTTCACAGAGGTTTTCAGATTTCTGGGCTGGGCTATTACGACGCTGATTTGATTCCTCCAGATCTACAGACCGCCAGGTTTTCATGTTCATTTCTGTGTGAACTTGAACTTTTTCAGACAGTCGCACGAATTCTAGGAGATTCACCGCGCTGGGCAGGAAATCGTCAAAGCAACATGAAACCGCATTCGAGAACCGGCGGCCTCGAGGTAGGTGTCTAATTTCGGCGGATCCTTCTTTTGTTGACTCTTCTTACTCCAGGAATCCCCCATCGGCCTCGAGGCAAGTACATAATCGATTTTTGAGTAAGTCTTCCTTTGTTGAGCCTTCTCAAGCGTGCGAATCCGCAGGAAGCCGCGCTGATATCAAAGTCCAGACAGCCGTCCGCTCTTGAACTCGAACCACCATCTCCCCGCCCACATGACTGTCCTCTTCCTGCCTTGCTCTCGCCGTCGCCCAGCCGCTGTCCTCTGCCGTGCACACCAGATCGGCGCGAACGCGTTCGTCACTAACCAACACACTTCGACCGCGTTTCTGAGAGTCCCGCGAATCAGTCGTCGAGGGATGTGGCCACTGAGGGCTTTATAGTGCGTGGCCTATATCCGCTCAACTCTTTTCTTCCTTTCCGCGTTCGACTGGCATACTCCTCTTCCGTGTCGCACGAGCATCGATCATTTCGTCTCTGTGATGTTGGCTCCAGTGCGATTCGGACGCACGCGGCGCGCAGCGCCGCTTTCCGAGATTTTTATCATCTATTTGGGCTTCCCGCGACCGACACATCACCTCTCGCCTCCCTTTCATCCCACTCCCAATTTTTTTATTCGTTATTTGAGCTTCCGGCGAGCGAGCCATCGAGCCCTCATATCTTCCACCCTCTCCACACGGGTTGCGCCGCCCCAACTTTTTGTTAAATCCATTACATGAGCTTCCCGCAAGCGAGATATCAAGTCTCGCTTTCCCTCATTACCTATTCCAATCGGCGGCGCTACGCGCCGCTTTCGCAATTTTCATTCATATTTAATCATGATCCCATTTCACGTACTCGCGTCGGCGGCGCATGCCCCTCCCGATTTCTGTTTCATGTTATTCGAGCTTCCCGCTACTGACCTTTTCATCTCCATTCTACTCTATTCACCTTTTCGTCCTTCCATTTTCCACCTCATCGTGCCGTTCGCTAACCATAGACACTATAGATTTTCTTCCCGCGACCGACATCCCGAGCGCCGCATCAAACGCATTTTAAAGTCAAAATCCCGCCCTCCCCAGCCGCATAAATTCAAAAAATCTCCCGCTGCGCGGCCTTTACATCTCCAAATCCCCCGAACCTCGAAGCTATATTTCGGCTTCCCGCGACCGACATCCGAGCACCCATCCGCCCTTTCCCGGCTCAAAATCCTGCCATCCCGACGTTTCGAATCTCAAAAATCCCCCGCTACGCGGGATTTATTACCCAAGCCGAGCTTCGACGCCCCGCCACCGACATACCGACTCTTTCATTACTCGCCTTTCGGAGCCCAAATCCCACCATCCCGACACTTCGAATTTCCAAAAAATCTCCCGCCGCGCGGGATTTTCCTCGCCAAATCCCGGCTTCCAACTACATCCTTCCGCCGTTTCAAGGTTCAAAATCCCGCCAGGCCCCACCGTTCAAATTCGCAAAAATCTCTCAGGTTAGAGTCATGACTTATATTCCTGAAGGCCCAACTGCTCCAACTTTCAAACCCGCCCAATTTTCCTCCGCTGCGCGGCGCTATTCCGCTGAACTGGCTTACCATATTATTGTTCCCGCCGTGCGCCTCCGACTTCAAATCCAAGTCTAACGCGACCCGATTTTTCTCCGCTGCGCGGCGCTGTTCGACTTGGTGCGGGATGTATACCTGGTGCGCCTGCCTCTTTTTTATTTCTCACGAATGGACTCTAACGCGATTGCAGGTCTTATTCTGTCGATATCCGCCTTCCCATCTCACATCGCTCAAGTTGAACGTTGAACAGAGACTCGCGCTGAGTTGAACTTCCACATCTTAGTGGTACGTCCGTTCGAATCTATCATAAAAACGCGGTAACCGGTCTTCAAATCCATTAGATTCATTAGATTATCGTAACCTAGTCAGTAGTACTGTACTTCCGCGAGCGGCACGGGAAAACCGCCCTTTGCACTCCCAAAAATCGCGTCTTCGCTCGTGACTCCCTGCGTGCTGTGTTTGGTTTTCGAGGTCTGTGCGCGAGTCCCCAGGTATAAAGGTAGCTCAAGAGGGCGACGGGTAGGAGCCTTGGCGGCGGGCGCCTTAGCGTGGGGTGGCTGAGCAAGGTGCTTGCGAGAACGTGACCAGTAGAAGTAATCAACGATTGAATTTGATTGAATGGGACGCACCGAGGTCGGAAGGTCGCAAGGAAAAGTGAAGGAGCGGAAGGAAAAGGAACACGCACCAACCGCCCATCCCTCAACGGCGCCAACACCGCCTGGTCCAACACCGCGGGCAAGTGCGCGTGGAACTGCGCCGGCATATTGAGCGCGAGCCAGTCGAATACTCCAGCTCTGTCAACAACTGGATGAGCGTCTTGCGCAGCGAGGGCATCACATACGCCGGGTTGTGTTTCGCCATGCGCTGTGAGATTCATTTCATCGGTGAGATTACGCATGGCGAGAATTCAAAGGCGCACTCACCCCAATCAACGCCGCCGCCGTCTTCCGATTCTCATACACCTCATCATTCAGCGCGATGAACAAGCTCCGCACGTTCTCCGCCTGCGATAGGTGCCGGTCAAACTGCTCGTTCAGCGAGCCGAGCACGATGTTGCGGATGGTTGGGTCTGCGAATGCGTCAACGTCAGCATGCATTACATCAAGCTAAGAATAGATTCAAGCAGAGGCTCCGCAAGGTCCGCCGGGCCACAGAGTTAGAGAAAACGAAGCAGAACGGGCCACCGAGTTGAAGGAAATGAAGCAGACACGAAACCACGAGTTGGAGGACGAAGCAGACGCGGACTCACCAGGATCAGC
>JARJCP010000300.1:0-16520 GCA_029281795.1 Mycena crocata | reverse complement strand
CAATATTAATTGATGAAAGGTCCGTAATTTGAGTGATTGCATCAAGGTGGCCATCGACTTTGTTTCTCCGGAAAACATCGAGCAGTGCAAGAAGGTTACGAAGGAGTTTCAGGAACACCATGGAAAGGCTTGGAAAGAGGATGTGTTGCAACTCAAAACGATGATGTGGTATGCATGGAAGTCATGTTCGAGATTTCACACGCCAGCAGATGAAACTGCTTGATCAAGCTGTCGGATAATTATAATTGTTCTTGTTCTGCTAGTACGTACTTTGGTATACCCTAGGTTGTATATATTAAACAAGAGCGCACCGGGCGCTTCCGCCCCGGTACTTCGTCGTAGACCTCAGACCCCGAACACGTCATGTTTGGTGATTCTGGAAGTGCAAAGCGGAGTTAAAGGGAGACACCTGTTTTAAATATAAAGTGCTTGCCGGGTGTTTTGGCAACTTACGAATTCGAACGAGGTTCACTCGGGTGCAGGGCAGCAATCCCAGTACGTTGAAGGTTGTCACAGTGCACCAGTGGGTAGAGCGCAAGGACCTGGGTCCGATGAGCACCCTCATATAATTCATTAGTGGTAGGATTCAAATTTATGTCAGTCAATGCTGGGTACATGAGTAGTACTAGTATTACATCAATGGGTATCCAAATCCATCGAAAGACAACACCTCCTCCGATGGTAGTCTAACGTGCACTCCTATGTGGTGGGCTAGCAGGATGATATTGCGAAATGTACCTGCTCAGCGAAGGCCAGAAGATACACTTTACGGGGGATTGATGTTCGCCCGTCGGACCTCATGCAAGCGCACCTTGACGTCAGCCCAGTGCGAAGTAATTAGTGTCGGGGAGTATGCATACGCAATGTTAGCGCCAGTGCGTGAGTTGCATGGGGCAGCGTAAGAGTCTGCGCAGCGATAAACTCAACTGTGAATTTTTGGGATAAAAACTCGCGGGGCCAAACACTTTTCCGTGAAGCCGTCAGGTATGTTTCATGATGCGTGAAGATAAAAAATAAAATACAGACCATGGAGGACGTCAGAGATTGTCGATACCCGCGTTTCAGGACTTTCCCCGTACGGTGTACTGTAAGGAGCACTGATTTGACCGCCTGTCCATGAGGCCCAGCGCCGTCGATCACATTCCAGACCTCTTGCAAGTTGCTGGTTTTTGGCATGCTGGAGTGGTTGTGTGGCGGTTCAAGTGGGCGCCGATGCAGTTGCATTATATGAGGATACAGGCGAGAAACATTTGTGCACTTTCAACGACCGGGGTTGATGGCAGATTTGGCTTGCGCAGGGCAACATTGAGGATTGTTATTGATCCACAGATTTGGCGGTCATGGTAACAAATTTGGGAGGATTCGTAGGGGTCCAGGATGGTGCACGTAGAAGCTATCTTGTCACGGAAGATTTCCGTCTGACATAAATGACGCATAGTCAAAATCCTGAACGCTGGGCACGAGAATGCGGGGATATTTGTATAAAGTTTTACGGGGGGAAGGAGAATGGGTGACGACAGGAAGCCCCACACTCTTATATGTGGTGGTCGACATGGCAGGTTGGGGATAGACAGGTCCGGAGAGATTCGTATCGAAAAACAGGAGCTTCAATCGTTACAAAATAAAAGTACGTACATTTTCCAAAGCATGATTATATGCGAGGAATGTTGTTGCTATTGGCTCAATGCGGTGTTCAGAGAGAATTTTACAAAGGGCTTGAAGGGGAGGGACGTGAAAGCGGAGGAAAGGCGACGTTAGCCTACGTTAGCGGGACGTCAAATGCGCATGCGGAGGAAAGACGATTGACACAGAGGCGGTGCACATATGTCAATCAGCGGAGTTGGAAGCGGCCATCGAAAAGCTTCAGACATGCGTTATTGTGTACATAGTTATAAGGTTTTAGATACATGTACACCGGGTTCATATAGTATACAAATCAGGACGTCGACACAGCTACCCATCCATGGATAAGACTCGCCCGTTGACTTCCGCTCCTCAAGTTTCCCGGCTATCTTGCTACTTGCTTGCCAGTCGAGAAACACAGGGAAGGGGGTGTACATGTGGTGTGGTACGTCTGTTTAAGTATATTGATGATCACGACCGTTACTACTTGGCAATACGAGTGGACATCAACGATTATTTCAATTCCTAGCAGAAGTACTAGTTGAGCAGAGTCCGGAAAATTTTGCAAGCACACGTACCATTATCTCTTGTATTATTATTGCTAGCCGCTGAGGCTCGATCCCCAGAGGGAAGGGGAAAGCCTTTTGATTGGTCAAGTTGTCACCAAACACCCAGGCGCTATCAGGAAGTCCGTTTGCAAAATCTTTTAAAGACTGCCTCATGCCTTCAAAATATCTTTCCTCCCACCGCTGCACCTTGCAAAGAAGATGCTCAACAAATATCGCCCCGAACCCAAGCAATGCTTTGTCCTCGGCGCTCATGAAACGATCGAGATGATCGTAGAAAACTTGGAAAGCGACGCGAGTTGCGATAAGGTCTGCTGCGTGGAGATTGAATCCAAGCAGAATCAGACCTTTGAAAGCGCCAAGCGTAGAATTATCAGCAATCCATGCACCCATTTCTGCAGCTGTCGGTTCCACACAGATTCCTAAGAACACCATATTGTTTGCGAGCTGGAGGGTTGTGAGGCCATTGCCTTTCACGCCGTTCACACCGAATGACTGGATGAAGTCAAGAGCATCAAACCATGAATGTCTCGAGCCGGTGTATTTTCCGGGATCGGTGTCTGCCAAAGGACCTAGCCATTTTCGCCACCTCGATGAAACCACTTCCTCATAACAGGGTGCAAATTTGGCGGTAATTGACATGGATTTCCCCCCGCTGTATCGGATGGTGGGATTGAGACACAAATCGTTTGCAGCCTGGCCCCATACGTTCGGATCATCGATTGGGATATAGCCTGGTAACTTCTTCAGTTGAGCAAGCGGAGTGTTCGGGTGAAGGGCTAAATATTTTGCGACGACAACGGCATTCAAATTTTGGGCGTCTTCGAAGTGGCTGACACAGTCTTTCAGGCTTTCAAAAAAAAAGCTGTGGTCCTCCAAGAATCCCGAAGTGGAAAAACCCTGGCCAGTCAGCATCCATGCCAATAAATTTGACAACCCCATCGTGGTAGTGGCCTTGGCTCCGGGTATGTGCTTTCTCAATAATTGTAGATTGACAGACGCTGCCCGAGCCGGATTGATATGATCTAGATTGCCGCGAGATTCGGTGCCAAATCCAGCATTTTTTCCTTGGAGAATTCTCTGCAAGGGTACTTCGACGCATGGAAGTTCGGGCTCTCGCATTGCCGCTAATGCTTCTCGAAGAATGATCGCAGGAAGTGCGAACAGTTTTGGAGCTCGAATATCAAGCTTGTTGACCAGTTGCGCTGGAAGAATATTGACGACAGGAATCCGTTTGAGAGTCAACGTGCGCCCCTTCTTTGCAACGACCAGGGGACGTCCTTCTGGAGGTAACGCATGAGGATCATCAATCTGCTCTTCAGGAATGACACGCCGCTGCTGGAGCTCCAAGGTGCGGTGATGAATATAACGCCCAGTCTCGCTCGCATAGAAGGGAATGTCTGGATCCTTTTCGAGAATTTCGGCGAGTTTAGCTCGAACGGGTTTCAAGACGTCTTTGCCTGACATGATGGCTGCCGTTAACTTCTCATCACTATCGTAGTTGGGGAACATTCCGCTTGGGCTAGTCAAAACTGGAAACACCGCTTCACAAGCGAGGATATCCTCCCCGCAGGCCTCGACGAGACAATTAAGGATTGCACCGCGAGTTACTAGTCGGTCGTAGACACCCTTCAATTTAGTAGATGTCCGACGGCGTGTTTTGTTCCATGCAGCATCTGCTTCTTTCATCGGAAGGAGCACCAACTCCCGAGAAAGGATTTCAAGAAGGCATTTGCGTCCATGAGCTTGTACAGACAGATCCGTGTCGTAAATGGTGGCAGTGATCTCGGGCATCTCTAAAGGTCTCTGTGGCTTCTGTGGCTTCTTGTGTGGAGACATGTCGAATTCCATACAAATCAGCCGGAACTTCCTTCAGATCCGCTGGTGGCCAAGGGAGACCTGACGGTAAAAATGTAGGATGGTCGGAGGTGTCAGAGGTCGGGGGTACCAACATTTGATGTATTCTGCGAAACTGGGGCCGTCTTCAAGGGCATGCGGCTCATTGGCAGTGGTGTTTTGCCTTGACTCCCTTCTCTGCCTTTGTTCCCTTCTTTTTTCCTCCCTTGGTGCCCTTCCCATCTCGTTGTGCACGTTTTTTTGACTCCACATAAAGTACAACGTGCTCCGTTAAGAGTGCAAAATTAGGAAACATTTTGTTTAAGACGTCTTTACCGCGCGTGCGGGCGAGTAAGAGAGCATCGACCAAAGTGGGACCTATATCTGTGATCCAGTCATAGACAAGCAACAATAATCGCCCAAGCTCCCATTGGATTGCTTGACGGAGCACAGCGGTTTGTTCGAGTCCGAGAAAAAGTGTGCCGGCGAGATTGACTATCTCTTGAAGTTGGGTGATGCGAAGAACGGCGCTGTTGTTGCTTAGCGTGTCGTACTGGAGGTAGCTCGATATCCAGTTGTTTGTGATATTGAGTTCCCCGATAGCGATGAGGACATGGGAAGGATTGACGAGCTTGATCGAGGTCGTGGAAGCTTGAATCAATTGCGCGCTCCTCAAAGACGATAGCTGATCCTCTAAAAAAGTACTAGAAAGAAGCTTCGTAAAGCAAGATATGCCATTGTAGTTTCGACAAGAACTGGCTCCGGGACAGTTATCTCGTCCGTCGAAGGCTCTTGCATTTTTCGCCGCCGCTTTTTCTGCTTTTTCTTCTTGGGCTCAGGGTCCGACTCGAATCCGTCCCAATCTGCAGATCGAGCACGTTTCAAGCTCTCTACCACAATGTTATGGCGCTCGTTATATGCGTCAAAAATAGCTTGTGCAGTGCTGAGTAGATATGAGCATCAAAATGCTAAATAGTTATTTCAAACTACTTGCCTGAACGAGGAAGCATACAGCCACTGGTCATCTTTTTTTACGATATCCTTTCCACCGAACACTCCACTCTTGTCGCTGGACGTAGATTAGTTTCTTGGTGGGTTAAGGATTTCAAATGACATACTTTATCTTCACCCCGACGGTAGCCAACGATACCTTCAATCTCGTACATTTGCTCATCATCCTCATCATGATCACCATATGCATCTTGCTGAGTTTCCCTGTCATCATCCATCGCTCCCCGTCTGAAGGCGGACTTGGAGTCAAGTCACCTTCGAATAAATCTTCGCCGACTGAACTTTCCGTATCACCCTCAGAAGGTATTTCGCGCCCGTTTGAGTTACCGAGGTTGCTGAAATGAACCTCATCATCTGCGGTAAAACGGTCTCCGGATCGTGCTCCCACCCCTTGTAGGAAATCCAGTGGCGGATCTTTCAGAAAATTATCGGGAGGATCCTCATCGCCAGGTTCATCCATACGGTCGAGATTGAGTGGCCGCTGCTGGGGCTCGACAAGGAGCTCGGTGCCATGGACATCTACATTTCCAGGCCGCGCCAGGACCTGGTCGGGACTGGCAGTGGAAAGCGGGATTAAAGACGCGGGCTCATCCTCATCGCCAGGTCCATCCATACAGTCGAGATTGAGTGGCCGCTGCTGGGGCTCTACAAGGAGCTCGGTGCCATGGACATCTACATTTCCAGGCCGCGCCAGGACCTGGTCGGGACTGGCAGTGGAAAGCGGGATTAAAGACGCGGGCTCATCCTCATCGCCAGGTTCATCCATACGGTCGAGATTGAGTGGCCGCTGCTGGGGCTCTACAAGGAGCTCGGTGCCATGGACATCTACATTTCCAGGCCGCGCCAGGACCTGGTCGGGACTGGCAGAAAGCGGGATTAAAGACGCGGACTCATCCTCCGTAATCATTCTTTGATACAATTTGCGAAGAGCAGCAGATGTAAGAGGAATATGGGACCGCACGAAGGCCGCAAGTACACCGCGATTTGGATGTTGATACAACCTGAAGAAATTAGACGAAATTCTTAGAAATAAATGTTGACGACTCACCATTCTGTGTCTGATTCCGGAACAACCATGACTTGGTCTTCATCCGAGACTCTGAGCTTCCAGACGATCTATCCAGCAAGAATGAGCAAATAATGAGGTAATGTGTAATATTTCGTACCTCGCCTCCTACAAGGTCACGGCCGAGAACCTCCGTTATGATCTGGCCTGGGGGACCCGTTGGAGGCGCTGGACGCATGCGCAATGGCTGGATTGCTCTACGTTCCACCCCAAGAAAGAGGTCTTCGTCAAGCTGTCGCTGAAACGCGATGCATGAGTGCACGGTCTGAATCATGTCCTTGGTGACACGGATCAGATATTTACGGCTAAGCTGCTTGTGCCATGCAGCGAATCTGCGCATCTTCATGATTCTCTCGCCGTCGAGTTCGACATCAAAGGGGGGAGGACCAACGGTACAGAGTTGACCATTTTCATCAGTGTATTTCAGCTTTTTGAAGATTTCTGCTGTTGGCATATCGAACTTGATGCCTATATATTTGAAAGCGTTCAGGGTACTCCACATGACCTCCCGGCTGAGCCGCGTAAACCGGGCATGATCGCTACCAAGGAGTGGTTTGCCGTCTTTCCCGGCGAAAGTTCTAGAGTGAAGTTTGTGGAGAACGGGGGCACCAAGATTCCCGAAAGTGAGAGGTGGTGTCACAGCCAGTTCCGCAGTACGCGAATAACCGACTTCTGTTGGGTATGGCACCAGGAAACAGCGCTGCTCAGGGTCCGATAGGTTGTAGGCGGCTAAGATCTTCTCTTTCTCGATCCACGCATCGTGTACACCTTGCACGTATGACGGGTGGAATCCCGAATGTAGGTCATTGCCACGAAAGACGAGATAGATGATCAGCATGCCGGTCTCTCGAACATACAGTCCGGTTCGACCGAACATGAAGGGCCCTGGATCAGACCCTAAGTCCATGTCAGATTGAAGACAAACCGGATGAACTGCAAGCCCACACACCCGGGGGAAGTTTGAGTAAAAGAATACCAAAAGTCCAGAGAGAAAAAGCATCGGAGACGTCAGTATGCCACTTGCCCTGAAGCGAACCGATGGCGAATTCCAGGTTTCCCATCCCTTCGGAGATGTTCATCTGGAGCCCGGTCGCCCCTGGACCCAAGCCTCCAAAAACGAAGACATTGTTGTCATCTGCCATGAAACGGAACATCTCCCATTCAAACTTGGACAAGCAGCACGGAAGGATGAGCTGTTGCAGCTCATGGACAATGGTAAGAGTTCTGCGAATTAAATGTTGCGCAGCAGGCGTGGATATTTGCACGGCGGGCTGAAAACATCCTTGCCCTTGGCCCTTCTCGACGGTGGAAGCCAGACTGTATGATCCATTGTTGGAAGTGGAACCTGGTGGTGGCTTCCCAGAGCGATCGTTGCGTTTGAGCCCGAGTTTGTAGAGCGCAGTAATGCTCGGCAGATCTGAACGATGTGGGTTGCTTCCGAAGGCCAAGGCATACAATTCATCCTCCAACACTTCCACCCGTGCTGCGATTCCATGCCCGAAGATCTCCAGAGATTTACGTGTTTGAGCAACAGCCACCGTTACCGTTTGGCGTGCGTTGTTATCTATTGTCTGCACGTATGGGATGCCGAGGATTTGCTCAGTCATTCCGGGAAGTGGCCGTTTGACGAAGTGGCCATTGGCGTCAAATGTGGGGTCAATATCAGGTGGATTGATTGTACAAAGAGCGCGTTGCCGAATGAGGGGTTTGTCGACGACGTTGAAATTGGACAAGAAAACTTTTTTCCGACGATAGCCGTTATGAGCGGCGAGGTGGAAGGGGGGCGCCTGTGGGTACCAGCAATTTTTTGGTGGACTGGGACATGGCGGAGGTAGTTGAATAGCTGGGAGTAGAGCCTCATCCGATTCTTCAACAACGTACTCCGCGGAAGTCCAGACAAATTCCCCTTCAGCAGGTTCCATCGGTTCGACTCCAGATATCGGTGTTCCATACATGAGCCCCACACTCTGGACGGCATTTGAAATATTAATGGACGCTGGTCATTCTTTTTCAGTATGGAAAGAAATTGAGGGCAACGACGCGTACATGTATCCTGTGGGATTGCTGATTGTGCAATTCGGGCATGCTGCTGCTCCAAACCGTCGAGAATGGGCCGGAGAGTGGCTCGAGCCTTGTTGGTAGGGTCTGTACCGAGAATATTTGTGATAATTCGAACTGCATCTTGCAACTCGGAGGCGTCTGGGGGATGAGTCGGACGAAGACTAGATTCTTCAGAGTCCGGCACCGTATGATGACTGGAAGTACCGGATTCCTCGGCCATGGCCAACAGGATGACACAAAGTCTTCCTCTAGCGAGATACTAGCACAAAGTCAAGTCTAGGGACAACACAGTCGACCCGTATCACACAATGCAAAGTCTATCTGCAAATATAGCTACAAAAGCTTGTCCATGAATTCGTGTTGACTGACAGAAAAAGAAGGAAAGAAATACATGGTATGCGATAACTGCGATATATAACTCTGGAGGGGAACGAACGTTTGATAGTGCGGTTACAGAACAACTTCACTGGAACCTGGGTGGAGAGTAAGCTTATTATATGCCGACGTCGTACGTTGATATGATACTTGAAAATTCGAAGAGGAGAGTGGTCGTGTTGATGTTAGGTTCTAAAGTTGGTGTCAAATAACTTACAAATCTGCGGTACATGTGATCATGTAATCGACATCTGCGCACGTACGCCTGCGCAGGCTCGGACCTCAGATCAAGGGATAAATACTGCAAGAGGAAAATCAAAATACTGCCAAGTTGGCCTCACATGGGGCTTGCCTGAATGTTTTACAAGTTGAATCATAAAACCGAGAAACAGAAACACGTCACGAAAAAGCACGCAAGACCTTGTAGACGTTGTCATCGGATTGCATCAACGGCGCTGCGAGAGAGTACGCACCAAACATACACAATAAGCCGAGTCCGAGCCTGATCAGGAACACGAGACTGACGAGAATATCTGGGACAATGCCACGGATCGTAGAACCGAGCTCCGCGTGCCGCACACTTGAAACGACGGCCGTTGAATATATACTGACTAGATGGCCGTCTGAGAATGAAAGTACCAGCGGTGCCATAGTGGCCCCTATACCGGTTTCTCCGCGACAAAAAGCCTCGGGCCGATCCTCCCCCACTTCCTTTCCTTCCGACTTCTCCTCAACATACGAGCCATTCCCACGTAGCCTAAACTTTCCTGAGGGAAATGCGGGTCGGAAGTGGCGCTGGCAGCCTGAGGGACGGGAACGCCCAACAGAATGGTACGAAGGAGGGCGAATGTGTTTTCTCGCCGGGACGCACTGAAGGACGAGAACGCCCAACAGAGTGAGATGGCAGGAATGCGGGCTATTTGCGCTACCCTCCCGCACCCCGGGTCCTGAAGGACGGCAACGCCCAACAGAATGTGATGCGGAGGATTTTATGGATGTGTGTGGCTGGGATGGTGGAAATCGAGGAAGAAGGCTGCGCGTGTCTGCATGATCATGATCATGAGGTTTGAAAGAGCGCTGGAAGTGTGCCCCGGGCCACGGGCGGTTTTGTTGTTGTTGAAGGAGAGGCGTCTTGGAGCTAGCTGGGGATAAATGCTGCAGGAAGAAAATTAGAATACTGCCAAGTTTGCATGTCATATGGGGCTTGCCTGCATGTTTTACTTGGAAGTGTTCAATTATAAAAACGAGAAAACAGAAACACGTGACGAAAGTGCGCAAAAGACCTGGTAGACTTTGTCAGCAACTCTACGAGGTCTTGAACGCTCTCTCGTCACGTGGTTGCTTGCTGCTGAAGATGGACGGACGACGCGTCGTACGGGAGGACCAAGGGCAACGATTGATGATTGATCCGTCCGCTTGAACCCAGGTGCTTGCACGTTCCCGTCGGAGGCGAGAGCGTAGGCCGACCCGGATGCAATGCACATATTGAGAATTATGACTCGCTCGAAATCGAGCTAGCGCGGTCCATCGAACATGTACAAGTCTAAGTGCGCGGGTCAGGAATGGACATCATGATCAGCCCGAGTTTCAAGACGCACCTTGTGAAGCAATTCGATTTCAAGACCGTCGCGCATAAGGCCCCTATACCGGTCGTCTCCGCGACCAAAAGCCTCGGACCGATCCTCTCCCACTTCCTTTGCTTCCGACGGCCTCCACTTTCTCCTCAAGATATGCGAGCCATTCCCACATAGCCTACGCTTTCCCGGGGAAGATGCGGGTTGGAAGTTGCGCTGGCACCCTGAGGGACGGGAACGCCCAACAGAATGGTACGAAAGAGGGCGGGTGTGTTTTCTCGCTGGGACACACTGAAGGACGAGAACGCCCAACAGAGTGAGATGGCAGGAATGCGGGCTATTTGCGCTACCCTCCCGCACCCCGGGTCCTGAAGGACGGCAACGCCCAACAGAAATGTGATGTGGACAATTTTATGGATGGGTGTGGCTGGGATTGTGGAAATCGAGGAAGAAGGCTGCGCGTGTCTGCATAATCATGATCATGAGGTTTGAAAGAGCGCTGGAAGTGTGCCCCGGGCCACGGGCGGTCGTGTTGTTGTTGTTGAAGCGGGCTAGGGTACCTTGTCAGCGACACACTCTGTTCGACTCTGTTCGACAACGGTGTACGTACCTCTGCTGTGTTCGTCCGAGAGCGGGTGAGTCGGGAGGATCTCTTCGAACATCGTCGCGCGATCGCGAGTGGAGTCGAACCTGACCTCGAGAGCCCATGGTTATCGATCAATCGCAATCTAGCGTATTACACGGGCTCTCTTGCAAGTTAACATGCGATGTTAGCAGCTCAGGGCCGCCTGAGCACCCGATCCGAGAGAAGCTGCCCAATGGATCATGTGTAGAAGAGACCATAGTGCAGAGCACACAATGCGTCGAGGAGTGCCGCCTGGCGGGTCGGGTCAAGAGGAAACGTCGACGACTTCAAGTTGAATCTGAATTGTAATTTGTCCCAGTTGGAGAAGAACACATACAAATAGGAAACGCAAACCTTTCGCCCCAAACCGACGGGTTCTTCTCAAGCGCTCAAGGGGTTGGAGCGAGAACGAGGGCTTGAAGAGAGAGTCAGCAATGCACTATTGAAGTGAAAAATTGCGACTCACAGATAACCACCAAAGGCCGTATGTGGGCAAAGCGCTCAAGAAGTTGGAGCGAGAACGAGGGCTTGAAGAGAGAGTCAGCAATGCACTATTACAGTAGAGAATTGCGACTCACAGATAACCACCAAAGGTCCTCCACCCCATCGTCCCCTGCGTCCCTCGCATGGCCAACTTGGCGCCCTCCATCCCATCCGTCGACGCATCTCCCCAATCCGTCCATCCCTCGCATAGCCAACTTGGCGCCCTCCATCCCATCCGTCGACGCGTCTCCCCAATCCGTCCATCCCTCGCATGGCCAACTTGGCGCCCTCCGTCGTTCCATCGATTGCCGGTCCGCGCCGGACATGTACACCAGGAGTCGAACGTAACCTCGAGAGGGCATGGTTATCAATCAATCACAATCTGGGGCAATACACGGGCTCTCTTGCAAGTTAACATGCGATGTTAGCAGGTCAGGGCCTGAGCACCCGACAGTGTTCTCCGAGAGAAGCTGCCCAATGGATCATGTGTAGAAGAGAGCATAGTGCAGAGCACACAACTGCGTCGAAAGAGTACCGCCTGGCGGGTCGGGTCAAGACGACTTCAGGTTGAATCTGAAATGCAATTTGCGTCAGTTACACGTACAAAGAGGAAACGCGAACCTTTCGCCCCAAACCGTTCACGGGTATTGTTTCGCTACGTAGAATCTAGAGAATGTCATGTACATGTACGGTCGTGGTGGTTCAGGCCAAGTTGGGAAAAGTGCTTGCGAACAAACATGTCTAAACGTGATGCTGGGTTTCGGCAGATATCTCGGCGACGTCAGATCTAAGTACTAACATTCCTGATCGCCCATCAGTACTGATCGATAATGATCCTAGATCAAATTGATCATCTCCGCACTTCAAGTGCGACGCGTTTGTTTAAATTTGGTCATGACATGTAATTGTTTCGTGCAACACCATGGTAAGCGTTCATCGCTCTCTCAGTGGCACAACTCACCCTCTTCTTAGGCGACTCAGATCGTTTGCTGTAATCCTCACTCAAGCTTAGATATCGAGCTAAAACTGCGCAATATTTTCATGGACCATCCTGATGTCGCCATCGCGGACGATGGGAGTCCAGTCATCCCAGTGAACGCCTTGATCGACATATTCTGCTTGTTTACCGAGCTTCATGCCGGCAGGGACCTTCTGGCTTCTAACGAGATGGAGATATTCAAAAAACTCATCGCGAGTAACCCTGACATGCAGGTCTGTTTCCATTCCGTATCTGTATTAACGTGGGTGACTTTTACGCTCAACAGGTCACCCCACAAGTTCCCGCCGCATTTATTTCACAGAAAATGAAACAAATACCGATGGACGGGGAGAAGTTGTGGCAAGTGCGTGGCCATGGTCAGGAGCTCAAGCCGGAACTTTGCAACGGCTCCGATGCTTATGTGTACGAAAATGGCTCGGCGAGCATCTATCATAATCAGAGTCGGTGTTCATTGCGTGATCCATGGACACAGGCACCAAGTGGCATCAGCAACGGTGGACCGTCCAGAATTGATTCAGAGGTCTGTGCTTTGTTTTCTTTATGGTTTCCGTTTTAAAAATTTGACATGCAGCAAGAGTTACCCATCGCGATCGAGAAATCCGGCACTTTCGATAGTGGACCCGACTGGCGGCAGCAAATTTCCCATTTGCGTGCTTCTATGCTCCAGCGACACAATAACAGTGACGGTGAATGGTCAAACATACTTGACGACTGTGTCAACCACAGCTGCATCGATGTAGCCAGCACTGGGAGCATGATGCCCCATGAGCACATCGACGCACTGTTGCATGTCTCTCAAGATCTGGCATACAGGCTTGCGGATATGGAGCGCACAACACAGAAGAAGCTTGCGGCGCATGGAGCCGAGTTTGAGAATCTTCAGGCAAAGCTAGAAGGAACAAGGAAGCAGATCAGTGCAACAAGACTAGACAAGGAAGAGCTGATAAGTACCGAGGTGCGCCAATATTCTACGTTCCCGATCCAACGTTTATTTGTTTCCTCCGTTTATTCGTTTCCTCCGTTTATTCGTTTCCTCTCAGCTCCAACACAGCAAACAGATCAGTGCGCTATCGGCCGAGGTTGTTAAGGTGTCAAACCAGCTTATGACAAGCCGTACCTCGTATACCAGTTTGCAAAGGCAATACACGGATCAATGTTTGAATATTGAGAGGTATAGGAATGATCTGCAGGAGCACGACAACACAATACGCTGTCTTCGGTCCACACAGAGATCAATCGGGATTGAGGTGGCCAGGTGGGTGTTAATTTATTGGCGCTTGTGCTACAGTGCGAACTTTGGTGCACCCAGATATGCACGCGGGCATGCAGCACAGGAAAGCCGCCTCATAGCGCTCAAGGGCAAACTCATGATAGCACGTCATGCTCAGAAACAGTGCGACAAACAGAAACAGGAGAACATACTCCTCAAAGAGACAATTGAGGTGGGTTGTGTTTATTCTTGACGGCAGAATTCTGCTTGAATTAGTGATAAGCAGAAGCTTGCCCGCGGCCGGACCACGATGAAAACTCGGAGGCCTGGGGGCATAAAGAAACATATAAGCAGTGCGACACAACACGACGCACATCGTTTCTTTGTGTCGACCCCTGTGCAGACGACCAGCTGGAGCGATGCAGAGCAGGATGGGCCATTTCGTTTCACGGGGATCAAGACCCAAACACAGCCAGATGAAGAACCTGCAAATTTTTTTACAAGCATCGACCAGACTGCTCCTAGCACAAACATGCTGACCGATGCACCGCCAGTATACAAGCAAACACTCTCACCTGAGGAGCAGGAGAAGCACAACTGGCGTGTGACAGTTGCGACGCTGAAAAAGTACCATCTCACCGAGAAAGATCTCTCAAATATTCTCCCAATCGACGTGCTCACGAACTCGCAAGCACTCAAGGGGGAACTTGGCACGTCATACCTGGATAATTTCTTTTCACCCACGACCACCTTCCTGCACGTATCATTAGATCTCCCAGCGACAATATCTTTGCCACGCTGGGGCCGGTTCCATAAAATCTACGTGTGGCAGCCAGCTCTATGGATCACCGGAATACTGCTTACAATATTGATGCTGAGCTCAGCCGCGAGGCTCCAGCACTACAGCGTGTTTGGTGGCCCGACACTGTACGACCGAGCACTGTGGAAGAGTTTTAACAGCATGGGGTACAGTAGGGAAGGCTTCGGCGCTGAGGGCACTGATCATGACAGGACGGTGGCGCAGAATTTTCTTGGAGGAGTGGGCGGCGGTGCACGAAAAACAGTGCGGTGGTGGCCTACATAGACTGACTTTTCAACTCCTGCTACCTGGTTTAACCTATTAAATCTACAGTATCGACCTGATTATGCCCGCATATTGTTACATGTTGGAATCACACTGGACA
Organism: Mycena crocata; assembly: GCA_029281795.1. Lineage (NCBI taxonomy): Eukaryota > Fungi > Basidiomycota > Agaricomycetes > Agaricales > Mycenaceae > Mycena > Mycena crocata. The sequence continues at coordinate 1,906 of JARJCP010000300.1, read as the reverse complement.
GGGAATGGCGAAATATGAATCAAAAAATTCAGATTCAATTCCACGCCATGATCATGGTGTAGACTGACGGAATACAAGTTGGTTGCAAGTTGGGAACAAGTTGCAATTGCCGAAGCGAACTAGTACTATAAAGTGCCCAGTTTTCGGTCTCCTCGGGGATCGATAGATCTAGATCTATTGGGGAACATCAAATGTACATGTACCCCGAAAGCTCGATCGAGCGCGTACGTACGTCCAGAACCATAATTGCACCATATAGTATATAACGCCCGTTTCCGACAGTACTAGTACTAGTTCAACGCCCGAATCGGTCACAGAATCGGAGCGGTCAAAGCTGTCTCGATTCTCTTCCGATTCAGTCTGTAGATTCTGGCAAAAAAACGGTTCCAGAATATCTGGGCGGCAGAATCATGATCAGTCCCTCGCAAGGGCTTTGCGATTGACTTCCCCTAATACTCTTGCCTCTGGATCTTAATCTGTACATGTACATCATGAGAAACATCAGAAGAGCTTTGGCAAACTTGTGCAATTCATCAGAATTCATCAACACGTTCATTCAACGTCATGCGCGTTCGATTTGACTACTTACTTAAACTTTCCTTCATGATCACTTGATCAGTACAGCTTTCAAGTTCACCTCCGAGTCATTCCCCAACCATCCTCCGAGTCAATCTGTTTTAAGTTGAACAGCTGTATGGGCCCCGGAATGCCGAGTGCGTTTGGGAGTTCGAAATCCCCATGGATCCCTATGGCCACGCCCCAATGGTACCTTGATTGTACCTCGAGCTCCTACGAAGGCACTTCCTACGAACGCCCTCGTCAGGGTCTGACGGTGGTCGTCGACGCCACCTTTCACTGCGGTTGGGACCATGCCGCTCAAGCAACCCGGGTCTGTTCTTCTGCTCCTTAATATTTTCCTACCTAACGGCTCTGTAGGTTTTTCTATTGAAGCTCTTCATGTAACGCAGGTACCGGGGGCGGTACATAATATTTTCGGGGCTTGACGGTGTTCCTGGATGAGGGTCCTTTCCTCCCTGCGACTGAGGGTCTCCGTCGATCGTGATCGCTGGGAATTCGTTGTCACAAATCACAACCAACACAAAGACAAACGAGCGATTGAGCCATACTGTAGCGTACATTTGGATGCGATGTACGTCGGTACAGTGCCTGCTTGTTCCTGATTGGGACCTCTGCAGAACGAATCCGACTTGAGTCGGGAAATGCTCGCTGCACCGAGACGGCAATTTCCGGCCGACGACACTGCCACTTACCCCTTTTGGCCAGAAAGCCTGAGTGCGAAAGTAGTCGGGATTTCGGTACTGCCAGAACGACTGAGAAAAATGCCGCCGAAAGGCACCACATGAAGCAGAACATCGCGAAATTGAACGATTTTAAGCCATTCTTTGCGAAAAGGGCATGCCCACAGTGCTTCCTCGTTTTTCCCTGTTTGCTGCGCATGCCTAGCTTCACCCCCCCCACACGTCACGTGTGCCAAATTGAGAATTGCTTCGCTGCGCTCGCAAAAATACATCCTCCTCCTCCTCCTCCTCCGGAACTACGAGGCGTACATGGAATAGGTATCGTACATGAGTAAGTAAATGGCATTGGACGTTGAGTTTTTTCTGAGCGTGAATGAGAATCAGGCGACCGATTGCAGCATATACGTAGGTTGAAGCCGTTTCTTGGGTTTAACCATGTGAGCCACGAACGACCTTCCTTTGAATTTTACGGGCCTGGACGCGCAGTTTTTCGCCGCCTGGAGCGTCGTGAATACGCAAACGATGCAGTAATGATTGAGCACCGGTTCATCATCTAAGAAAGGATCTGCCTCCTCGTCGTATAGCAGGGCAGCGAGAAATTCTTCGCCCCACGAGTTCTCGGCCCGGATGTCCTCCATCTCCTTTTC
>JARJCP010000003.1:1200000-1531913 GCA_029281795.1 Mycena crocata | reverse complement strand
CAAATAAGGATCGTAAGCACAGCTCCAATCAACACAATCCCATTTTACTCCGATCGGTGCGCGGATAAGGGTTTCCACGTTCTCTTTTACGAGGCGGTTTAGGTAAGTCAGTACCTTCTTTGTCTTTGTCTGGAGCTTTCCTCTTGACAGCGATAGACTTAATCTTACTTTCTTCATGTGCAGACTTGTCTTTTAGGATTTTTTCTGCCATGGTTTTCCCAAAATCTGTTTCTAGTATGACATCTCGTATTTTCGGTACGTCGCCCTGCTTCCAGACCAAAGCGGGATGCATACCCTTGGGATCATATGCCATTCCCTTCCACGTCTGATACTGTTTTATAAGTTGCGTTCTCCATGGTCCAGTTATGTGAGCTGGTAATTCGTTGTTCCAGGTCAATGCAGTAATTTCGTTTAACAGTTCTAATTCTCTAAACTCCTGTCGAAGCCAACCAGAGATGCCTCCGCGAGGATGGATGGATTCCATCCTGTAGGATCATAGTTTCAGCCGCAGATGATCCTCGAGACAAAGCTGTGTAGTAAGAGTGGAAGTTTTTGCTATTGTTGAGATCGACGATGTTGACAATACGTGTCTTACCTTGAGAAGAATAGTCTGTCATGGAAAAATTGGGCAGATCTGCACTTGATCCCTCGAAATATGTATCATCATATCGTTGGTCAGGGAGCACACACCTTACGGTTGCCTTTTGCCAAAGGAACGACGTTGGTTGGTAATCCAGGTACTTGAATCGGTCTTGGAGGGTCGGTCAACTCGACGAACAGTGTGTCCAGGACCCTCTGGCCCCGAGATCCAATGTCTTCGCGCCAACCACATACAGTGCCCTCTTGTCCCTTTGTTATACAGAGTTCAGTGGCTTCGTTGTGCCTGATGATGACTGGCAAGCCAATGCAAAGACTCAATTTTCCAGCGAAATGGTCGCTCATGCAGGGAGGGCTATTCCACAAATCTTCTTGAACAGCGTCACTAATGTCGCGTCTTGCGGGGAATTTTAGTTTACCTCTGGTAGCTTTTTAGCTCTGTCAGAATTAGGATTATATTCAACCAGTGTATCGTCTGAATAGAAGTGAGTCAGAGAAAGATTTCGCTCTGCAGCAAATTTTTTAACGCCCATCTCGTTAATCTTATCCTTCTGAGAATTCCAAGCAGTGATTACGGACACGTCACGGAATTGGGATTCTTAAAGTTAGGCCGACCTGCTTTATTGCTGGCAATCCTTGTTCTCAAGAAAGCTATGTCATTCGCGGTGCAAGCTCCATAACGCATGTTCATCAAGGCGGTGCGAAAGCGGACGTCATCGGCTGTAAGTTCTGCCATTCTCATGTTTTTTTTCAGCATTACAACGGTGGTGACCTGTTTCCAGATAAATTTCCAATCGAATTCTCTTGATCTGCGACGGACATTTTGCCTCGTCTAATAGAACTTACGTTCTGTTCAGGCGCGAACAGTGATTCGCCACCCACAGGCGGCAATTGTGCGAAGTCGCCAGCGAAAATCATATTCATCCCGCCGAATGCTTCGTCTGGACAGTTGAGAGCGGTTGACAGGCGATAACTAATTTGGTACATATTCCTGCATGAACCATGGAGACTTCATCTAAGATATGTAATCGACTCCGCGCAGCCGTTCTGCAACTTTCCGAGAAAAGACACCGTCTGCTCGTTCTCCGCTATCTCTGTCAAATATGCCTAGCACGGAATGATAAGTAGACCCGTTTAACAAAGCGGCAGCAGTCCCGGTCGGAGCTAGGACAAGGAACCGGTGTTCTTCATCCCTCTCTTCAAAGAATTCCTGCAGAGCTTGTATAACACGAGTTTTGCCAGTCCCTCCAATCCCTCCCAATACATCTTCAGTTGTTCAGGATCTTCAGCTATGGAATGGTTTGCGACAAGCTTGAAAGCTCGGTCTTGCTCTTCATTTAGATTCCATCCCTTTGAAACAGACGCCACTACTATCTGTGCTTTCTTGTTTTTAGAATAGAAATACTTGGTAAACCAGAAGGACTCTATCATTCTCACCCCTTCTTCCTCATGCTCCGCGGGAGGTTTTCTTTTTTCTTCCTGTCGGCTACGGACTCTTCGGCAGGAGCGTTTCGAAACTTCCTTGTGAATAGGCGGTCTTTCTCAGCTTGGACCTTCAATTTCCATTGACTACCAGTTAATTCATTGAGTGGTTTGAAGTGTTCGCCAACGAAATTGGAAACTCGTGAGTATTTCAACCAACCTACATCCTTCATCACTTCGCCTGCTTCGTTCATCCACCTCATAATTTTCTTCCATTTTTCACCAGCAACAGAAACGTCAACAGGAGTTGTATCAAAGTCCTCGCCATATTCTCCGAATTCCTGGCTGGCATCTATGATTTCTTCATCTGGTGTCCACTTAGAAAAGTGGGTAAGGCGCGTTTATTTACCTTTGAAAGGGCAGAGTAATCATCTCTGGCGTCATTGCATTCGTACCGGAGATTGAAGTTCTTCATCATCTGAGTTGCTTTTGGCGTGAATTGTTCAGCAACGAAAGTTTCATCCCAAGAGTCGTCTGGCTTTCGCAGATCGGTACCTTTCCTCCAAGGGTGAAATAATGTCAACATCGTTCGACAATAGAATTCGCGGTTGCCTTGGTCCATCCTAGGCAAAGAGCCGCCCACAAAATTAGGAACGACCCGTTCCAAGTCTCTTCGATCGCATCGGACGTAGTGTGTCTCCCACTGTGGGTGACCGAATTTAAAAGGATGGAAAGATACAGCGTCGGACCAGTCCCCGATCTGTTCGTCTCGTCTGTTTTCCTCATCATCTTTCTCAACCCAATCATCGTCTTCATCTTCCTCTTCCCGCATCCGTTCGATCTCCTGGACGTGGGCAACAATAGTAGGATCTCTGTCTTTCAAACTTTCTTTGAAGGCGGCAGCCTGTTTCTTGGACCTTTTTCGTTTAGAGGTCATCTGAAAATAATCATAGAGGCAAACGTCTTCGTATGATTCGGGTCTGTAGACGTAGTCATCCACGTTGGTCGTTGCCACCAGCTCTCCATCCTTACTAGTGACCAGTACACGTTCGATATCTTCATCCAGGTTAGGTTCGGGATCACCAGGTTCGTCTATGACATTTGATGGTGTGTCGACATCGACAACCATGTCTACGGGTTTGAAGTGTCACAGAAACCTGAGCAGCAGCATCAGCGACATTATTCATGACGGGAACGTCCGTTGAGCCTATTTCTTGGGCTTCTGTTTCTCTGGAGTCTGCCCAAGGTTTGTTGACTTCTGAAACATAGCTCTTCCACCACATCACTTTGAAAGTCAGGTTAGTGTAGTGATCGGGGTTACCCAAGAGATATAACGAAGCCATCGGACTCCCTATCTGCAATTTGGAAGTCAAGGAGTTGACCATCTGCATGATAAGATTGCGGGTATTTTTTTGAGAGGTGGCGCTCGAACCCATACTTATAGTGTTTTTGTTGAGAACATCTAACGGTTTCAAACATGTGATAAATCCGCAAGCTGCCCTTCGTAACGTAGTCCGAAATATATGCAACCACTGCTTTGATCGATGTACCAGATAACAAACTGGTGGTATCAGAGTTACATCTGTGCGTATAAGTTACGGCCGGTGTCACTGTGTTGATCATAGGCTCTCTTTTCTTAACATTTATATGCCCATCAGTAGGATCGACCTCTGTATGCATGTGAAGGGGCCTGGGAAATCGTGCGTTACACTTTCCATCCTTTCGTTTGCAACCTTTTACTTCGTAGCGAATTTTAGAGCCTGCCTTGATTTTCTTAGATAGATCCGTACCAGCGACGGCACTTCTGCAAGTATGCACATTCGATCTCAATATTAAGTCGTCAACCGTTTCGTTGTAATCCTTCCAGTATTTCCCAAGTTCTTCACAGGACGTGCAACCATTTTCGCCGCACTCGCAAAAAGGAGGAGGAGCTTTAGGTAATGTTTGAGTGGGGTCTTTATAATCTCGGACAGCCGTTGTGCGGACTTCTTCCGTGACTATGTCGTGTAGCCCACGGCGGGATTTAGCGGCGTAGGGAACTTTAGATTTGACTTCTTGTAAAGTTCCTGTGAGAAATTCTCCGACATGTGCTGCTTCGAGGTAAGCTATCATGGCCTTTTGAAATTCACCGTCTTCTTGCAACATTTTCTTCCGAATTTCAGCAGGGGATAGGGCTCCTTTGATCCAAATAAGCATGTGCATGTGCAGAGTTAGGCGACCTTGTTGTTCCACGGTTCCGTAGTATGCATCGGTTTTACCATACAGTCCAGGTAATTCGCCGTCCACTCCCAGTATGTTTTTAATGAAGCTGGTTACAAAAAAATGAAAGAAACGAGCGGCAGCAACTGGATTCTGAGAGATTAAACGCATCCTTTCGTCTGATGAACGCGTCCTGGGTGAGAACTCTATTTTGTCATCGGCGAAATACAAGCACAGCGGGTGATTTTGATCAGCTGGCGAGAAGGTGATAAACCAGGAAGGAGCACCCTTATAAGATATCAGCGACCACACCTCATTTCTCATGTATTTTTTCGAGGTGACTGAACCTTGCACATGTCCCCCTACATGGTCTAGGTCTTCTAGCACTGCGAAGCAATTTTTTTCCGATTCTGTCTTTGCTTCCACTTTTTGGCCAGCCGACAGTCTAGACGCGAGATCCGTGAGTACGACTGGGTCCAACTCACTGACTCGGGCGGCTATAGCTGCAAATTCTCTCCGTTTGGCTAGCAAATGGCTGCCGCTGTAGCCAGATTTGATTTGCAGTTCATTGAAACTTACCATTGGGAAGTATAGATCTGTTTGGAATCGTTTATCGTGATACATGAGAAGATGCCGTTTGTGGCGCAATTCAGAGAACCTGTTCTTATGCGCAGGGTGTCCGACTCCGCCTTTGCCGTAAGGGAATAACCAAGGAAACATCTGAGGATGCAAATTGTAATTGCCAAAGCTGGAGGTCGATTCTGGTTCTTTGGCATGACCGACACCCATAGTTTGTCCGCGAGCTTTTAGGTGATCAAGAGCTGCCATCTTCAGTGTTTTAATACCGGCCCGGGAGTATTCCTCACCGGATAATCCATGCACAGCAAAAGTACAAGGTCCTTGATTTGTACCCTCTTCTTCGCCATCATCATTTAGACTCATTTCCTCCGCTGTCCTATTAGTTTCTCCTTCATCCGTTTGTTTCCAGTCAACGCCGAAAGGCATTCCATGTTCGGGAAGATCGTCCAAATTCCTTTGAGAAATGTTCAACTGAGCGTAATCGCTGTGATTCAGTTTCAGCCATTCCAAAGCTTCACGCACGCGTGATTTTCGTACTAGCATAGGCGTTCGGGCATATTCGTCTTCTGTGGGGCGATTTGGTCCCAGAAAGACGAAGGCGAGGACCTCGCTCATCTCTTCTTTGCTAGGAGGCAATGTGTCGTAGACTTGGATGATTGGAGTTTGAAACATAATGGCGTTTGCACTAAGTTTTCCTCTACCTGAAGCCACACGCACAACACATCTATTATGCCTAACTCTAGCGATGAGCATCTTCTCGGCCCAAGATAAGTCCGCAAGTTGCCAAGGGATTTTCCCGACCCACAAGTAGTTAGCAAGGCTCTTCAATGGACGTTTACCTTTCCGAAGAAAGCTTTCACACTCTACGCAGACGTGGTCGCAATCGTCCGCAAATATGGGACCTTCTAGCTCCTCAACAGGGTCATTTTCAGAGAAGCGTTCTTTCCGAGTCACGCCGTTTTCACATAACACTTCATAATTTAAGTCTGGCAGATCCACTTTCCTTGTAAGTTCGATCTTCGGCACCAGCTCTCCACAGACCGAACAGCCACATTCTTCAAAATTCGCGGGATCAAAGTCGTTACACATTCCACTTATGATGCGGTGTTGGTCTGCTTTGGAAGGAGGGTGAGGTGGGAAGTCTTTTTTTGAATTGACAGGACCTTTCTTGGACAACTCTCTTTTGGTTTTAGATCTGAGACGTTTAGCCTTCAAGGCACCGCTGATTTTAGACTTCGATCGTTCACGCTCAGAAGCTTTGCGTCCTCGCCGTTTGTATTCTGTAGCATTGCGTCGTTTGTGAATCTCTGCTGTGTGGTCAGTCAAGAAGACGGTCACAACGTCGGCACATTCATCGCAAACATGGTCTTTGAACTCATGCAGTATCCGTCCAATCGTTGCTTTGCTAGGATGCTCAATTTTATGTGCTGCAGCAACCAGCACTAATTGTCGTCTAGACAATCTTGGTAAAACGAAAGTCACGGGTAAGTTGACTACTATGTTCAGAGGCGATTCTAATATTGCATCAGGTATATTAGCAGAAAAGTCATGAAGTATGTAACGGATCTCAGTACCATTAATCAAGTGAGAAGTGTCCATTTGCGTGTGTGGACGCACCTCTTCAACTCTAAATACGGTATGGGCACCCCCCACCGCGCGGTTTATTCTTATGTTAACAGAAGGCGGATAGCGTGGTTGAAAAAATACGATACACATGCACCAACAGAGTTGTGATATTATTATTAACGCCTTCAATATTCTGTCGAACCGACATAGAAACAGGACGAAAGTTGCACAATGATGGTAATAATTGCGATGGCGTGATAGCTGAAATAAACTAGCTAGATAATCGTGTTTACTGGTTATAAATCTACGCATGCGGAGATTCAAAAGATACGTCAATCCTTTCAAACTGTATCGCGTACCCATGAAAACGCAAACCAAATGCCAGTGCATGACATGCAAAACGAAATGTAAGTTTATCAAGCGTTTTTCAAACAATTTGGATATTTTTTCCAACCACCACACGTACGGTGGTGGCTTCAAGGCAAAGTGGATCCGAGGACGCCAAGGAGATGGTCGGATTTTGAAGCGGTGGGTCACAGACAGTCGTATACACGACTCTGATATATTGCGATACGACACAGATGGTGAAAAGCGCATTGAATTGTTCATGACTGCAGAACATCGTTCTGAAGGGACACGTCCCAATGAGCTGCGCTCAGTACTGATCAAGGCAAATCCTCTGGTTATTTTCAGATCTAGACAGTTTGGTATCGAGCAAAGCAGCAGGATAGCCAGCCAAAGTGTCCAATGGGCGGAACGCATGGCGGGGATGACAGGAAGAGGAAAGGAGTACAATTTGCAATTATAGAAAACAACGTGATACAAAAAGTCAACCCGATCGAAACCGTTTTGGTAAGTATGACGACGCAAATATTCGACACATGGCAATCAGTCGGTCAATTCCGCAAGAACCATGGTGCGAGAGGTTCCGCAGGTCCTGGCCAACATTCCGGCTCCAATAACAGCGCATGTTTGTCGATTAGAGTTGACGGATCTTTGGGACGTCGTGGAATCTTGTCTGCTCTACAAACTGAGTCGATACCAAAGGACAGTAGCTGACCTGCGACTTCCACAGCTCTTCCTGCCATCACAGTTCCCTCTCGACCGACATGATAGCGGGAGTCCGTTTCGTCGGGCCCAATGATGACCAACCTTGTACCATATGCGTCCAATATGGGTACCGCTTCGTCCGCCGAAATTACACCGTCGAACTCCGTAGTGGTGAGGGGATAAATGAGCCATAGTTTGAAGGGACGCTGGGTACCGCCTTTGATGTTCATCCTGACGGGGATGGAGTTATTCCGGTTGCCCAAAGACAGTTTCTTGCCCTTTGGTATGCAGACGGTGCCCATCAGATTATTGTACTCTCCATTGTATTGTGTTTCTGCATTGCGAAGAACGACATCGAGGGTGTGGCCTTGTAAACCTTCGTCAAGCAACCATTCGCCTGGGCGTTTCTTTCCAGGTTGTCCGAAAGTGAAATCTGACCTTGCGTCATCGTGCTTGTGTGTGGCGAGGGATGATCCAGACGGGGTGGGAGAATTGATTGTGTGTGATATTTGGTGATCAAATGCGTGTATAGCCTGTAAAACTCGCCGTGGGCGCCCAGGATTCATCCATGCTGTCCGTCGAGGGTAATGATGACAATCGAGACTGTAAGTGTTGCCATCGATCGACGGCGTCTACCACCCAAGGACGGTCCAATCGTTTAGGATCAAATAGGTGAGTCCATCGTTCCTCGCGCTCGGCTCGTATGGAACGACGTTCTGATTTGGACTTTTTCAAGTACTCTAACAGAGGCAAAGCGGTGCTGTCAATAATGAGGCACGACATACATTCGTACGGTGAAAGTTGCTCACTGTCGTTCCCGCACTTTGTGCATCCCGCAAGTGACAAATTTATTCGTGGCTAGCCCATCCGTAAGCACGCCCAATGATTTGGTGGCGTAATTTACAGACTTGATAATACCGTAGGCACCCTTAGCTTCCGAGTTTTTCATGACGAGCTGCACCTCCAGATTGGCTAGAGGCGAAGGATTCTGCTTCATTTTAAAAACTGCTGTCGCTGCTTTGTCGTCTCCTACATAACATCGACCCGACAACGATTGAATGGGATAGTTGCCACTTTGGTCGCGGACGACAGCCACTTCATCATCCGGGGATTGGTATATGACGTCCACGAGAGAGTAGATGGACAGTTGTTGCTGATGAGAGGTGAGATAAATTGTCCATAATTGCAATAAGTTTTTACCTCAAGGCCAATGGCAGCATCATCCGCAGATACTGGAGGAAGCACCATTACGATTACACTGACCGCTGACCAGTCGACGTTGGTAATCCACCCGATAGACCCCTCGTGAGGACCGTCTTTACTTTAACCCAATCACCCACCGACCAATTCAAGCACAACTCTGTTCGCGGAATAGTCAATGACAAGCCAAATGCTGAATACAATGTGCAAGTCGCAGTATCTTCGTCTGTGACTTCGCCGATCGTTGATTCAAACGGTCCCGCCATTACGCGCACCGAGGATCCCATTTTGGCAGTGCAGAACGATGCGTAGTAGTGGACAGCGTCAGAGACGGATTGGATGAGCTGGGATGATTGACAATGCATGAAGTCCCTCGAATCTCTGAAGAGCGATAGATCTTGGAGAGAGGGGCGATGTTCCTCTTCGTCGATCCATTGCAGAGGGATTCCTATTTCTTCCATCAATCCGCCACGCCGTTTGACTAGAGGCGGATTGGGCTTTCTTTCAGTATGAGGAATTGGACTACCCTTTTTGTCCAGTTTTAAAGTAGCGGAGGTCCCGCCTTTTAGCATGTAATAGACCCGCTTTCGATTGAGGTCGAAGTCGTCTTCGGGGTCGTCGCTGGGAACGTCGCGTGGGACAAAGAGGATGTCGTATGTGAGATTGTATTCGTCAGAGGACATTATCCAAACAGTATCACCGAAGTACGGGCCTCTGCGTTTGATACGCGCCCAACTGGTAGGCGGCAGTAGATCCGTCGACTTCCGACTCAAGACGTCAGTGTAGTCTTCGAGCGCAATTTGTTGTGGTTGTTGTCCAGGTTCCAAGAAATGCAGATGAAGGGAAAGGAATTGTACGGAGTACGGGGTATTGGATTCAATGTAAACTCTGCCATGAGTGCAAGAAGGGGCAGTCGCAGACAAGATGCTTCGCAGATCGCTCCTCTGCAAGGCCCAATGCATGATAGTCAAGACCACGTCTCGTTCGCGGCCACGCTGTTCAGTAATTATGTAAATTGAAATAAATATAGTTATGAGACTCGAACCTGCACTCTGATCATCCATAATAAACCGCGAGGAGCAGTCAAAGTCGTAAATTTGTGCGTCCAATCTGATATAGCCTGTTCAGTCTGTACATCCTCGGCACTGGATCCTTGTTCAAGCTGCATCATTCGACGATGTCTATTTCGTATCGTTTCTGCCTCTTCAAGAGCAGCAGAGTGAAAGTCTTCGTATTGAAAGGGCATAAGCATCTTGGTCTGGGCATTAGGAATGTTTTCAGAGTCCATAAAGTCTACTATATGCGTTTACATTGTATTTAACCTTTGGAATGAAAATTGAAAAAATACCGTCGAAGAGATCATCGTCGTCCTCCTCTTCGTCGCTTTCTTCCGCGTCGCGAGCTTCGGTGTCGAAAAAGGTTTCGATTAACGCGCTTTTGGCTTTAGACATGACTATTAGATATACGACAATGTAGTACGAACGTAGAGGAGAAAGGGCACGTGGTTCACGTTATTATTATTTTGAGTCATGGTATGTGCACATCATCGGTAACAGCCGGACAGATAAGATTAGATACCCATGCTTCTTCTCCATCGGTGGCTGACTTCGTCGCATATCCGGCTGTTTGTTATTTTTCATCTCTCGCACGAGAAATAAAGTATGTATGAGGATGAATTTGTTTGTCTAAAAGTTAAAGAAGTACGGAAATACAAGTCATATTTCGAAATCCTCTGGTCGTGGTGCTCGATTATCAAAGCCTTCGATGATTGGCTGAGGAACTGGGATGGAAAAGACGTTCTGGCTGAAGGCAACAGCAATATCCGCATCATAGTCTGCTACACGAGATCGACCTGCGGCTTTGGCGGCGCTGAGGGTGTTATGGCCAGTTGCAGGTCCATAACGCATCGTTGCCTGTGAAAAGAAGACCATGCTTCCTCTCCCTAAGTCATCGTCGTCGGTGAACGGATGGGAATTTTCGGGAGTCGGCTTATCAACGTCAGGTTCTGTCCAAACGCATTGCAGTTCTGCAAGATGACATTAGTATGATATTATAAGTCAATATTGAGACATACTGTGCATATCTATGTTGAAATGGAAAAATAAAGACGACGGGTAACCAGTTAATGTCCACGGTGGAAGCTCAATAGCTATGCCAGCTTCCCATAGCACTATCCATCCTCGAACTTTGTGGTTAAATTTCACTAACATGGATTATAATGAACTTCGAGTACGTTGGAAAGATTGAAAGACGCACGTCCGCTCTTGAGCACATATGTAAGGATCAGGCAAACACCCACTTGATTTTTCCAATCGACATGAGGGCCCGTGTGGATCCGCCGCTGGTTAGGGAAAGCTGCATTGTAGCAGTAGTTCCAAAAGTAGCCGAATAACGGCTTGATCCCGTGGTTCTCCCAATGCCAGGCAGCTTCTTCCTCGAAACGAGCAGCTAAACCAGGCCAAACGATTTTTACGATGCTGCTGACCCATGATCTATGCAGAGATAAGTGGTAAGTTGTTGTTCAAAGTACACAAGGACAAGATGAGCACATTATCCTCTTGATTATAGGCTGTTCCAAGAACAGTTCTACACGCTTCTCGTGGTCGCGATGCCAAAGAGTTAGGTACGGTTTCTGCAAGACGTCATTAGCAACGGGCAGGTAAATAGTAACAATCACTCCCTATAGAATACTGGCGCTGGTGACCGATGATGATAGGGAGGTGAGGACCGCGGACGCCTGTTGCGCATTCACGCTGTAACTGTCCATCTTTGAGGTCGTTATCAAGTAGTATTGCTTGCGCCGCCTCCAAATCGTCAATCATGTCCGCAAGCCACATAGCCCGGTAAGACCTGAATAAGAAAACGAGACCGTTCTGGTCTTGGACGAACGTGCACCGCTCAGCGGAAGGACTGGATGTGGTTAAATATAGAATAACTGAAGATAGATATGACCCACTTTGAGTAGATACTGTATGGGATCCGAAAGAACTTCTTTAACAAAGGATAAAGCGCTTCGGCGTCATCTTTTTCGTAGTACAGCCTTTCTATTTCTTTACGCGCCATCTCAGGAGGCATGACACCCTGCCAACCAGTGGTGCTATGAGATGCGTTGACGGCTAGGGAAAAAGACGGGGATTCAATGTGATCGGATCTACTGAGAGTCCGCAGGATCTGGTCGAACGTCCGCTGGGAGCCATTCTTGCCGTTCTTACCGCCACGTCTTCGTTTTCTACTTGACTTGGAAGGACGCGGTCTTATCCTCTTCTTTAAGACGGACCCGTCTTCGCTCATGGCTCTGTATGTTTCGTGTTAAGAAATGTGGATGGATATAAGTAACAAATTTAAATACGTACGGAGAGGTGTTCTGATCATTGTTTATGGACGGATGCATGTACTCAGGCTCAAATGGTCTGGACAGCGAATCAGATGCAAATCGAGTGGAAGAATAAATTACACACTTCCATACATGCTCATTTTCCTTCAGACTACCGTCTTTGTTGAGCCATGCCGGATCAGGTTCATCTTCTTTTTTTTTCTGGCGTTTTTTGGGTCGAGGAGGTGTAGGGTCGCGTTCTTCGGCCGTTGAAGGGGACGATTTGCTTATTACGGGTTGAGAAGAAATGGGATCACGTTTATGTGGCTGGGAGATATTGGGGTCACGCTGAGTGGGTTGGATATCCGGATATACAACTTTCTTAGAGTTTTCACTCTGCAATCCTCGAAGGCGCGAGGATCGCCTGGGGTTCTCCCGATTAAATGTTTCCAAATGGCACGGGTGCATTGCCGCAAGATCCAGGGATGGATTGTTGGCAATGGGATGATCATCGACAACATCGACATCGAAGGGCCGCTGAGGCATGGAGGAAACGCCCAGCAGCGGTTCGTCTGCTATGAAATGGTCGTCATCAGCATCTACGTCCCGGCAGGCTTCGAAAGCATTGTATGCAGGCAGCAAGTCTTGTAGGGTGCAGTCGACAGCAAAAATGTCCACCTATGCCGATAAATGAGACCAATAACAAGTGATAAAGGCAACCGTACTTTGAAGACTCCGTCCCAATCTTCATCGGTAACAACCACATTGTCTCTGCCCCCCCCGACATCGGCCGCTTGAAGAGAGTCGTTCATAGATGCTGTTTCAAGTTCTCCAACAAAAGTCGTGAACGATCTGTGTGTATGACCTTCGGAAAGCACGGAGATGCTTAAACGAGGACGCCAAACACAATAGAAAGTCGCACAGTATGGTTTTAAGCTGATGTCGACGCGTAGAGTTCGAGTTTAGGTTGAAGGCTGAGCAGCGCGTATTGTTTAATATCACAAGCAGATAACAATCAAGCTGAGTGTGACCTTCGGAAAGCGGAGAGTCGCTTAAACGAGGACGCCACAAGCAACCGAAAGCTACTGAGATGTTGATGTACGCGTACGACAATTTGGGTGGCAACTGCTTGTAAGACGCGTCAAACATCAACTGGCACGCGTTAGACCATAGAATTACCTGAACCAAGGGTCAAATATATTGAATACGCGCAATAAGTCCGGAAAGACGCGTTCGGAACGTCGGGTAAGACCTGAATGCGGAACACGGTCTCTTTGATAAAGTATTAGGCATGCGATGAGGAGTGATAATATGTTAGGACATACAAATAGTGTGTTTTGAACGCGACGATGCGATGAATTCGTAAATGCGAGGCAGTTCAGTGTTTAGGTGGATGAGGAAGTCGGGTGAGAGGAGTTGTGGGTGTTTGTTTACACTAGTTGCTGGTTAAATGCACCTGATCGGCAGGACACGGCATTACATATTAGTCATTATATTCACTGAATCGAACAAATGGAACAAGATAGGGGTATAACTTGGCAAAAGTATCTAAGTGACAACGGATCCTGCGGGAAGACGGATAAGGTCGAACAAGATGCTCTTCCAAGCGATCACTACTTCAACGGTAAGTATATGACCTTGCGGGCGAACATGGATCTTACAGTCGTCGCTCCTTGAATCCACGACATGAACGCCTTTCTTTTTCAGAGGGCAACCACTTCCTCCGAAGGACCAACGGACGATAGTGCGAGCAGGATATGCACCCGGTGAAGAAGCATGCACACCGTAAGGAAGATTGGGAAACCGAGCGACTAAGCAGCCGTTGTCCAAAGTAGTACGCAGAGTCGCAGGGCAGCGTTTATCGACACCACAGACATGACCTTTGCGATGGTAGCTCGCCCTGAAGCTGAATCCGCGGGCAATCCACTTTTTTAGGACTGCGAAAGAGCGCTCGCGGTCGTAAAGGGTGTCGAGGTACAAGTGGTCGCGGCTGATGAGAGTAATGCGGTCGAAAGTATCGCGAGGATTAGAGAGCCAAATGCCCTCGGCTGTCGCGACGGCACAGACGGCGGAAGAATGGAATTGAGTAGGCGGTTCCATAGCGTTGAGGCCCTTGGCCTGCATGAGATTGATAGACCGATTCCTACTCGCATCCACCAGCCAATAAATGTTCTTGAGCGAAGGTATGGTGTCGTATGGATTGTAAGGGCGACGATCCCGCCTGTAAGAAGTGCCGATGGTGAAAAACAAATACGCAAAGTGGAAAGTGTTTCGAGGAGAGTAGAAATCCAAGTCGCCGGGAGTGTAAGCGTCCGCATCGTATCTGCTATAGAGGGATAATAGCGGCAGAGCGGAGCCGGAGAGTACAGTGAGAGTGATGGTTTGCATGAACCTAACTTCATGGTAGGCGAGACCGAAGTCAGCCATGAGATCCGTGAGGGAAGCTTGTAAAATATGAGCCGCCAGGGCTCGAAACTTGCGAGACGCCTGAGCAAGAACAATTCTATCCTTCAAAGCCAGATGACCAACGATCTCGAGGCAGAGTTCGTAAGGGAGACTGGAAAGGCGGTCGCCGGGACTACCACGACATACTGCAATGTGTTAAATTAGCCGTCAACCCCAGTTGAGGTGTGAACCCATACGTTCAAGAAGAGTTGATGGCTGAGGTCCGTATTCGGAAATGAAGTGCATAACAATGCCGAACAGGTACGGCGAGCGGAGTGCGAGGTAGAAGAGAAAGTGGGGGGTCATTTCGAGGAATAAAATGGACCAGTCTTCTGCCCAAGCCGGCAAGTGTTTAATTAGTCCGACACGAAGCTCCCAGTTGTATATAACATCTGGACCGGGGCAAGAAGATGTGAGTGTATGAACTCGAGCATGCCAATCACGAACGTTTGGTCGGCTTCCGCATGAAAATAAATCAACTCGGGATAAGAAGCGGGTTTGGAGGTAGGATAGTAGGTTGAAGGCAGTAAATTGGGACGAAGGTGGGATATGAGGTCTGATAGAATCCTTAGACGTCCGTGCATGATATAGCCCGATCGGAGGCTGCATCTAAGATACGGACTGTATTTCAATCAGGATGGTAAATCATGCAACGAAACAGACAGATTGCAACCAAGCCGATTGTTGTATGCAGGCACAGAAGCGGTATGTGGTGAACAGGAAAGAGGATAACAACAATTTACAAAGCTAGGAAGTAAATATGATACAGCAGTAGAAAGAAATGCATGGGCCACTGAACAGCAAGTAACGTACCACGAACCTTGACATTAATAGGGGGGGTGAGGTATAGCAAACGTTTCATACTAGAAGGCAACACGATCATGGAATTGGATATCCGATTGTTTCCAGTTAATATACTCAAAACGGGAGACTACCACTTTCTTCAGCAAAGCGCAATGCCGGCCACGGGTAAGCACTTACGATTAAAGCGAAGACGATTAACCATAAAGTCTACAGACAAAACGTTGCTGCGCCAGATGAAAGAAGCGTACCACATCGGAATGCTGCTGAAGATGGGTCCAGCAGGAGCATCGGCGCTGGAGTTATCGTTGCAGGCGTACCCGGACCGAAAGTTATTCCAGGTCGGCATATACTCAGACGATCACTGGAAAACCATAATGAACTTCCTACGAATCAACACACCGGAATGTGTTCACGCCGTCCAGCAGTTGATAGGTATACATGCTCGTCAAGTATTCGTAGTTGTTACTGATTTTATTGTTTAGAAGACAACGGGAACGTTATTGCGAATGTTCCCACTGAGATCCATCACCTTTATTTGGATCTAATGAACGTTGTCGACTTGACGAAAATGGCCGCTACTTGCAAGTTTTACCACGAAGTCGCGAACGACAAGATCACCAGGTGGATGAACTCATTCTTTGAGACCAGAGACATCAAATGGGACGAATTCCGCTTCGCCATGCTTCATACCGAAGTTATCCTATCGGGAATGGCAGTGAACCACCTTATTTTTCCTGGAGATAGCGCTCGAACCTTGGTCCAGAGCAATAAGATCGAGTGTTATTTGACCAACGAGACGCTCAGCACTTTCCGGCAATATCTGGATGTAGCGACGAACTACAGATGGGTGAGAAAACAACGCCAATAATAAATTAGATCGACTACTAACGCACATACACTATAGGTCACCAATGTGGACAATCCTCGCCACATGATTTCAAAGTCGGTGATTTACAAGCACAAGACGCCACATGCATATCCATTCAAGATTTTTCTCAACGTATGTGAGGACAACGATCCGGAAGCAGCGGTGGTTCGTCAACAATTCACCGCGAACGCCAACTGGCTATCAGCGAGTGGGTTGATGGTCTTGGATACGGAGCTTACTTTAAGCGGGTTCTCGCTCCCTGTCAGAGAGTCCATTAGCCTAGATAATCCAGGAGACTTGGAGACGTTGAGAAGGAAATCATTGGAGTTGTCTGACAACGGCATTCAGTTGCTAACATACCACGATCCACTTTTCACGGAACCTACCAAAGGTGTGTGTATTCTGGCCGAAATATACTTACTCACTGCTTCTACGCACATCAGCCTCTGATTCGAGACATGGACGAGAAGGTAACGACATTTACGCAAATCGCACAAGTAAGCAGACATTGTTCGACATCGGAGACGTTGGCACTGAATATCCAGGCGACCAATGGAAGGGACGTTGCTCGGGTAATCCGACTTGCCCATCGAAAATGAGAAATACGGAAGACGGGTCGTCTTTTTTTGCGGCGTTTCAAAAGCCTGTTCTCGGGCTCGAAGCAAGATATGGAGGCCAACAGATAGGCTTAGCTTGGTCGCTGGGAAATACGGGATGCGACGGAGTGGCCCCGTCCGAATGCTTTGCCACCTCGTATAAGATCAGCCGGGAGGGTAGAGGTGCGTTTCACGCTCGCTGAAGTAACGAACACTAACTGAGAACGTAGTAGAAGATGAATGGCTGGCACGTTTTGAGAACGAAACGTTACACAGAAGATATACCCACGCGTAAACCGTATCAGCGAAGAGAAGGGAATGAAGAGTACCATATGCCATTTATTATTGACTATGAAATAAATGAGGCAATTGTTTGAGCAGAAGGCACGAGAGAATTCAGGCGAAGGCCAGATAGAGACGCATTAGACACATTGACGTCACAATTTAAGATAAGATAAGATAAGACTAGCTAAATGAAGATAAGAACGATAACGTTATGTACGACCGGAGGTTGGTGAAGATGATTATAGAATTTATGAAAGTAGCGTGAGTTATTCACAATCTTCTATCTTTGGTTTAACATCCTGTTCACATTCTTCCTCTTTAGGTATGCCAAATGAAACAGAAGGGTCCACAGAGGCGTGCGAAACAGTGTCGTGCAGATTCATAAGAGGCAATACGCGCTGTATACGAAGAGCCTCAATGCTAAAATTCTGGTTATCATCAGCCTGGCAAACCCAATATATAATATGTTGATGACAGACCCGCATCTGCTGGGAATTGTGATTGAGGCCACAATGAAAAGTGGCGTCAATGAGGATCGTCGCTCCAAAGGGGAAAAGTTCCAATGCGTCCGCAGGCGGTTGGGTTCCCCGAAGTAGAGGCACACTGAATTCTGTGGCGGATGATATGAACAAAACGATGTGTCCATTTTCTACCCAACCAAAGCGGGCCTGAATGTTACCCAAAGACGAATAAGCAGATGACAAGGTGATGAGATGGATGGAATGACTTCTCGAAAAGGCCATTGTCGACGTTGATTAAACGCGAGCTTCGTGAGCTGAACGGTTTGCTGCCCATATATGTCCATAAATTCGGAATTTGACCAGCCAAAAGATGACCAGTCGGGGCAGGCTAGCAACACTCGATAAATGACGTTGCTCCTTCCATCGTCAAAGACAGGACGAAAGCTGCTCGTAACAGCGGCTATAATAGTGCCACAAAATTCTCCCAGTCCCGACAAGGTCTCTATTCTGCCCGAGACACTGCACGAATTCAGGATAAGAGGTAGAGAGGAGGAAAGGACAGACCTTTCATGTATAAGAGCGTCATAAATCGATATAAGAGCAGCTTTAACGCCAGCAGGAGAAGTAGGGTCTATGTTGGGTAGAATGAGACGCATGTAGAAAAGATATGGAGGAAGAAAGGAGTCGTCGATGGCCCCTATATATCAAAAGATTTATGCGTTTGAAGTCAGACCGTGCAATCATTCCTCTCGCGGCGATGATAAATAATCGTTTATATAAATAATCAAATTTATAAGGAGTAATGAGGACAGGGAAGTGAAGGGTATATACAACATGTAAGGTAATTACTCGGATTCGACCTCAAGATTAGACTCTCCAAGTACTATAACAAACTGCAGATTGAAAGAAACGGTTTGTTTCCCGTTGGAGTCCAAGTACTGAGAGACAGTGTATCCCACCGCCGAGAGGGTCATCTCAGGGATTTCGGTTCCGTTGTATCTGGGGAGATGAGTATCCAGGTCCTCAATATGTTCGTTGATATCAAAGGTAGACCCTCGCGCGTCGTAGACGGGAACTGGGCAGCATATCAGATAATAAGATAATAAATTGCTGTTCGGGAAGGTACCTTCAGCGTCATGCGCGAGCGAATCACTAGAGCTCCATCCGGTTGAAGACGAGGCAGTTGCTGAAGAAGCGACTCCTTTAAATTTGCGTTTAAGAGGAGATTCTAACGCAAATCAGTTTGTATAACAAAGCAATGAAAGGCTACATACTGGAGGGCGAAGACTTCGGATCTTTCGGCGCCGGCTTGGTGGAGAAGGTAATAGCGTTCTGAGAGATCTGTCCGTATAATTCGCGCTGGCGAAAAATCATACCGAGCGCAGCGATGGTCCTTTCGAACTCATACGAGAGCAAAATACCGGTAATAAATTTGGAGACGAGACCCTTGCCCGAATTGTGCAAGGTACCAGCCTCGGAAAGACAAGACTCCACGAGTCCTATCAGCGAAATGCAAATCGCGGCGCGTTTTTCGACCTCAAGTGTCCACCTGTTACGAGCCAAAAAAAATAATAATCAATAAAGCACACTGACAAGAGGCGTATTATTACTTGTGACGGTTTGCGCCCATCTTTGATTTAGCCGCTCTGCACTTTCTAGGGTCGATGCGCGCCAGATTAGCATATCTACCCTGCTGAGCAAACGAAATGATGTTGTAGACGGTACTGACATTCAAGTTAACTTATATTTCACGCGTAAAATATATCTGACTTACGTGTCGTCCCACTGGTCGCTAGCCTTTTCCCAGAACGACAGTGGGATATTGCCAGGTCCAGTCTGAGGATCCCAAGAGAGAAGAACCGCGGACCTGTGCAGGTTAGATGAAAAGGGATTCTGAAAAGACGGAGCAAAAGCTTACTCCAGGTTGACAAGTTTTTTATAGTCCTCAACTAACGCGGGTTCCTGAACAGACTCATCCCATACTTCGCACGAGTGCGGAAGCAACCTGTGTGTGAAGCATATATAATAAGAAAAGAAATCGCGTTCGACAAACTCACTCCACGTTCATATAGTCTTCAGTTTCCAACACTGTCTCTTCTTTTTCGTCGTCGTCCTCTTGTTTTCCTAACTTTGTCTTCTGTTTTTTCGGAGTACCGCCTTCGTCGCCTATAGCCTTGTGTTTCCTAAAGCAAGTAGGGATTAAGATCTGTTAAAAGACGCAGGAAAGCAGGATTAGCGGACCCTTCGACCTTCGATTCTTTTTTCGACTTGAGGGAAGAGCTAGAAATAATAATCAGATTGCGTGATGGACAATGATAGAGAGGACGAACTCGGGGGTTTTTCGTTTGAGAGGAGAGACGGAACTGAAAACATAATAGAATAAGATCGTGGAAGGAATTGAGAGGAAAATAGGCTGACGGAGCCTTGGAAGAGGAAGCAGAAGGTTTGGACGACGGAGTACTGGACCTAGGTTAAAGTCAGAATTAATGCAAGAACAGAAACATTCAAAGCAAATACGAAGACGCCTGATTGGTTTTCTGAGGACTTTTAAAGAAATGTCAGGCTGAGACCAAAAACGAGTGTAGAAGACGAACGGAGTGACAGGAAGTGAGGGAGACTCTGCCTGTTTGTTAGCCGCTGCGACCATCGCCTGAAATTTGAGGAATTGCCTACATACGATTGTTAGGCACACGTTGAAGGTGGAATATAAATTGACAACACGTACTCAAATTCCTCGTTCGTGTAACCGGGTCCAGATGAAGCCATAGCAGGTCGAAGGGTCGCAGTAGGTTTAGAGGGAGGGACTGTGAATTGACGTTTCAAAGACAACTTGGTTTGAGTACCACCAGGGGGAATGGGAATAGACGCAGGCAAGACAGCAGAAGAAGGGACTGAAGCGGCAGATGATGCAATGGAACTAATTGAGGAAGACATTGAAATGAATATAAGATACAGTAAGCTTTTAGAAATGAAACGCACCCTTGGAAACCGGTAGTGTTGAGAATTCGCTTTGGTCCTGCGAGGCGTAAACGCTTCGGGAGAGTAGGCGTAGGCGTTGAGATTGGATCGGGAACGGTACCAGAGCCGTCAGACGACGCGGCACTGGCTCTGCTCCTGGTGGTCAACGGTTGACCGAGTGCTTTCGCTGATTTGCGAGTCCTAGAATAAAATTAATACCAGATATGGGGTAAATTGAAATTAAGAGGCAGTCACGAACCTGGTAGGTGGAGGAGTTTTCGGCCAAGGGATGAGTCTACATGGAAGCGATAAGCATATAAATAAGTAGCAGTAAAAGCGTACTGTTCTGTTGACTTCTGTGTTTCGTCGCTGCTGTTCCTGAGCAAGGTTTAGAATAAAGGACAGGAGGGAAGAAGAGCTTATGCCGACTGAGAAGCTGTGAGTGGGCTTAGAGGCTCCTCGATTTGAGAAGAGAAAGGAGAAGGGGGGGATGCCATCTTACAAGAAAGGACGAAGACCCGGTATAAATGCAGCGAATAAAAACTATATGAAACGTTAATCGGGTATATAGGGGAAAGGATGATCAACGCACCGATCTTTGTGAAACTTGAAATGGGTAACTTAGTGTTGTCTCCATGACAAGAAAAGCAGATAAAAGTGTCATATATATAATAAATGTTCTGGTGGTGAAGCTATCGATTCTAGAAGCTAATTAAGGCGCGTGTTCTACCCGTTTTTCAAGAAAGAGGATAGAGCGCTAGTACATATTCACCCTAGCACATGGTCAAGGACATTAAAAAAGTGCATATCGTTTCCGATTGAGAGATTGAAATAAAGCGAAGCAACCGATTAAAGCATGCGAAAATTCAAACACTTGGATCGGACAGATGGAAATGAAACTTAACAGCCAGTGAAGACTGGGCGACAGAAGATATTGAGAATACGATTTATTTCAGCGCATACGGCAAGTTCAAAACATTGGACTAATGTAGAGAAGGATCTTCAAGAACTGAGGACGATTTAGAGACCCAGACGAGGTTTGAGATGTTAGGGATGCGATTTACAAATGCGTCCGTTGATGGGTAGAGAGACAAAGATGGATACTTGACAGATGAAAGCGAAACCTGGACAACCACAGGGCGGCGAGCAAATTAAGAGACTCGTGAATATAGCAGACAACTGTTCAAGAAGAACTCAACTATTTTCCCAATATACATGGACGAGTATTACGACACCAAGGAGGCTGGTAAGCAAATACCGATAGCCATTATAATCTATACTGACGTTGAATGCAGCTGAACGAGTAGGAAAATGGGGAGACATCTTGGCCGCCCCGGAAAACGAAGACCATACCGTTACAATGGTAGCTGCAAACATAGATGTGAGTAGTCCTCATATACGCGTTATTATATATTCTGAAATGCGAACAGATGAGAAAAATCAGCATACAAAAACGCGAATTCCCTCTCGCATGGGTCGCGGTGGCCTTGAACGCCGACGTTCTAAGAGCCGAAGTTTGCATCTCGATGGTGGGCGTCCTAAAGTCAAGACTTCTCCCCCCAATCAGACAAGGAGCGTGAGTGATATAAGGCTTAATTTTTTAAGCTGACCACGAGCGTCCGATAGTATTCGCACAGGCAGAGAACGATTTGCAGCCCAGGAAGCTGCCATCGTCGGTTTTAACGATGACACATTCATGCGCGGTATAACGAGGGTGAAAGATGTTGTAAGCCGGGTAGCATATGACTTACCTGCAAACGGGGAGCTGGATGCAGACTCGTGGCTTGCTGCAGACGAAGGGAATGGTATGGGACCCAAAGTTTCGTCTTCCTGCAGATACTTTACTTGCGGTCGTGAAATTCCCCCTGAATCGAAGGCCGTTTTTGAGAAGTACGTTGACCCTCACAACGTCCTGCAGAAAATGGAAACGAACGGTATGGCCCACTGTTTCGAAAACGAAGTGGCGTATTTGCAGCTGGATAACGGACGGTAAGTTGGCAGTAGACGGTTTTCAGATGTTTTTTTGACGCAAATTTAGTCTTGAAACCAAGGACCCCGCTGGTTTTATGGAGGGAGACGTTGTTGAGTTGGGATTTTCCGTCCAGGGATTCAAAAAGAACGCCAACGATGGCGTAGTACGACTTGTGATGAGGACGTTAACACTACTGGAAAGAGAAACGTCTCAGGTATGTGGACCTAAAATTATAAAAAATTGTCAGTATGAAGTAATGCGTTTTCAGAAAGCTAGCATTGCGCGGAGGCAGGCTCGCAAACCAATTGAACGACCTATTCGGACGTTCAATGGAATGCTTACTGTGTCCAATCGCGTGGACAGAAAGAAGAGGACGTTTCATCTGAGCGACAGTGAAGACGAAGAAATGCCTTCAACGAGACGTAGGATGGGGGACATGAACCTGGAAGACACTGATATGAAATGAAAGTCACTCACCCATTATGACCATATGAATTCCTGACGATACGACCTCTTAACGCAATCCTTTTTCTTCCGATACTTTACGCGCTCACACAGATCTTGTATGTAGCACTCATGACTAGCCACTGTTTTTTTGACGACCAAAACCTTATTGCATTGCACGATTGTTCTAAAGTATCTACCCGAAAGTAAAAGTAATGGAGAGAGAGACGCGAAACGTGACAAGTTACCAAAGCTAACACGATATGGAGGCGTTGATGCACATCATCGGGATTTTCCGAAGGACCTTCGGCCGAGCGAATATCCGATAATCCCGGCCCCGAACAAATAGAACTTAGCAGAGAACAAATAATCACAGCCACTAACGAGTCAATGACGATCTGACAACTTAGTGGCGGTGCTCTAAATTCGTTTCAACACAGCCACTATTTTTGCTTCCACGTTTTTTGCAACAAGGAAAATAGCGTGCGTTTCGAGGTCCCCTCAACGGATTTGAAAAGAACGAAATTTAAGTATAAATATTCGTAATTCTCAAGCTGTTGCCAAACTCATCATCGCACCTTGAAAAGGCAATTTTAGAATTTATTCGTTATCCCTTTACGGACCAATGGTATCCTACGTGGCCATGCATTTATATCTGCCGACCCCAATGTGACGGCGACGTCGACTGGGTAAGTTTCCCACGGAATGGTATCTAGGGGGATGGAAGGAGTAGTATCGGCCGTATTTTACTGCATTTCCTGTAAATAATGGCAATCACGATTTTTTTTCCCCCGCAAATCCCAGAAAGGAATTTCCTTTGTGGGTGATCGCAAGTTCAATTCCCGAGGCCGGTACATTTTTCATCAATGAATTTGGGAGTTATCCTGGCCTTTGGTGTATCAAAAAAGTTGTAGTATGAGTATTTGAGCCATTTTCTATGCCATGACTTTACATATATCTGCAAATTCAAGCATTGGCAACACCCAAAACCTTGATGTGAGTATAAAGTGGAGTCACCTCCATCTCATGTCTTGTGTAGCCGGGCAATTCTCAGTGTAAAGCACAGTTGTGCTCTACCTAGACACTTTGTTCATTTTGCAAGCCTTCAACTCAGTATTCAGTGTAGAACAGTACACCTTCAATAGCCCCTGTAACTCCTGTTGGTGATACATGAGTTCTGTGAAGCAATCTAGGTTCTCTGAAGCAATCTAGTAATAAAAACACCACAGTTACACCAGGTATCCAATCAGAATTTGTGGAGACTTGTTTGTCAAGCTGAGCTCTGGGTCAGGATCATTATTTTGGATATGTAAAATTCCATGAAAAAATGTACCGGGCCCGGGAATTGAACTTGTGATCACCCGTAAAGGAAATTCCCTTCTGGGATTTGCGGAAAAGAAAAATCGTGATTGCCATTATTTACAGGAAATGCAGTAACGGGTGGGCGCATTAATATTTTTTCGTGACCTTTTTCGGGATGGGGGCTCCGGAAACTTTAGCCCGTCGACAACGAGCAAGTATGGGCCATACGTCGTGGCATCTGCGTGGTTCTGGAAGGGTGTGAGTGAAATATAAGTATCATAGGTATTGTCAAGGCAAGATCTGGTGGAGTGACGAGGATAAAGGTGAAGGCTCGAACTCCCTTTTGATACAACTCTTCGAATCTTTTGTCTGTGTCACTGTGCGTTATTCGTGGGGTACTAGCCTGAGATACATAGGCATGCCTTTGGGCAGAACAGTATATCATCGCATCGAATGTCGGCTGTGACAGGTGCGAAGGATACGCTAGGCCATCACGGAGGGGTTCGTCTGCGGAGTACTCGTATTGTGGTAGTCCATCATGTGGTGCCGTCTTAAACATGAACATCTCCGGCTCCCGCCACTTCCAGGTAGACGTAGTCGGCATAGGGATCAGCCTGCACCCAGTCCAAGGTCTTCGATTCATCGGATGCTTGTTGCGCCGATGGCTGCATGGGCTTCATGGGATTTGAGGGGATAGTCATATTTACACAAGTGTACAGTGCTTGATGTAGAAATAGGGGTCGACGCGGTAGTCCGCCTTACTGTTTTCCGTCGCTTAGCTGGTCGGATGAGTGATTCCTGTAAGGGCACTACCATCGTCGGCTCGTTTTTTTGCAGAGCTCACCTTCGTAGACTTTCGAGTTTCCGGAACCTTCAATTTGTTGACCACCAGGCGATATGGACCATGCATCGCGACGTCTACGTGATTCAGGAGGGGTGTGAGGGAAAGACGTGTCTCCCGCGGGGTCCAAGGGTAGTGAGACGTGGGATCTGGCGGAGTGACGAGGATGTAGGTGAATGAGCGAACTCCATTTTCATACAGCTCTTCGCATTGTTGGGCCACGTCACTATGCATGTCTTCGGCAGTGCTAGGCAAAAATATGAAGGCATTTGTTGGCGCGGAAGAGTAGATCACCGCGTCGAACGTCGGCTGTGAAAGGCGTGATGAATGCCCCCCAAGGACGTTACGGAGACTGTCCGCAGAGATCTCGTTTTTTGGCGCTTCTCCATTCCGTGCTATCTCGGACAGCGCCGTTCGAACGTTTCTGGCCCCAGTGTCGGACACTTCCAGGTGAACGCAGTCGACATCCTGCACCGCGACCCAATCCGACGTCTTCGGGTTATCGAACGTTCGTTGCTTCATGGGCTGCATGGGCCACCTCGATGGCTGGCTGAACAGTTGGAGCAAGTAAATACTCAGAATTTGCTGAGCTGCTCCTCGGTAAGAGTTCATTCGCAGCAAGCGTTGGTACAATCGGTCTGTCTCCCCGGCGAGATCAAGCCGCGTCAGCAGCTGGTTTGCAATGAAGTGGGTTTGGAGCGTGCCCACAAAACTATCACGTTCTCGACTAGGCGACAGCCTAAGGAGCATCGTCGATGGAATATAGCCACGGACATTGAATTCCGGAAATAAATCCCATATCGAGCTTTGCAGAACAAGCTGTAGTTCCTGTGACGCGGATTCAATGCAATCTACGGTGTATGCACCGCGGGGGCTGGTCCCGAAACGTTCCACGTATCGAACAATGGTGTGTTCCGATGTATTATGTGGTCTCCTGTAAATGCCAGGTTGGCGGCGGGTACCCAAACGATGAACAAAAGCCTTTATCACCTCGCAATCAACTCGGGCAGGGTCCAGTCCCTCATATACCACCATATGCTGCGGAAGCCAGCTCGCCCGACCCAATTTATTGGGTTTTGGCAAGGATGTGCTATTGCGATAGTGCATAGTCCCGAGGTTTGGGCGCGCCCTGAAGGAGTCACCGAAGCCGGATTGGAGTCGAAGAGGAACCATGTCTCATGAGGCAAGGCGTACCACATCCCGGGAGCATCGTCAAGGGAGTAGCGTTGGCCCTCAAAATAAAAGAAGTAATGGTCGTGTCGGATCTGCAGCAAGGTCGGTTGCCCGGCCAGGACACGCAGTGCGAGGAGGAGGGAGGAACGAAGTTTTCCCTATGATGCGGGTTCGTCATTGTTAAATCGGAGCTGAGTGCCAGACGCACCTATACCAAGCTGGCCACAAATTGAGAAAATACCCGTTCGGTGAATCTGATTATCGGACTCCAGGAATGGGTTGTTTATGCAAGTTGGAAATCCTTCTTGAGGAAGCAGTGGCCCCAGCCCAGATATATCACCGCAGAGGTTTTCCCGCCATGACATGATGTCTTCCAGGGCGCATATGTACTCAGAACGGACCAGCCATTCCTGATTTGGCTCTTCAGGCCAAAGTTCGGGTACGTTTTTCAGAACGAGAAAGGTCTCATTCGGCGAAATGTGGATCTCCGGTGCCGTGCCATCCCTGACGATAGAACGTTGAGAAAAGAGTAGACGGTAGTCCTTTTGGCCCCAGTATTTACTGAGGTCTAATGGTAAAGGGTCGGGGCCCTTGAACCACGCATGTCGGTCAGGAGCTTGCATAGTGAATTGGTGAGGGCAGGGGTGGTTTGATCAGTGATAACACATTGGACTATTATTTAACGCAATAACTGAACAGTCTGGATGCATTGCCAGTGCGTCCCATCGACTCCGAGGCACATATGTTGCTGTGGTTGCTGCTGACAGTGAGATGCCGACAAGCACCAAACGGCGGTCCCGGTGATCCGGGCCTTCCTATGCATAAACTTCCATGTCGCTGTTTCCGTCTGGTCCTCCACTGCCAGGATTCAAGTCGCTGGTGGTGAAAGGGCCCTACCATGCTTCTGCTCCAATCCACCTCGCGTTGTCCCATGCTGCCGATTTTCCTGCCACTCAAACCGTGATGATCACCCCCTCGCGTCAAGCTATGGCGGAGACCCTCAGAGACTACAACGACAACTGGATATCAGTGCATTCTGGTGAGGGGAAAGTTCTCGATCTATCGTCATGCATCACAGTCTTGTTGGTGCCCCCGCTCGCTTTACAGTAACAGCGATTTTTTTTTGCTAATGGTGATCGACAGTTATCCTCAATCTCCAGCGCATTTTTCATTTTTGATGTCGACGCTGTCGACAGACGCTCAGAGTGTTTCCACAACCATTCTCGACCGGCCTCCTTCCCTCATGATCTTGCATGAACTCTCCGCATATTTCACATCATCAGATGATTATTCTTGGACCCTTTCTTCGTATATGACGCTGGTGGTCCGCACACTAGCCTCGTTTGCTACTCTCTCCAGGTACGAGACGACTGTCTGCACGCCAGCATCCTTTTTACTCCGACAGCGAAATGGCTCTGGTACTGTTCGATTCGAAACTTGACCAGCTCAAGCTTCCAGTCGTGAAACAACCGGCACCAGGGAGCAACAAAAAGCTGAGCAAGCCTGAAAATGTCGCATTCTTCGTCCAGAAGTACTTCGACCTGGTGGCAGTGTTCGAAGAGGGTTCGTGCGCTTGCTCCGAGATCCCATCCGTAATAAATTACGACCGCCTAGACGACGAAATGTTCTTGAACTCGTCGCAGGAGGATGAGAACGAAGAGCTGAATAACCAGCGACGCAATCGTATGCACATCTTCCGCCGCGACCAGAACGAGCCGTTCGAAACCCGTCGATGGGTCGAGCAGCCAGATAGCACGAGTGGTGGCATCGTTTTCGTTTGGAATGACTATTGATCCTCAGTTCAAAAGAACTACAATCCCGTCCAAGTAAACGAAGCAGCCAGTTCGACCTCTTTTTGCAACCGGACATCCGTCGACGACGCCGCCACCAGCACCCCAAACTTGCCCCTCTCAGCAACCCAGCACATCTGCCTGTCATCGTAAAACCCGAGCGCCTCGCGCGTGAGATCGACCTTGACGGTCTTGGTTTCACCGCCTTCGAGAGCCACCTTCACAAAGCCCTTGAGTTCTTTGACCGGGCGAGGAAGCGAGGAGGTCGGGTCTGAGATGTAGACTTGAGCGACTTCGCGGCCCGCTACCTTGCTCGTGTTTTTAATCTTGAAGGTCACTGAGAATGACCCTTCGGCCGATACGGGCGTGGTTTCCAGATCCGAGTATTTGAAGGTCGAGTATGAGAGGCCAAATCTGAATGGGTAGGTTGGGATAAGTCAAGAAGGGTCAAGAAAAATACCGACCCAAATGCGAAAAGACTCGAAATCCTCCTGATCTCGTAGCTCCGATACCCAACGAAGATACCCTGCCCATTCCGTCAGCATAATCGTATTCCTCAATGTGGAATTAACCTCATTGTATTGAATTTTCCCAAGCTCCTGGCCATTGTCGCCAAACGAGGGGTAGGACGGCGTGTCTTCCAGACGTTTCCTGCAGCATTTTCCTTAGCGCCGCGAGCTGCACCAGACCAGGGATACTCACGGGAACGTAAGAGAAACTTTTGCTGACGGGTTTACCTTACCCCACAGAACATCCGCCAGGCCATTTCCAAGCTCGTTGCCACCATAAAAGGCCTGCAAACAGTACACTCAGCACATAGCAGTACATAGATATGCGGAAACGAAAACCGACCTGGAGGATCGTTGGAGCTTCGTCAACCCAGGGCATCGCGACCGGGGTGCCAGATTGATTAACCACGATCGTGTTCAGGTTGGCACGTAGAACAGCAGAAACCAGTGGGTTGGTTAATCCCGGAAGACTCAACGAATATGAGGGCAGACGCAGGTTGAACATGAATGAACCCACTCGATGTTTTCACGATCAAAACCCTCGCTCTCCCAGCTAGCAAGATGATCAGCAGGCAGAATAACAGTGAGTTCAAAGCTCTACGTACTCATGATTCAAACCAACTACAAGGACGACCGCTGCTAGATGTGAGCAAACGATGAAAAATCTTCTACGGTCAACACACCGTCCGAGTCCCTCGCCAATGCGGCGGCTTCCTTGATCGCCTCTTCGCCGTCAAATTGACGAACACCGCCAAGCCGAATACCGCCCCAGCAGATGAACGGGCTCCCTCGCGCTGCAAAGTCGCTGGTGCTAATTCTGATCTGAAGCTCATATGGCTGTCCTGCCTTGAGATCTTTCACTACCGCTCGCTTGTCAATGGTCCCAAGACCGAAGAAGCTGTCCCCTTGGACAGGGTCTGTGCTGAGATCTACAATGAGTTTGTTGTCCAGGAAGAGGTTTCCGCTCCCGGCTAGGTTCATCCCCAACTCCCAGTCGCCGTCCTCATCCGGGGTGAACGTCGCAGAGTACTGTAGACTGTGTGAGTGAATTGAGGTTGATCTTGACCAATAGAACTCACCCGGATGCAACACTCCAGGTTCACTTTTTCATCCTACCACAAATTTAGTCGAATCCAGAACAAAAAGGGAGCTGTACTCACGATGCCGTCCATTAAAAAACAGTTGGTGCCCGGCGTCGGCGTGCTCCATGTACATGTACTCAACGCTGCCGTGAGGTCGGCTCCAGGCGCAAGGAAATCATCCGAGGGCTTCTCATTCCAGAATTCGAGCAGCGCCCCTTGCGGCTGGATATACGGGTCGAGGAGGGGCAAAAACTTGTGCGACGCCGCCCCAACAGCATACTTGACCTCTGCACCGATCTCCTTTGCGGCGGCGGCGATTCCCTCGAGCGGTGACACCGTGTAAGTGGATAGCAACCGCGCGGACCCACCGCCGGAGGTCATGGCGATTTTGGCGTTGGGCCCAATGACAGCGATCGTCTTGACATTTGAGGAGAGGGGCAGCACGCTTGCGTCGTTTTTGAGGAGCACGATCGCGTCAGCTGCTGCGGTACGAAGAAGCTGGCGGAGCTCGGGGGTGTCGATGGACTCCTCTGGCGCGTCGAAAGGGATGCCGGACTCGTGGGCTCGCTTCAACAGTTCCAAGATCTGCCCTGGCTTCAGCTATTGTACTTGGAAAATGAGCGGATGCTGAACCTTTCGAACTCGAGCGTCGATGTCACTGGGAAAGAGTTTCTGGGCGATAAGACAGCGTTCCACAGCCTTGCCTCGCATAACACTCGGGCCACTATCAAACGTTTCCGTTAGCAGTCTCGGAGCCAGCAGGCTACCTACGGCATTTCAAGATCCAACCCGGCCAACAGACTTTCGGCGGTGCTGTACACGCCGATCCAGTCGCTCATCAGCATCCCTGGGACCGTTAGACGTCTCTCAGAAGATAGAAGGTCAACTTACCGCCGTAGCCCCATTCCTGTGGAGAATAAATGATTTTAGTTGAAAATTTGAAGACGACTTGCCTTGCGCAAAATATCATCCAAAAGCCGCTTGTTTTCCGAAACGTGAAGGCCATTTACTCGATTGTATCTGGCACCGATGTTGGGGATTTTTTTGGAAAAGGGTTAGAATGCACTTACGCGGTCATGAGAGCCCAAGGATTCGACTCTCTAATGGCAATCTGGAACGGCTTCAAGTAGATCTCCCGAAGAGCACGTTCACTGAGATCGCCTAGTGCCATCGGAGATAAACCTAGGAATGTAATGTAAAGGAAAAACCTACTGCTGATGCTGAATCGTTGAAACTCCTGATCGTTGGCTACATAGTGCTTAAGAGTTGCGCTAACACCCTTTGACTGGAGACCGTTGATATAAGCAGCCGCGATGGTTCCGTTCAAGATAGGATCCTCTGAAAAGCTTTCGAACCCGCGTCCCCCGAGAGGCGATCGCTGGGTATTCACGGTCGGAGCCAGGAGAATATGACATCCTAGACTAGCTGAGAATGGGATCGCAGGGAATCACTTGGGATCAAACCTTTGGCTCGAGATTCATCTGCCAGAGCCTGGCCTATTTTGTATGCAAGCTCAAGATCGAACGACGATCCAAGGCCGCTGGAGGATGGGAAACAACTGGCCGGAACACCGTTGAAAACTAGAGGAAAATGAGAAGGGAGAATCAAGCCAGAGATGGACCAGTAGTACATCGTGTTCCCCGGACGCCATTGGGGCCTAATAGATATGGTAGCAAGAAATAAAGCTGAACCGTCAAGTATATCCACCATCGCTCATTCTCATCGCGGGAACTCCAGCCTCCGGAATGGCCTCAGTGTGCCACCATCCCTGATCACCCTAAGAATCAACTTGGGGCAGAAAAGAGTAAGATCCATACCGATCCGCAGAGCAGCTTAATTTTCTGAGGCAGGGTCAATTTGGCAAGGGTTTGTTCAATATCCATGCTGACGATGATTGAGAGCGGGAAGGAAGCAACGCTTAAGTAGCCGTCACATCCACTGTCGAGAGTCTAAAGAATTCTCCGGAATTCGCCGGATCGGCGCTCCGTTCTAACTTCTCATCACGTGGTCGTCCCCTGCAAAAATAGCATTCACAAGTTTTCACTGGTAACGCGCTCAGCCGTGGATTTCGACACCTTGCAGTCTCAAAACTAAAATCCGAGTGAAATATGAACGCAGACAAGTATGTTTTCCACTTTTGATCAGAATAACCCTAAATTGATGGCAGGGGTAAAAAACGGGCGCGCGATGAGTCTGTGCGGGAGGATTCACCTCCACAAGCATCCGGAAGCTCACGATCCTCCCCGCTCTCCGAAATGTCCCCCGCTCCAGACCCTGGACCGGTCAAAAAATGTAATGTAATGAGTCGATACCGCACTCCCGCAAATGTTCACCCAGACGCATCTCGCACCAGACAAGAAGCGTGCCGAAACCAGAGAATGTCCCGTCTGCCGCGAGCAGATTCCTATACGACTTCTAGCGGCGCATGCTGACCTTGAGGCTGAGCGCGTAGAGGCTATCATTCGACGCGTAGGAGAAACCGACGTCGACTTCGAGCTCCTAGACTCTTTAGAGTCTCTCGTGGAAACGTCCGCATTTTTTCTTCCTACCGCTCTTCAAACTTACATGGAGCACAGGCCCACCCGGCCCCGTCTGACTGCCCTGCGTGGCCGAAAATCTATTGGTGCTGTTTCCAGTTCAATGGGAACTGACGTCTCCGCTGCGCTGCTGAGTGAAACGAACCAAGCAATTCAAGTGATCAAGCGGCATCGCAAGCAGCGGCACACGAAGCTCAAAGAGCTGGTTCGTGACGACGAAGCTGGGTCGTCGTCCCGAGTGCGCGAGACCTGGAGGTCCCGCAGGGACGCTGGTGGAGAGATCGTGTGTCCGGTATGCCTGATTACGGTGCGGGGCGACGAAGACGTGCTGGAGGCACATGTGAATGCATGTCTTGCGGACAATGCACGACGGTTGGAGGAGGCCCGGCAGGTTGCGATGCAAGACCAGCGTCGCAGAAGAGCTGAAGACCGGGAGATCGGCAATTTGGAAGGCATGCTGGGATCTGGCCATGTAGGCAATGTCCAGGGTTTGATTCTTCTCACTCGGTAATTTGGGATACCCTTAACATGCACTGTGCAGGCACGGGTTTCGCGACCCGAGACCCCAACTCCCTAGACGTTGATGACGAAATTGACATCGACGGAGACGATGAGTTTGGAGAGGCTCAGTTCACCGAAGGGGACATTGTCAACGTCCTGCCTCCGCCGCAACACATACACCCGAGCGACGAAGACATGGACGTTGATGTGGACATCGGGGCAGATGAAGAACAAACACTGCGTGAGCTTGTTGCTCAAGGAAAAGTGATCAAGCGGGAAAAATCAGAACAACAGGTTGAAGAGCCCGAGAACGTGAAGGATCCAACATCTATGGACGAGGCGGACAAGATTGATCTCGCCATTCTGGCTGCAAAAAATCGGGGCGATCAAGCGTCGCTTGTCGGCTTATTGCAGAATAAAATCAAGATCCTTGTCCGTCCTATCTTCCAATTCAAAAAAAAAAAAACATCTGACCATAACCTCAGGAATCTCGCTCGGCCGCGACTTCACTTTGCCGAATATGCATAGAGTCGTACACAGACCCTACTGTATCGACGGGTTGCTGGCATACATGCTGCAAAGAATGCTGGCTTCGTTGTCTGGGATCCACGAAGCTCTGTCCTATCTGCAAGAGGATAACGGCAGCCACAGATCTCAGACGGGTTTACTTGTAGATTTCTTGAGTTGGGTACAAAGCGTTCAAATCCATTACACATCACACTCATTTAAATGTTTGCCTGCCAATTGAATGAGGTCAGTCAAGGTCCCAAAAACACCTCGAGAAGAAAAAGCAGGTGCTCAGATCTGGCCTTGTCAAATCCGCATGTCAAGGTTACTCGATAAACCAGTTTTCCAGTACATTCTTTTTTTGAGTATCTGGTCGGTTACAACGAGCAACATGTTTCACCGCCTCGCGGGGTGGATCGGGATGCAATGTTTTTAACAGAGCATCACCACGACGCATGTAATCATAGCACGGGCTGAGAGCACGGAGAAATGCTCACATTATAGTATATATTTCGTGTCCGACAACTCGGAGTAATTTAGGCAAGCGGGCTGATCAGTCTGAAATATTGCGCAAGTGAGAACAAGGATACGGCAGTGGTCGTTAGAGAACGCACTTTATGAGCGAAGGCTGGGGGTTACTCCGCGTGAACCCGACGTAGATGATAAGAGGAATCCAGCCATAGTGCAGGACCGACTGTGGAGGAAGTTTGAGCACCCAAACGTCGACGAACAGCCGCAAGACGTACACGGCCGATCTCGACAACCTTTACAATACGTTCCTGAGCAAAATGTTAGAGACCGGAAGCCTATAGACGAGACGCGACGCACTTTTGTTTCCTCTGAAGGCATGGGTGAAAGAGGAAGGGCGATGAGCACGTGCTCCCAATTTTTCGTCCTACTTCGCCTCGACCTCGAAATAAGAATGGCGCTCGGTGGCAGCTCAGCAGTCCACATCCAGTCTTCCACCATCTCTGCTGCCCCGGCTGTTCCGTGCGTTTCTCGATTTTTCTTGCCGCGTTGACTCACAGATCTGGTGCAGCCGAACCCCGAGCAGCATAACGATCCACCCCGTCGCCCTCTTTTCCATCCTCGACCACTACCTGCGCCGGACAGATGACCAGCCCAGGGTAATTGGCACCCTCCTGGGCACCCGCTCCGCAGACAACACCCAGATCCACGTCCGCTCGTCTTTCGCCGTGCTGCACAGCGAAAACGACGAACAGGTCGCAGTTGACATGGAATACCACCGCACTATGTACGAACTCCACAGCCGAGTGACGCCCAAAGAAACGATCGTAGGATGGTTTGTGGTTTTCAGAATCATCTCGTATTCAATTGGAACTAATGTACGCAGGTATTCGACGGGCTCAAATCTAAACACCTACTCCGCTCTCATCCAAAATTTCTACTCGCAAGAAACCGCGCCCCATCAGGCTATTCACGTCGCTCTCACCACGGGTGCCGAGGAGGGGGAAGAGGCCGGTGTGCAGGCATATGTTAGGTGCG
Source organism: Mycena crocata (assembly GCA_029281795.1). Lineage (NCBI taxonomy): Eukaryota > Fungi > Basidiomycota > Agaricomycetes > Agaricales > Mycenaceae > Mycena > Mycena crocata. The sequence continues at coordinate 1,497,406 of JARJCP010000003.1, read as the reverse complement.
CTCAATGGCCTGTTTCTCCGGATGTGTCTCAATCCAACCCAGTTCTCCGGTGGGCGTATTCCCCAAACCCGAAAACTGCATATTTGTTCCCGTACCCGTACGCCTGCAGTTCCAAGACGCAGAGCGGAGTGGACGTGCGTTTCTTCCCCCCCAGTACAATTTCACAGATTTAACACGTCCCCTCGACAGTGGATTTACTCACCCAAACCGCATTATCACCAAACTCCACCACCGCGCAGCCCGTGACATCCATCGCAAACCTCGACACGGCCCTCAACTCCGTCTCACAAATGCTCGACCGCGTTCTGGCGTACGTGCGGCAAGTGCTCGCCGGCGAGGTGGAGGGCGACAAAGCCCTCGGCCGCTATTTGATGGACACGCTAGGCGTCGGCGCCATGGGCGAAAAGGGCGGCGAAGACAAAGCGTTCAACGCGTCACTCCAGGTTACAGTTTCCCTTTTACACATCCTGTGGAATCTGACTTTTCCGCCACAGGATACCCTGATGATCTCGTATCTTGCGAACCTGGTACGGTCGCAGGCAGAGGTGTCCTCCAGATTGGCGCTCGTAACTTCATAGAGCTACGGATGAGTCGGAGGATGCGGGGGGATGATTTATGGGAGGGGCGGGCCCGCATTAGCTGTTGAAAATTCTCGAATGCTGTAAATCATGTCGTGCAGCAAGTATTTCGCCGAGGGGCCAGGTATTTGCCGGACCGTCTTGCGTCTCGTCCCACGGCATGGTGTCGTCCTGTACCCTCAATACACCGGTCCGCAACCTGGCACACTTCTGGATCTCCGCATCCACGAATGTCCCAACCACATGGAGCAAAATCTGCTGAGCAGCGTAGGGTCCAATGGAGTTGAGTCGCACAGCAGCTGAGAGCAGTGATCGAGCGTGCAAGTAGAGATGGAGATGCTGGGTGCGCTCTGTTCGTCGTGAACACACAGTTATAACGGGAAAGGGCTCAAACATACCCAGCGATAACCCAAGCGCCGCACATAATATGCCCCAGCATATGGGAAGGTGCCCGTGGGCGTCGGTCTCGCCCCGTCGGACCATAAGCTTGAACGCATCCACCAAAGCCGTCATATCGTGCGCTTCCTGAGTCGTATCGGGCACAGAAGAAAAGGCCAGACCCTGAGGCCGCGAGAAGCCTTTCGAGTAGAGGGAAAGAAGCGCGACACCTTGTGCCTTGGATGCACGCTTCGCGACGTGGTTGAGCGTCATGCATTCATACAGCTCGTCCAGTTCCTTCAGCACCGTAAGCGTGCGTGTGGTGTCAGTTTTGCAGCAGCGCAGCTGGCATACTATATCGTGAGCATCTGAGGCAAATGGGAGTGCGCTGGACGCGTAGGTAGAGAGGCTATCGCGGACAAAGGTTGCGATGGTATCCATCTTCAAGCTCGCGGTCGGCTGGTTAAGAGGAGGCGCTCCGAAGCCATGTTTGAGAAACGATTCCAAGCCCGAGGATGCAACAAAGGAGCCGGTTGGGAGGTTGCTGTCCGAGAGAAGAAGTAGCAGATAGGTTTCATCCATCGTTTCGGGAGAGGTGGAACGCGATCACGTGTTTCTTATCTCAAACCCGGAGACAGCTCTGAGGCTGACGCTGAGCTTTCAACCGGCACGCAAGTAAGAGAAGAGATTGCGCAAGTACCATTTCTGAGAGAAGAGACTTCGCACAGCAGAGGGAATACACTCAGATCCATGTAATATTTTAGCCCTATTTTCCTGCTGGGTACTGATTTTTTCTGGCCATGAAGGTAAATAGAGGTCAGCGCGTGTTTTGCCGGGGACGTGCTGTGCTTACCGGAACACTACGGGGGGACAAGAATATAGATCCAGCGCCGTCCCATGAAAAGATATTTACCCTCTTCCTTAAGGAAGGAAAATTGAACCAAACTGAAATGATGATTCAAAGTAAAATAAAGGTGCGTTCTACCTCAATCTGCTCTGCTTCAGCGTTCGTAGAATCGTAAGCGCCAAGAACGCGCTCGAGTATGTATCTCGTCCTTCTCCGATTATAGAACGTTCCAGAGCACTCACCTTTCCAGTTCCTTCCACCCAGAATGCCCTAGATCCTACCCCGATTAATCGATTATTCTGTCTGCGACCTCCATCGTGGCATCCACCGTCTCTCATGGATTTTCATCGGTGTTTCGCGTCTTGCTTCTCGGTTGGATGCTCAAGCCTCATGGTGACGCGCATGGGCGCCTCGGTTGACTCTCGCCGTCGCTTCCAACCCTGGATGGAGTCGCGTGACGTCAATTCAGAGTGATGTCATGGGGTACAGCACCGCCACCGAGTGCCATACTTAAAGGCGGACGTGTCGGAACCGTTTCTTACACTTATACGACTCACCCACCAAATCAACTTCACACCACACAACCCACCTCACTCTCTTATCACCATCATGACAAAGACCAGCAAAGTCATCTACAAGCCCGACTCCCAGTCGACGGAGGAGTTCACTGTCATTGTCAACTCGGAAGAGGTATGAGAGTATATCTGACAGTCCAGATTTATCTTATTGATCGTTTCTTGCCCTGCAGTACAAGAAATGGAAAGACGGAGGTCTGTATTTTCTCTCCGATCGTGCTCGATCTCCCAATCTGACTCCGTTTCTTTTCTAGACACGTAAATCCGTTGTATCTCTTTTGCGCAGGATCTTAAACTAAACTCGATCAGCACGATACCCCTCGCAGACGTCGTTGATTGTACGTGCTTTGCTTTTTTTTACTCGCCACACTTTGATCTTACCTCTTTTCCAGCATTCCAAGTCTTTCATTCCACGCAGGGTGCACAAGGCGTGCTCGGCAAACCATCCAACCAACAACTCGACACCATCTTCGAGACGCATAAAGACGTAGACGTAGTCACGATCATCCTCGAGAAGGGCAGAGAGCAGGTCACCGACGGCGTCGCGTCCTCAACATTCACTGGCTCCAATCCTTCGAGAGGGAGCAACGAACAGCGGGGTGGACACCGGTCGTAAACATTAACTTATAGTCTTGCATTGGTTTGAGCAACTCCCACAACAATAATCAAATGTACTATTACTTGCACCACTCTTTGCGTAAATGTCAATGAGGGGAACGTTTGCCGCTTGTGGAAAAGGCTGGCATAAATTGATGAGTGTACAGAGTTACAATGTACGGAATAGACCCACCATTGTAGCATCCGTAACAGTCGCCAGCAGTCTGTCATGAGCAGGCAGAGGCTCGAGTGGGGGTGGCGGCCACAAGGAAAGTGAAAGCAGTAGGACAGTGATGAAGTGTATGCAGACGAGCTCGTGTGGGCATGATGTTTTGGACTACGGAAATTTTCCGATCTAGCTTTATATCTAACCGTCAATGCTAAGCGAACTGTCTTTCAAGTCACCCCGAAACCCAAACAGTACTCATGTGGGCACCCGGAGCGACGTCGGCGGCCCGTCAAACGGGAGTAGTGGGAAAAAATACGCGGAAAAGAGACGAGACACGACAGAACGCATCACGAAATCGGAGCCACGGAGGGGCCGCTGCATTGGCCTAAGAACAGCGTGATGGGAAGGAGAGCGTCGGCGAGAATGCGGGATGATACTAAGACCGCGAATCGTGTTTTTTCTAAAAAGAAGAGAACACAACAGTCGAACATACCAGGGCGATTGTGGTTAATTCGAGAATGACACTGGTATAGAGCCAGATATATGCAGCCGAATGCCTAAACGTGCATTCGGAATAGTGAAGATATGGCCTGCTCCCAGGGCCAGGGGAATCACGTCTTCGTCCGGAGATGCAAGTGGAGTGAAAAATGAGAAAAAATCCGACATGGTCGGCGCTGCACTATGTATGTTCTGGATTCCACGATGCGACGGGATGTTTTAAACTCAGCGAAGCTGACAGCTTTGCGGAACAGTATCACAAATGAGACGTCGAGAACGTCATTTGGCAAGCAAGCGTCGTATGTGAGCTCCGCGCAAGTGATGGAAAACCTGCTAGCATTTAAATTGACCGTTGTGCGCGAGGATGTGCATTGGGCTTGGTATTGAGCCTACGAGATGGTGGAGGAAGAAGAAAGGCTCCAGAGAGAGCGGCCCGGGATGCCGGTCACAACCACAACTGCCTTGCTTATTATTTTTTCCTCGCGAATCGTCACGCCGCAAGTTTTCCGCTGGAAGGTACCAGTCAGGATCTTCGGTTCATGAGACTGCGACACAATACTCCTTGGCTCCCACGATGGTCCCGTGAAAAAAACTCGGATGCGATATGGGCCATTTTACCAAACTTTGAGGGTTTCCTGAACCCTGAGCGCGCGTCGACTAGCTTGCACATTTACGATAATTCCAAGAAGGTGAGCATCGGAGGTCGAGAAACCGCTGCATCCCGCACAAGTTTGGAAGAACACCTTCTGGAAAACAAGGCTGATAAAAAATGCATCAAGTATGTCCCGCTTTCCGGACTATTCCTTCGATGCGGAAGATTTGTTCAACGTGCGCTTGGTTAGCTGGGCGAAAAGCACGAGCATCAAACCCAGGGCCCATGGCAAAGGAGCACGAGGATGGAGACAAAGCCCGCACCCTCGCCCAGGAACATTTACCGACCTCGAGGCCGGGCCCGGGGAAAAGTCAGTACATTCAGCGGGTCAACTGTGTTTCGGGAGCAGATGGAGAGACGATGATAACGGTAAGGGAAGGGAGATATATCGACGGTGGAGATGGTGAGAGTCCGGCGGAGGCGGGGAAATGGGTGGGGAAAAGCGGAAGAGAAAAAGTCGAGTCGGCAACTGGAAGCCGGGACAAGGAAAAGAGGGCGATGACCCAGGGGCAAGACATCGGTGAGGCAGGGAGAGAAGACTTCGATATGAGGAAGGTGACTGATGAGAAACGAGTTGTGCGGGAGTAGTGAGAAGTTGAGGAAGGGATGAAGGAAGGCGCCAGTGTGGGAGTTTGGCGAGTCAAAGCCAAAGACCGGAAAAGGTGAGGGGTCGACTCGGAGAAGTGGACGAGGGAGAGATGAGTAAAAAGGAGATGTCGAGCGGTAAGTTTAGGATGGAGAGATTTGGGAGAATGAAGTGGCGAGAGGTTGACGATATTGACAGACAGAGGTCGAAATCGTGGGAGGGGGAGATGCTGCGTGGGTGACAGGGAGTCGGTGACTGGAAGGCAGGAAGGGACAATGAGAGGGGGAGAAACCGAGGATGAGATGTCGGTGGTTGATTAAGCAAAGGGTGAGACGGTGGTACAGGAACACGGAAAGGTGGGATGTCGACGTGCGGAAGTGGGAGAGGTCGGTGATACATGAGGAGATGAGGGGAAGCTGATCCTGAGATCGAATGGTGAACTCGATGAAAGGAAGGGATCGTCTAATGAATGGGAGGTAATAATATTAACGTCGACGCGGGAAGGAAGATGTTGATGAGGGGTGGGTGAAGATTCTATCAATTCGGTGCAGAAGGGGGAGAGATCGATGGAAGGAAGAAAGAGAAGCCGATGAAGGGATGGGTGAGCGAGGACAGATAAGATGCCGATGAATGGTCCATGAAGAGCGCGGAAGGGGTGCGCGATCTGATGAAGTCTGTTGATCACTGCGGAAGGGAGGGAGGGAGGGAGTCGGGTCGGTGCGCGGATGGGAGTGACTGTGATGTGGGGAGAAAGGGTATGATGGGAGGAAGAGACCGGGCGAGGAGAGAGGTTGATACGTGGATAGAAGAGATTTCGACGTGGGTTAAGATTCCAGGAGCTCTAAGGTAGAGAGGGCGCAAGTGAAGGAAGGTGGTCAACTGGGTTGATTATGGAAGGGATAAGAGGATGGGTTGATTTCGAAATGAGAAAGGTCGAAGTTCGGATGCGAAGAGGAAGGGTGGGAGGTCGTTTACCGGAGCATGGTGACAGAAAGGTACAGAAATCGAGGATGGGGAAAGGGAGAGGAGATGTCGAACATGGTGGTAGGAGAGAAAGAGGAATGAGAGTCAGCCGGATATGTCTCGCTTTATTTATGCTTCCCCGGAGTGGCTGTACAAAACAAACAATACCAAAGCGGAAACGTTTCTGGACGGCAGCGGCCACATCGTTTTTCTCGACGCAGGATCGCGAGGCAGCGTCGTTCTCTGGAATTGCCTTACTTGGTTGCGAGGACGAGTAGTCGAAAAGGGATGACTCTGCACCCGTGCATCGATTGCATCAGGAAGCACTGTCCGCCTATCAGTGGCGCAAGCCCACGCCGAAAAGGTCCACCTCTGTCTTTGTCTCTTTTTGTCCTCCGTCTCTCCTTCAACTGGTTCCATGCTCTCACAAACAACACATCAAACAACCCTAACCTACCTACATGTGAGTGTCCTCAATAGGACTGCTATTAACTTGAGAAATTATTCTCACACATTAACCAGCAAGAAAGTAACGACAGAGCTCGGGGTACGGTGGAGCAGGAGCCGACTTAAACGTTGTTTCTCAATGTATTCCACGGAACTTCGTGTTCCGCCATGCAATGCGCCGCCAGCTCCTCCAGCGTCGCGTTCACATACCGATGCGGTGGCGTGCTCACCCCCTCGTCGTACCGTGCTCTGGGATTATATGTCAGTTGGAATTCACGGTGAAGATTCGGAGGGAGGGACAGAAAAGAACGGGTACACAAGATGGGCGACTCACTTGCAGAAAAGGCATACGCGTGCTCCCTCGATATCGTCGAACACGGCGTTGACGCAATCCAATACGGTGCGTAGCCCGTCATCGCCAATCTCAATGTATTCCATTTCGTATCCATCCTCGTCATCGTCATCCCCGTCGGCTGGCTCCGAAAGCCTTCTCTCCGTCGCATCCACCTCCATTTTTACCACGACCGGTTCTTCCACGTCCAGGCGGGCCTTCTTGCGTGGGTCTTCGCCGTCAGCTTCCGGGCTCGCGCGTTTATTCGGCTGCGACTCAGATGCAAACATAACACGTCCGCCTGCGGCATTATACAGCTGCGGCGGTGGCGTCACGGCCTCGTGAGCTTCAGGCGGTGTGCTACTTTGGTGTGGTGCACCATCCTGCATCTCAAGCGGCGGCACGAAGATCGGTACCTCGAGAGGACTGGATCTCTGCACCCCGCGCGACGGCTCATCGGGCGGCGTGGGTGGTGCAGATGCGGATGGTGGATACAGTATTTCGGCGGGTGACGGCCCAGCGACGGACGCGGGGCCGGATGACGAGGAGGCAGACGCTGAGCGCTGCGGGTGCGCAGGGGATGCAAAGTTCTGCAGGTTGAGGGGGAGAGCACTCATGGGCGGCGTCGGGGGAAAGGTGGTCGCATTGGGGCCTGGAGCCGCCCCGCCCCTAGGAATCAGCGATGAATACGTTGGGTGCGCGGGATTCAGAGTGGGTGCTGGGGCTCTTGCTGGGTATGTTGGGTGCGGGGGATTCGGAATTGGAGGAGGCACCCTCGTTGCGGAGGTGGGCGTCAGCGGGGAGGCGGGATGCGACTGGGGGGACCACCCGAGAGGCGATGAGTACTTCCGCTGCTGTGATATCTGCATCACGCTCGGATGGGGGTGAGGCTGGGACAGGGAGGCCATAGGATATGGCTGCTGCTGCTGCGGTGCCAATGGTGAATGCAGCTGGGGCGCCGACGATCTGCGAAACGGTTGCTGCAGGAGGGAAAACGCAAATTCAGCGGCGTTCTATGCAGTGGGGGGTCGAGGAACAGTACCTGGCTGGGAACCACTTGTAGGGTTAAGTGAATAACGCCGGAAGTATGCTCGAGAAGGAAAGAGCGCTCACCCGTTGGCCTGATAGGCTGCAGTTGGGACGCTGAAGTCTGCAGCGGGACTGCCGCGGCAGGGGTGGATCGTTTCGCGTACTTTTTCAGCTCATTCACGGCGTCCGCGTACTGCTCCTTCATAATCGCAAACTCCTTCAAAATATTCATGTAAGTCTTGTCGCGGTTCTGCTCAAACGTTACGCAGAAGGCTTGCGTTGCGGCGAGCTTCTTGCGCAGAATTTTGCAGTTGGCCAGGAGTTTGGTATTGTCGTCATACAGCTTCACGTTCTCTTCCTGGTACTTGGCGCACCTGGCATGCAGTTCCTCATTCTGCTGCTGCAGTGCGGGCTGAGCCTGCATCTCGTATCAGGTATGGACCGAGAGGGTGGCAAGGACTCGGGATGCACCTTTTCGTAGAAACGAACGCGCTCGAGGAGGCCAGGCGAGTAACCGAGCTCCTATGCAATTTTTTTAGCACGTCTGGGAGTATCTATGTACAGAAGGGCACCGATCCTACCTGGAGGCAGCTGTTGGCGGTCCCCGCGAGAAGCTCAATGACTTTGGTGCGTGTTTCTGGCCGGACATTGGCACTAGTACATTCTAGTCAGTTTCGACCTCTACGATGACAGTAAAACATATACATATACCCTGGACGCGCTACAAGATGGTCCTGGATAGCTCCCTGGTTGGGATGAGGCTGAGCGGCCATCCTCAGCCGCGCCTGACTGGCTCAGTGCAGAGAAGCGTGCTTTACGCGTATTTGTTCCCATGACACAGCAAAAACGATCGCAGCAATCGAGAGAGCTTCCGAGCGCAGCCAACACGGCGTGGACGACGCGCGAATGTCGACACGATGAGGTCCTCTCTGGTCTACACGGAGACCCGCGTGAGCCGTCAAGCTCGGAAGCCACTAATAGGGGAGCTCAAAGTAAAAGCGGCGCCGGACGCTGCTTCGCAGATTTCGCCGGACGCTGCTCGTCAGGTGATTTTGTTGGTCACATCAGATTTGATGGGAACTGTTCCGATACATCGGCGCCACTTTGCCGAGCTACTCTATGCGACTGCCGGTATTGAGGCGGACGTCGGGCGCCATATGTCGGGGGACGTCGGGATTGCTTTTGACAATCTTATGAGCAGTTACATGGTTCTTCATTCACAATGCGGGCAAGACATACCATCCAATATATATTCTTCTTTGATCTGGAAGTTGGGGACCTGTCTGGCAGTTGTAGAACACTCCCCGAAGTCGCTGGCGGGGGCGAGGATGATGAACGGACAGTTTTGATGGCGGTGGGATGAAACGGCGGGATTAAATTGTTGGCTGATTGCTCCAAATGATGTGACCGCAACAAAATCACCTGACGAGCAGCGTCCGGCGAAATCTGCGAAGCAGCGTCCGGCGCCGCTTTTACTTTGAGCTCCCCTAATCCCGACATGATCTAATCACCCTCACGGCGGTAGAGACGCAAGTCACATATCTATTGAATTTCGGGTTAGACACGGCGTATATACGCCAGAGAAGACTGCGCGCTGCGGCCTCGCACTCCCGCAAGTTTTGCTGTTTGCTGCGATTTTTATTGTTTTATTCCCGGTACTACATTTATTTTAGTACCGCGTACCAATGCGTGGTTAGAATGTAATGTCCATGGCTCTACTAGTACCAATTCAAAGTCCTCTTTGCCCGTAACTTACAAACATGCCCCCGGAAAGAGGGAGATAACCCAGTCAGCGTCGGCGCGCACGATTAATGGCCGGGGATTAATGGTGCCGACGTAGGCAGCAACCCGACATCAGTCAGGTTTAATTCATCCTTGGGCTGTGTGCTTCGTCGCTGCCAATATCGCGTGCGCATGTCGCACACCGTAGTGCACCGCTAAAAATACAGAGCCGAGAAGAAGTGGGGAGATCGCAGCTCTATCCGTTGGGCCGGAGGGCAGAGTCCTGACCGCGGGGGTCCTCGGCATACGATATGCTCTGGCGGCGCGAAAGCGGGGTGTGCTCGTCCGCAGTGTGCGGGTCGTCTGGGTACGACGGCGGCGCGAGATAAGGCGGCGGCGGGTCAACGAGCGACCCGCGACGGAGGTCTGGCGGATTGCGCTCTAACTCCTCCATCTCCCGCTGCAGCTGATGTCGGTGAAGAATGGAGGATATCCGGTCCCGTTGGGGAGTGCGGTTGTAGCTATAGATGCAGCGGACGACGCTGAGAAAAAAGATGATTCCAGCGAGGGCGCCGAGGATTATGAGTACAAGGGATGCGATGGACTGGTGATGCGGGGGACGCGGGTGGAAGTTGGATGGGGCAGGCGGAGTCACGGTGTGGGTAGTTGGTACAGGGCGGTAGGTAATTTGACCGGCAGGACGGGTTGTTGTCACGACATGTTTTTTCGTGGTCCCAACGGTGGGTTTGTGAGAATTCGCGCGAGTGGTGGATTGGTTCCGCGAGGGCGCTACTGTGCGCGAGCCCGACCCGCTTGTCGACTCGTCGGGTGTGGATGAGGCCGAAAAGACACTTCCATCAGCAGAGCCTGAGGGTGCAGGAGCAGCATGGAGACTTCGGGGGGTAAGCGGTTATACAAGGGGAAATAAAAGGGCTCACAATGGCAGAAACAACAAGCAGAAGAGAATGTAAAGGCGCATCGAAGAACTAACTGGGCATGGTGGAAGTTTAAAGGAAAGAGCGTTATATGAATCGGTATACGATATCCGCATTAGGTAATCGCCATCAATTGGCACCGAACTAATCTCGGGCAAATCTCAGTTGCCCTGCCATTTTCAAACCCAAGCTTTTTCTTGACACTACCAGTTCAAAAGACTCGGCATTTTTTCCCGTCCTTTTTCTTCTCATTTTTCTGCATCAATTTCACGCCAAGTTCACGCTGGGCCATTCGGCTGTCAGATTGAAGTTCGGCTTGAGTTCGGCTGTCATTTTTGCAACGCGCCGGATCGTCGCCGGTGGAGAAAGTGCCGATGGTGTTCAACAGTTGAAATGCATCCATGGAACGGAAAATAACGGTTGCGAAACGATCCCGCAGTGCAAATCACAGTCTAGGTACACACGCCCGAAGAGAATTAGTTCTCTATCGAAGAAGGATCGACGAGAATGCGAACAGACAATGCCAACAAGGCTTCGGTGCTAAAATCACTTAAACGCTCAACTAAAGAGGCAAGTGTTACGATTACATACCCTTGCGGCCATTAGCCCTTAAGAGTGGACGCGACTCTGAATCGCGTGCTCGTGTTTACTTCGCGTTCCCTCTTGTTCCGGGCAGTGCTAGCCGTCAGTAGTGGCCGCTAACGGCTCCAATCGGCATCGACACTGAGTTAATAGTATCTCAGTCAACTCTCAGTGGAAAGAAACTCATACCTCGTTAGATGGAGGATTCTGGACTAGGAGCGAAACGACCTACTACACGAGTGTGGCGCCCACATCGATCCTATATACCGCCGTCGCCATCCTCTGAAAGTCTGTCCCTTCTACGAGAATTTATGGGAGCCAACAGAAATGTTCAATGGGAAGTTGAGAGCAGATTCAGGTAAAAAACGCAGGAAATAGGACGGCAGTCTCGGCAAGGTGTATTAAAGGCAAGTATTAGTAGGACGCAACGGTTTTGAGCGGGAGGGGGCGGAGGAAGCGTGGTGGCTTGGCAGATAGTGTCTTCAAAGGATTTAGCGAACCAGCGCTGAGCGTCACGAAGTTGCACAAGCCACTAGTGCGCTTCCACGTAGAGTTTGCAAGTTTAAACTTTGAATGAGCACTAGAACGTTGCATGGGGTCAAGTTTATCCTGGTCCAGCCAGAAACGCCATCAGCGGAGGCAAAAGTGGATTTGCGGCATGAAAATGTTGAGGCGCGTGTCGGAAGATGAAAAACAGTGATACGGATCCATAAAACAGGCCGTGAACATCGTTGAGGACTCGTAAGTCTCAAATGTCAGAGAGCGCCGATGTACAATGTACATCAACGGGGACCACGGTAAAACGGCGATGAAGACCTTTAGTAAGGTAAGAGGTTGGTAAGAGTTCGGGTTGGATCGCATTTGAAAGTGCGTTGAAGAGCGCGGGTCGGGATTGAGGACTATTGAGGAGCATGATTTCGGGAAGCATTGCACGGCACTCGGATCCAATCGGAAGACGGAGTAGAAAGGAGAACGAACACGTCGATAGAAAAGACGCCAAGGCTGGTACACAAAAATGGTGCAGAATTTGGAAAGTTAACTTCTTTGAGGGTACCCTAGAGCCTGACTGCACCAGGGGCCAGCGCAGGTAGATAGCTAGGCGGAGCAGAGCTCAGAGAAGGGACTGGGTAGTGGATAAAATCGGCCTCACAAATCGGTAATAGCAATGATCACAAATGGTGCTTACGTACGATCAGATCCGGGTATTGAAGCTTACCCTCCTCTTCCCGAGTCTTACTCACAAAAATACGTGCTTATAACCATCTGCCAGCTATAAGTACCACACCCTCTGTCCTTTACTCTCATTCAAACATGCACTCCCACACCGACGACGCTGCCGACGCAGCGCTTCTCGAGATGCTCACTGCTCCCATTCCGCCGACTCCGAAAGCAAAATTCTCTCGTCGTGACGCCGCTCTCGACCCCCTCATGATTGCTGCTGCAGCAGGTCCGCTCTTTACCTTGCTTGGGCCCCCTTTCGTCGCTAACCAGATATACTTACAGCGTCCGGACCGCACATTACCCGGAACCACTACCACCACGATTTCTTTCCCGGAGTGATGCTTCCCCAACATGAGGGCTCATGGGACTGGAAAAAGTGGTCCCCCGATGACCCAAAGCAGCAGCAGCGTCGACACCTTACCTATGTTAGCAGACAGGCACCCCGTCGCCAACGCATTCAGGACGGTCTCATCCCCGAGGCCGCCAAAGAAAACGATAGCTCACGGGATAAACCCCCGGCCTCTCCAACAAAAAAGCGCCGACCGTCTTTGGTCGCTACAGCGGACTCGGATGCTGCTGCAAAGTCTCGCCCGAAAGCCGCTGTAGCAGCCGAGCGGCCGCAACCAGTCGAGGTCAAGTGCATGGCCCGCACCAGAATACCCACTCCACATGGACCCGCGTTCCTTCATCTATACCATAATAACCGGGACAGCAAGGAGCATTTGGCCATCGTCATCGACTCCGCACAGTACTCCGACCCATCCGAGACTGACTCCGCAGTCTTCGCTCCGCCGATCCGCTCCCGCTCCCTGGATGCCGTCTGGGACGAGAACGAGACGGAGATGGACCGTATCACACGTGGAGCATATGTCGGACGACTTTCACCCACCTCCCGACACGTCTCTTCGCCTCCGACCCACTCGCCCTCCGCGATTGGTGACGGCATACCTTCACCCCTCATTCGTATCCACTCCGAGTGCTTTACAGGCGAGACAGTCGGCAGCATGCGCTGCGACTGTGGAGAGCAGCTCGACGAGGCCATCCGTCAAATCTCGCAGCCCATTTCCCTGCCCGCATTATCCGACCTCCAGTCCGCGACGACTATTCCTGGCCGCGGCGCGGTCATTTATCTGCGCCAGGAGGGCCGTGGAATCGGCTTGCTGTCCAAAATCCGCGCATATAACCTGCAGGACTTGGGTCACGACACCGTCACCGCAAATCTCATGCTCGGGCATCAGGCCGATGAGCGGGGGTACGAGATCGCTGGCGCGATCCTGCGCGATCTCGGGCTCGATTATGGCGTGCGCCTGCTCACGAACAACCCCGACAAGGTTGAGGCGTTGCAGCAGGAGGGACTAACCATCGTCGAGCGCGTACCCATGGTTCCCCGTAGTTGGCAAAGTCGGAATCCGAATCTACTTCTGGCCAATGGGAATGCAAACGGCGCGGAGCAGTGGCACGGTGCGGAGAAGAACGGTGCAGAGAAGGTCGCTGGCGCAACGCTGATTGGCGGGAACAGCGTGCATGGCCCGGACCTGGACAAGTATCTGCGTACAAAAGTACTGCGTATGGGCCACATGCTACCGCTGTGGATGGAGGATCCGGAGCAGTGAAGATGGTGGCGACGAGTAGCAAGGGATACTGACCGTGGAGTAATTTAATGGGTATGTAGAGACAGACTAAATGCAATGTACGGGTTTGAGGGGTCATTCGGTGTGAAATCAGGTGAACGCTGTAGCCTCTTGGTGTCACCTTGCGTGCAGTGGTATGGTGTCAATTGGCGTGCAGTGGTACGTCGGGAAAACCTTTGGGAAAAGTAAAGCGGCCTCAGGGGAGATCACGGTCCGGAGGAAGCGCAGCATTTGATAGTCGAGCACAGCCTGCGGCGATTCGATCACCACCCTACGTCCTTTTCGACTGCTCGTCCTCGCAACCAAGTAAGGGAATTCCGGAGAACTTACTTATCTCGCGATACTCGCGTCGAGAATAACGATCCGCCCAAAAACGAATCGCTTTAGCGTTGCTTGATTGATATCAATAGTACAGCCACTCCGCGGAAGTATAAATAAAGCGAGACCTGTGGTTGACTCACATTTTCTCTCTTTCTCCCCTACCATCATATGCGACGTCTCCTCCCCTCCTCCTCACCCTCGGTTTCTCTCCCTTCCCACCACCAGTCTCCCACTCGCCTCAAATCTTCCCTTCGCATTCACCTAAACATCCCTCTCTCCTCAGCACTCAGCATCACCCCCATCCTCTTATGATCGGCTTTCTCCCCCTTCCCCTGCTCTACCGCCTATCACTATAATTACCTCTCTCTCTCTCTCTGATACTCTCTTATTTCCATCGTGCCAGTGTAATCGATGTTGCCGCTGACACCCCTCAACTTCATCGCCGGCCGACCTCTCTCCCTTCCCAGCAAACACGACTCCGTCAGCGGAGAGTCCTCGCCTTTCTCCTCAACGTCCCCCTTTCCTGTCTTTAACTCTCTCCCATCCATTTTGGGCGCCACTCTCTCCCCTTGGCGTCGACTTGTCCGCCTTCCTGCCTCATCCTCCTACCGTCGCTTTCTCTCCCTTCCATATTCGACTCCGCCCCCTTCCCTCACCGTCAATATATCTCCCTTCCCCTCATCGATTTCATCGCCCATAACTCCCTCCCACACATTGGAATTTGGCCGACCTCGTCCCTTCCTTGTGTTCGCCCTTAGACTTCAGCGCCCTCCCCCTTTTCTTCAGCGATAGCACTCGGCGACACATAGCTCCAGATTTCCTCTTCATTGACCTCTTCCACTCCTCATCTCGACGTCTCATCGCCATCTCACCCTTCCCTCGATCAATATCATCACCCACTCGCCTTTCTGCCTCTCACCCTTTCTTTGACCTCTATCCTTTCCTTCTTCATCCTCTCCCCTGTCCATTCGCCGAGCGAGAGCCCCCGGGCCTTCATCGACATCTGTCCCCGCTTTGTCGTGATCTCCCCTCCGCCAGCTTGACGTCATTCCACTCGCCAATCTTGCGCTCAGGTTCCATCCCTTGGCCTTCGGTATCTCCCCATGGTGTCCTCACTATTGTGCTCTCCATATTTAACCCTTCATCTTCCTATCCACCTTTCCTGTTGCTGCATGCATCCGCTGGCTGGCATTGTACCCTGCACCGTCGTCCCCCTTTTACACCCCAATGTAGACCTTTTCACTTGCCATCCTCCCCTGTCAACATCTCTACAGATTGACCTCTCAGGCGGAAAACCAATGTCAGTTTATACAGGGCAGGTGGAACCAGGCTGATCCTCCCCACATGTTGAAAAAAATCCAATACCCAAACAAATGCAGATTCCTCGGGAATTCTCTGTGCGGCCACCATTTCAAGCCTTTCGAAAGGGAACAAAACCTCAAAATCAAAAGGACATGACATCGATACTCGTCATTCCTAAAAGTGACCGGAAATTCATTTATTGCGGGTGATTAGGTAATCTGAGTTGAACGACCTGTTACCCACAAAATACCTATGCATATTGTCTCTTGATTCCATAACTTATTTGAGAGGAATTGGTCTACTGTTGCTGCAAAAAATTAATAGAATATCAGTCGGTGATTTTTTGATAGACACCTTAAAAACCATGCCATCCATCTACATCTTTGTGGTTAGACAAAGCCAAATTTTGGTTGTATGAGACCTATTGGTCAGGTGTGTCTCCCAAATGCGAAAAAACCAGGAAATTTGAATCAAGAGATCAGCTTTGAGTCATTTTGTTCTGGGAATGGAACCCACAGGCTGTGTCAGTCAAACGGCGTGACCAGAAAAAAAGGAATGTCTTCTAGTCACATATTTACAATCTTCTACTCCATCCAATAGCTATAGGGTGTCCTTGGGTACCATATAGGTGAGCCATCAGACTCCCTTGTATGCTAGGGTGCCTGAAAAATCGAAAAATCTGCTTTGACCGCCTTTCAGATTGTTTTGCGTGGTTTGATACCCAAACCATGGTATACCACTATTTTCGACTCCTATAATGAAACAGGATGTTGAAGAATGTATCTGGATATTTTTAAGGTTTCACACACATTGCTATGATTTCCCTGCAATCTTTCTTTCTAGTGCACAGACAAATTGCATGATTTTGTGAGGCACAACAGATATAAAATTGCTTTCCTGCAGCACCAGTAGACCGATTCCTCTCAAACAAGTTGTGGAATCAAGAGACAATATTCACAAACAGGCACTGTTTGTGTTAGTGGGGACCGAAAATGTCCGCGAGTCGTTATATAATCAACCAAATGCTGGACGCTCATTGGTTGGGTCAAGTCACATGCTCCCTCTTAGTAATCTCCTTCAAGGAGAAAGGAGATTACGATGCTCCTTCTTCGTAATCTCCACCATTATCGTCCTGAACAACTTCGTTACAGTATATGTCTCTCTTTCAGATAAATCGTTCCTACTGATTCCTCAGGAAGCATTTTTCGCCTGTTTGTGCCCCGCCGCTTGTCGGCTCTTTCAAATCATGCATAGGTATTTTGTGGTAACAGGTCGTTCAACTCAGATTACCTAATCACCCGCAATAAATGAATTTCCGGTTACTTTGGGGAATGACGAGTATACGTGTCTGAACCGAGAAAACGAGTCAAACCGTAGTCCAACGCTGAGAGAGAATGCGCACCTCTCAGTCCGGGTAAATGCGAGCGGACGTAAGAGTCACACCTCTTCCGAATTGACAATGACAGTGAACTCCTCCGTCGATTGAGAGTCGGGCTTGTAGATGACTTTGCTGGCTTTGGGCATGATGGTGGTTTGGAAGAAGTTTCAGAGTGGCTGTGCCGGCTTCGTCAACCGTTCTCCTTTCTCCTTTGTTTCTCGCGTCCATCGCGTTCTACGCGTCGTATGAACTTTACTGTGCAATCCAACCGCAAACAAACGTCTGAGAACCTTCCATGACCGTGTAGAAGATATGTCGAACATGTAAGCCTGTCGCAAGGGCTCGGTTCAAATCCCGTCGTATCTCGTTTAGAGTCCCGTCTGTGGTTCACGTTCGAGCTCAGAGGTCTGTAGCTACTCACTGACGCGTTTGAAAGCAGCAGCTCCGTACGCATCTCCGATGCGCCGATGGACTACGCATACGCGATCCCTAGCGCGATTCTCATGGACGGCTTGCTGCACTCTTTCTGTCTTGGTTAGCCCAAATCTCGCCGGGAACTGCTGATGTTTCAGCTAATGGCTGTGGTCGGAAATTCTGTTAGGTTTTGTGCTTGCGCTCGGCCTCAAATACTGGGAAGAATACGGTGAAGACTCCCTCCGCAAGCGCGTTTTTGTTTCGGCCGTTGTGGTGTTGTCCATGTCCGTAAATGCGTCCAGAACTCATGCCTCCGCTTCCTCATCGACACGTCGTAGTTTGCAAACGATATTGGAAGATTACAAAGTATGGACTGTCGCCGTGTTTAAACAGCCCTGGGTGAGTTCGCTACACACATGCACAGCCAATTTATGTGTCTGACGGGACCAAAAAAGGCTGGCAGCCCCTTCATGTGGACAGATTTCTTCCTGAACGGAATCATTTGCTCCATGTGTCAGGCTTTTTATATTCGTCGTTGCTGGAAGGTGCAGATTTTCCTTCCTTCCTTCATTTTGCATCTGAAATTGTCCCGAAGATGACGGGCAAGAGCCCGTGGGCGCTGTACCCCATGATCATCCTTTGGCTTAGCGCCGTAGCTGCGGGATTTTATATTGTGCGTGGGGACATCGTCTCCGACGCATTCCTTCCACTCACGCACTGCAGAGCATCACCATGATCATTGAATTCCAGCACTTCTCAGTTTCTCATTTCGTATGGTATTCAACTCATAATATGGGCCCAACTCACTCCCCAAAGTTGAACGAACAAGTGGAACGCTTATTCCGCAATGTCAGCTTGGGCCGCTGATTTCACGCAGAATCGCTGATAGTTCTTGGCAGACTGTGATAGTATTCGATGCCTGGGTGGTTGAAAGTTCAGGTTGGTGCATTCTACCAATTACCATATTGTCTCTTTCCCGTTCAATCTTCCACCTAGTTCTCGATTTTGCCGTCGCTGCCATCTGTAAGCAGCGAACTCCGTCTGCTTTCGTTTTAAATCGACTTGCTCTCAGTAATAACCTGCCTCCTCAAGTCGAAAACGGGCTTGGACTCCTCAAATTCTGTCGTAAACCGTGTGGTGTTACTGACACTGGAGACAGCACTTCTACCTTCAATGTCCAGTCTGGCCGCGGTGATCATCCTTCATGGGGCTCCACGTCCTGTATGTGGTCTGAAAGTTTCAACAGTCGCGTAATTGAAGGATACCCAGGGTGAACACGATGATCTCGTCTTATTTTTCGTTTACATGACCGCGAAATTGTGAGTCCGTTTTTCCTCCTGGAGCACAATCTGCTCATTTGTGAGCAGATACACCATTGGCCTACTCCGGACCCTGTTAGCCTCGATTCCTGTTAGTTCTAGTATAAGGTTCTGATCAGCAAACAGAAATTCCCGTGCCAAACTTCGGCAAAGAATCGACTCGACCGATTTGGGCCGAACTTCGCTAGCGACCTGGTCTTGGGAGCAGGATCACTTAAAACAGCAGGAACCTTCCAAAAAACCAGACAGATTGTCCAAGGTAGCCCTACAACCATGGTCCCTACCGAAACGCTGACATTAATTTAGCTCACGATGGAAACCGCCACAACATTGCGACCGTCTGTCGAGTCCTCCGCTCCGACGTACACTTACCACGCTCCCTGCGAGGAAATCGTGCCAGAGGAAGGGCCATCTGCAGGTTCTCCCCGCGTGCACTTCGACAGCCCTCTCTTGGACAGGTACGAGCGCGGGTCGTATGCCCGGCTACGCGTATCCAGCATCCCTAGAACCAGACCCCCGGTCGATGAAATCGACGAAAACCCGTAAAACCCTGAGCGAGATGTAGATTAATAGGGATACACTAGCTGTACAATAATTGACAGTTTTCTTTCATGGACGCAGCGTATGCGTCAGCACCGTGAGAAGAACGGTCAAATCGTCGGCCTCTTGCTGGGCCAACGTGACGTTCTTATCTATCGCCAGAGCCTCGTTCAGCGCGGGGAATGTTGTCGCCCCGTATCCCAACCATCGGCCGGGAGCAACACCCTTGTGCTTGTACCACTCTGGTTTGCACGCATTAGAAAGACACATAGCAAAACGAGTGGACCCTTACCTCGCCCCTTAATACCCTCCTCAGATACGAACCCTCGCTCGAATGCGGCCAGCTTCTTGTTGGCCCTAGTGACGCGTTTAGCCGCTTGGATGAACTTGAAGATCGGCGGGACGCGAGGCAGATGGGGACCATTTTCATGGGAAGCAAATTGTGCATCGAGGTACTCCTCCCATGCGGCGGGGATGTGCAGTCCAGGGCGACGCCATTTATGGCCCGGCGCGACGCCAAATACGCGTTTTATCCAATTGACCAGGTGTGCCGCAAATCTGCGGCGGCGTCCGTGCCGCCGCGGGAACTTGGGGAGTTGACTGAGTAGCCGTTTGAAGTCTTTCTCCGCCGCATCCTTCTCCTCATCCAGCTCGATGCTAGCGGCCACCAGCCCGTCGATGGTTTGCCTGAGTGCGGAGAATTCTATCGGCTTGTCCGGGATCGCCTCGACTCTGTGATCCCATTTAGTATTTGCTACAGCAAGTGGAATATACATACTCGCTTAAGTAATTGTGCAGTTCCAACGCATACTGCGTCGTGTTTAGCGGAACGATGATCGAATCCGTCAATCGGAGCAACATTAGCCCTAGGTGTTTGGCTACCGCGGTCTAACCGAGCAAAGATTAGCGGACCACAGTAGCGAACTAGAATAGCAACTAACGACGCGATGGAAGCCTGGGTCCGCGTATAACTCCTGCCATCTCTGACTGTCATATATGGAATGGTAGTGATACACCGCGTCCTGGAGAGTCGAGCCGAAGCCCTCGCTCGAGCTGGCGAGCTAGTTGGACTGCGTGAGAACAGTTTTATGTTTATAAAATGCGGCCCTCTTACCCCAATGCGCTGCAAAAAGACCGTAAAGTCCGACCCACTACCCAACGCCATGAAGATCGAGTTCTCCGCTGCTTGGCGTGTCTGACCAGTCTCATACGCCGCCAGAAACTCTGGATCGATGTGGCCGTCGACAACCGAAAACGGCCCATCATCATTGCGGGAATCCCATAATGTCTTTCCAGGCATGGTTGGATGCGGGACATCCATTGCAGTCTGCCGGATGAGGTGCGACAATGACGGCGAGCTGGCGGCGCCCCAACGCGACCCACTTACAGCACCATCCACGTTTATGTACGCAACCGCGTGCTCTGCGAGCCACTGAGCAAAGTCTTCGCCGTATTCCGTGGAACCGACAAGCCCGACCTCCTCTGCGTCCCAAGAAGCAAAGATTACTGAAGATGCGGATCAGTATAGAGCACGGGACGATGCGCTACTTCATACGCACTCGTACGGAGGGGCTTCCAGCCTGCCTTGAGGAGGGCGCCGTATCCACGGACGACTTCGTGCAGTGCTGCCGTGCCGCTAATGGGGTCCGACGCACCAAGCACCCACGCTAGGCTCCGTCAGCAACGTACGACGCATAAAGCCTCAAACACTAACCATCGCGATGGCACCCAATAATCACTACCTCATCGCGGACGTGCCCCGGGATCGCAGCCATCGCATTCCTGATTATGCGGCAAAGCAGTACATAGTGAGTTTTGTAGCAGCAATCCATAATTGGACAAGTACCTAATGGGCGTAACCTGTTTGTCAACGTGGTTGACGAGGTGTATCGTCTTGGCACTGGCCCGCCCGTTGAGAGTGAATGGCTCAGGGCCAATCTCCTTCAGCAGGCGCTTGGCGTTGGCCCAAGAGAGGGGAAGGGAGGGGATGCGCGGGCCGTTGCTCCCTTCCGTGCGATTGCTGTCCGGGTACGCGGGGACACCCGGCGTCGTAGGATCTCCGGCTGGGGTCCCATAAGACACAATGGAGCTAGCGCACAATACACGTACGGTACAGATTGATGTAGGAGACGCAGCCACGTTGGACTGCCGTGGGGTTTCTGGCAGGCCCTGCGGGGTACGCTTCGTATCCATTCTCAACTGTGATGAAGCCGTCGTCTCGCGGGTCGGAGTAGATTATCACGCTTTAAGAATAGTCAAGCTCTGCTTGCGAGGTGCAAAGCGGGAAACTCACCCAGCGGCACCGAGATCCTCTGCGCCTTTGATCTTGAGAGAGGTTAATCCAATTATATAGGGGAGTGAAGAAAAGTTACCAACCAGTAAACCTCGGAGAATGGCCCCATAACGAGTTATAACTATTTTCCCTGTAAAGTTGGTTCCGGCCTCCACAAGCTCGGCATAGTCCTGAGCAGCAATGATCAGAAATAAGGCGAAGTTATGAGACAGAGACCGACGGCTTGCGTTCCGTAATTCGCATAAATTAGC
Source organism: Mycena crocata (assembly GCA_029281795.1). Lineage (NCBI taxonomy): Eukaryota > Fungi > Basidiomycota > Agaricomycetes > Agaricales > Mycenaceae > Mycena > Mycena crocata. Next base: position 1,475,847 of record JARJCP010000003.1, on the reverse strand, counting down.
TACAGTGATATTTAAATGAAAAGCTTTGTATATGCGGCGAGGACCGACCTGTCCCTGTACATCTCCGTCGCCGCTTCCGCCGTGCCATGCCGGAATAGCGTCTTTGTATTTGTGCGCAGTTGCGTCGAGCGGATCGCCGTCCTCGAGAAGGTCAGCAGTCCACTCTGCGTTCCCATCCGCGTCCAGAATCTCGAGCTGCTGCTCACGGCCGCTGTCCAGGACCGGGTAGTACACATCGACCTGATATGATATTGAGCAGGATGACCACTATTCACTGTATGCAACACCGTATGCAACCTACCCATGCAGTGGAACCGTGTGGCCCATGCAGGGCCGAGGTAAGGCCCAGAGTTGCATGTCGCGACTGCCTGCTTCCCGCCGGAAAAATAGGCTGTTCCGCAGGCGCAGGAATCTGGAGCTCTTCCTGGAAAAACTCAAGCATCCGCACGGCGTCCTTTAGGTCCTGCGGCGACCCAGCGAGATGCGGATGTGCAGTGTACGCGCGGGCCGCCTCCATGGCGCTGTCCTCATTCGGGACAGACCTGAAGAGAGAAAATAAGCATCGAAACGGAGACCTTCTCGGATGAACGCACAAGAACAGCTGCTCGCGCTCTTCCATGGAAAGTTGGGGCAAGGGCCGCTCGTTAGGCCACCGGTCCTGGTCGCTCCTGTTCGGAGGTCCTCCATAGTGGCCATGGTGGTGAATATGGGAGTGCGGAGGGTGGGTACGGGAGACTTGGGCAACGCGCACACAGAACAGGATTGCCAAGAACAGAGCCGCATGAGCAATGATGGTCCGTGCACGCGACCTGGGCGCTTGTGCCTCAGGCTCATAGATGTCCTTGGCCAACTTGGCTTGCATATTTCTCTTTTCTGGATCCTCCATACTGGAGGAAAGAGACAAGTTGTGGGCGTCCCACTTTGGCTGCGCGGTTTTCGCCACAGCCGAGATGTCGGAGACTCGAGAACTGCGGAGAACGTTTGTGATATATAATCCAATTGGCAAGACTGCGGGATTGCGTGCGTCGGCGACTGGAGCCCGTTTTCTGTTCAGTGACAGTCGCCGGACCAGGCAACGTAATTCAGCAGTCAGGTTTGAGTTTGTTCACCTGAAATGCATTTTTTTAAAAATACTTCTAGTTCTATCTACGTCAAGGCTCTAATCAAAGCAGCCCCTTGAGCGCCTCCACAACACGGTCACCTATCTCTACTGTGCTCACGCTCCCTCCCAGATCCTTGGTGCGCGCACCGCCATCCAAGACCTTTCTCACCGCGTCTTCGATCGCTTTTGCAGGCTTTTCAAGTCCCAGCGAGTACCGTAGGAGCAGCGCCGCACTAAGGATGGTGCCAATGGGGTTGGCAATGCCCTGACCTGCAATATCAGGCGCAGAGCCGTGGATAGGCTCATACAGGCCGAGCGTCGGCTTAAAGTCCGGCGTCGGGATGGACGGCGCTCCGGCAAGAGATGCAGACGGCAGCAGTCCCAGCGAGCCTGGAATCACGCTCGACTGGTCTGACAGGCTAGCAAATTGACGCGTCAGTCGCGTGCCGAACACAGAAACAGAAACCTAACGCACATATCGCCGAAGAGATTCTCGGTAAGGATTACGCCGTTGAGCTTACGGGGACTGGATACGATGAGCATCGCGGCCGAGTCGACGAGTTGGTGATCGAGCTTGATCTGCGGGAACTCTTTTGCGAGGGTCTCAGTGACGACTTTGCGCCAGAGGCGCGAGCACGCGAGCACGTTGGCCTTGTCAATGGAGTGGATGGCGAGTGGGGGCGAAGACGCCATGGCTATTGTCGCGGCGACGCGGGTAATGCGCTCGACCTCCGATACGCTGTAGATCATGGTATCCCATGCAGTGTCCACATCAGGGCTGCCCGCCCCAAGCTCCTGGCGCGCGCCAAAGTAAAGGCCGCCGATGAGCTCGCGAACAACGATCATGTCGACGCCCTGGACGATCTCGGGCTTGAGGGGGGACGCGTCAACCAACGAGTCGGAGGCAAAATTTGCGGGACGGATGTTGGCGTAAAGACCCAGGGCCTTGCGGAGTTTGAGGAGGCCCGGTTCCGGTCGTACTTTGGCGTCGACGCCCCACTTGGGTCCACCGATGGAGCCTACCAGCTAGATATTTATTTTCCGGCGTATTGACTGGGATTCAATAATTCGCACCCATGAGAATTGCATCGGCCGCCTCGCACGCCTGGAGAGTGCTTGCGGGTAGAGCTTCACCGGTAGAGTCGATAGCACATCCTCCAAAATTGTGGGATTCCAATTTGAGGTCAAACTCAGAAGATGCAGCAGAGATTGTCTCAAGGACACGAACGGCCTGTCCAACGACTTCGGGCCCGATTCCGTCACCAGGGAGCACAACTATCCGGAATCTGAATACAGATGTAATAGATTGTCAGCGATATGTATTTCTACTCACGATCTGGGGGCCATGAGGGAGGAGGTTATTGACGATGGTGGTCGGGAGCCAACTTTTTCTTACTTATAAACATCGGACTCGGGTCGGCTTCGGCGGCCGATCACCATCATGTCATATATTGGGTACGTTCCGTTCGCGATCCGGTCGCGTCGGAAAATCGACTTACACTTGGCGCGTTTGATATCCCCGCATAGCACAGATCAAACATATCGTGCCCATTGTCACTGCCCAAAGCAGTAATAGGACTCAGCGTCGTTGGATTTCGCGTCCACCCCAGGTTCTCTGCGCAGACCACTTTGCCAAGACTGAAATCAGTGCTAGGGGTTCGCACTCTTATTCAGCTACCGCCCTCATATATAGTCGGTATGCCTCATGAGCTCAACAGAAATCTAACCTGAAGCTGTAAATCAGTGCAGCCTTACGAGAACGCCACGAGATGAGCTGAAAAGCAGACATTACAAATTGCAGCGCCACCTCCACACTGTACCATTTAGTGTGACATCCTGCGGCCCATGGAAAGTAGCAAAGCACATCCTTCAACGCCTTGATGACACAGTGGGTATCATCACCTTGTCGAAATATGCCTCAGCAAGAAATGGTCGCGGGTTCGAATCCAGCAATAAACAACATATTCTGCCCGTGTATCCGAGGTCTTTGAACAAGACCTCGGTGGGAAACTGCTCAAGACACTTCAAGACGTCAAGAGATCAAGACCCTCCAAGGCTTCAAGACCCTCCGAGCTTCAAAAAAAACATCGAGGCACTTCAAAGACTTCAATACCATTCAAGACACCAAGGCTCAAGACATCAAGTTTCAGTCCAGTCAAAGGTGAGTCTTCCTTCATTCCCATTTTTCTTCGAATAAGTCAACAATGGATCACTTTTACTTCGGGATTTTTTGTTACAGGGGACTACTGCCCGCGTCGAATTGAGACGAATGCGAACGTTCCAAAAAGGCTTGGTTCTGGACTTGGTCCTGGAGCAAATGAACTGTTGTTGCCTTGAACCATTTGGAAGACTTGGCCCAAATTCATAGCAGTCATGCAAAAACAGTGCGTGCGCATCTCCGTTTGAGCAAGACAGTGACGCTAATGGATGATACGAGTGTGTTTAACTGAAACACCGGTTGAGGGCCAGCCGCAAGAATTAATTGCATCGACAATATTGAATAAACCACATTTGCGAACTAGCCAGCCTGAGGCTAGTGGTGATGTGGCTTGGATTGTTTCCATACCAAGAGTCGATAGCAGGCACCGAACGCACCAAGTCCCTAGCACGAGCTCGTATGCTGTACATGATGGAGGAAAGTCACTGTGGGAGGAGAGAGTCAGCCGAAATCATCCGATTTGACGCCCGAACTCGGCCGAAGCATCTAGCACTGCCACATTCTCCTTTCAAGCTTCGTGTCCTTTTCTCGCTTTCCTATCGCTAGCTCGCGCATAAAGTGGAAGAAAATCACGCCCGTCGCCTCTATCGCATACTCTCAAAGGGGACGGCTGTTTTGTTGTCTTTCTGGGCTAAATTTTGCATGTAAGGTTATTTGCGGCGACGATCGGGCGACATTGTAATGTGCCCAGTATCACGAACTCGTTTTGAACAATAAAACAATAAAACATGTGACTGCCACGCAACATCTTTCCGAGACATTTGCCACGTCGAAGACTCGAAATTACAGTGAACACCGAGGAGTCCAAAACCTTCCCAAAGGCAAAGGTGTCAGTACCTGATTCCTTCCTTCCTTTTCTCCCCAACTGACGGCTGTCTCAGGCTTCAGCATGGCACATCGTCTCGTCACAGGCATTCACTCTCAATCAGATGAGGTCCTGGCTCTGATATTTCAAAATCATATCGCAGACTGCACGGAGGATATCATTCACACCAGCCAGGGTCCATGGGTCCTCAGTCGCGTCTGCCGGCCCTGGAGAAAAATCAGCCTCGCTCATCCTGAGCTTTGGTCCGTCATCCGGGTCGAAGGACCGGACAGTAGCGACATGTTCTTGTACGACTCTGATAGCGCAGAGGACGACATGGACATTGATCAAAGGGACAGCCGTCCCAAGTTACTCTTCCTTTTGGAGCTCGCTTTGGATCGCTCACAGGATCATCCTCTCGACGTCACGCTGACGCTCGGTCCGTCAGAGACGATGGAAATGAAGATCCTGTACCAGCAGCTTATGGGTGCTGTCGTCACCCACTCTCACAAATGGAAGACTGCCTACCTCCAAATCACAAACGCAGCCATCCCGTCTTTCGCTGCTATCCAAAACCACCTCCAGCTGCTCGCTGAACTCACCCTCTTCTGTTCAACCGAATTTGGGCAGTCAGCTAGGCCATTTCCTTATGCACAGAACGCGCCATGCCTGACCGATCTCACCCTGGTTGAATTCCCCCACCAAATCGTCTCGGTACCATGGAATTCGATCCGGCGCTTTTCGGAGACACACATATATCCTGGGGCTCTGCAACGTACAGGCTTTTCCAGTAACACAACGGAGATGTCCTTGAAGCTATTGCGAAGCAATCCACTTCTCGAATCTCTTGACGTGAACGTGGCATCCCCTTCCCCCATGCTTTCATCCTCCCAATCCACCCTAACACACTCTTTGCGCCGTCTTGTCGCAACCGATGGAAATCTAATTCGCTCTCTCACTCTTCCTCGTTTGGAGGAATTGGTGGTGCCCGCAGCCGACACGATACCCGCGATCCGCGATCTTCTTACGCGTTCGAAATGCGCCCTTCGCAGTCTCCGGCTCATTGACTTTACCCTGGATAAAACTCTTCTGTCCATACTCTCCAGCAGCTCGAGTCTTCGGACTCTGATCATCGTACTCTCGGAATGGGACTCAGGAGATGAAAAAACCATGAAGCTGTTGGTTAAGAAGCTCACCGAGCCTTCCTTCCTACCTTGTCTCGAGGATCTAGATATTGTCCTCAGCTTGGATCGGAATGTTTCTTTCATGGACTCAGACTCGGACTCGAACGAGCCGACAGGGATCCCACAGAAGATAGCGTTCATCAACGATACACTGGTGGAAATGCTTGGAGTGCGGTGGGAGAGACGCGGGACTAGCTCGCTCCATCTGAAGAAGGTGTTTGTCTGGGTGGAGTTCCCCGCAACCGTAAGCTTGTCAAAGGCACGCGGAATTGGCCGTTTGCGAAAGATGTGCGATGAAGGCCTAGATGTGATGATCCGAGTTGGAAATCCACTGAAGTCTATGCAGTCGTACGTTTACGATCATGATGTGTAACGTCCTCCTGGATCGTAAACCATTGTACGGCGCACAACAGTTAGCATCCCATAATCTGGATTCGATACGAACTTCAGGGACGTAACGAAAACCAAACGCAGGAAAAGAATAGGAATAATGTACCGCTCCCGATCGGATATTTATTTATCTTCCTCCATACTTGTTTCTTCCTTATCTTCTACTTCTTTTCTTATTGTTATTCTAGGTGACGCTCGTAACGCTCGTATTTGATACCCCATTGAAACGTCATTTGCTGCCATGGTCGTTGGCCTTCCAAGTCCGGTGTGAAACGGCCAATTATCTGATTGCCGTGATCAGAGATATCTAATCCCAAAGCAGTAACGACCATAACGTTTCTGTGAGAATTGACGCGCAGGCTGCGAAAGGAGATCAAGACAGTTGCATTGACCCGTTGTTCTGAATTACCACAGATGCACTCGTCAGACCAATATGCGTGTTGAAACTTTCTCTGAGTCCAGGTTTTCAGCATGTTGCGAGGAGAAGCTGGAGGAGACCGCGTACAGCTCGCGATAGCGAACCGATTTTCGTGTGACATTGAACCACGATTCCGATTCAAGCATTATCGGCTGTTCGGACCATGGGTCATGTCTTCCGTGTAGTTCTGGCTTTCCTTTCCCTTTTTCTCTTCTTTTACTGTCTTTGTTCGACTTCAGCGAAGTATATGCCGCCAGCTACCCTCCAGGGGCGTCCCATCGACGCATTGAGCACCAAGAAGAATGAGGTTTCAGTACAATGAAAATACATTACTATGTTACAGATTGCTTTTAGCATCCTAGCTCATGTCCATCTCGTTGCCGTCACAGCGAGTCGGGTTTGCCAGGTCATCGTAGTTCCAGTTGAATAGGTCATCCGCAGGAATATCAGCGAAGTCGGCAAAGGCAGCTTGCTCTTCGAGATATGCCTGCAGCGCCGCATCATCTTCGAGCTTTTGGGCCGCAGCAGTCGCTTCATCTGGTTCTGTTAGGGCCGCTAGAGAGTCAAACAATTAATTGGATGGCAGTAATTTAAGAGAAGGTGGCAACCTAATAATTCGCTCTCCCAATTCTCCTCCATTTCTGGTGACCGTACCTCACAGTCAAACGAGTGCGTGTATTCGTTGAGTTTTCGGAGGGTTTCCTGCATTATTCGCGTGTAGAGCTGGCATTCGTGTGAGCGCCGGCCATGTTTAATACTAGAAGGCACTCGCTTCATCGAACAGGGGATCCTCCTCTTCGTCCGACTCCGCGTCACTTGCCACCCCGCTGCTGCTAGACATAGTCCGCTTCTTGAGGACAGCGCGTGCGCGTGCCTTGGACGCGCGCTCGATGCATTGCAGCTTAAGTTGTGTACGAACGAACGCAGATTGCGAGTCGTCCCCTGTGTCCCGACGCGCAGAGGATGAAACGCGAGCCTTGTATTGAGACCGGCGACGGGTTTGGCCAGAAGAAGAAGAAGAGCTACCGGACGTGAGGGGCGACGAGCTGGGTGGATACGAGCGCTGTGGAGTGGAAGGAAATTGCTGCATGAACATCGGTGAAGAGAAATGGAATGCATGTGACCCACCGCGGTTTCTTTCACTCCGCCATGTCGCTGCCGCCGGCTCTGCGCGCGTCGGTGACCCCGCCCGAGCTCGAGCTCATCGCCTGCCAGCAGCTCGTCGAAATCATCCCCCTCATCGCAATGGAAAAAACCGCATTCATCTCGGTACTCTCCGTCCTTCTGCACACACCGTGACCTCAACGCGTCTCAGGGTGCATACGGGCCGTTGCGTCCCCCCCACAGGGCCCGCATACCCATCTGGATGGCTGTAAACCTCAAGCAGAAGAAAAAGTGTCACATCCTCGCGCCAGAATGGCTCACCGTCGGTGTGTCGCGCAGTGATTTAATTCCGTCTTCTTACGACGCGTCGGGAAGAATACCTGCAAGAGAAGCTCGTCCATGAAACGACGCAGGCCGAGTTTACTAAGCTGCCTTTTCGCTTTGCTGAGATTTCGCGCGTGTTGCTCGACGTGTATGTGCGCGTGTCTATTGTCGCTCATCAATCCCACTCAATTTTGACCATAGCGCCTCCGATGATCTGCAGAATCCAGACAAGCTCCGCACTCTGCTGAAGGATCTGCGAGAAGCCCGTCAAGCAAAGGCGCGCGCAGGTCTCGAGAGTCTCGAGCATTCTACGCTGGGGGCATGTTCTCTTTCATCGCTTCGTCACTCAACTAACGCGCGTTTCCTCAGCTCTCAAATCTCTCCGCTATGGAGATCAACGAAATCCGGCCCTTCTTCATCCGCGCTATGACAGTCCTTGGTCAACTGCGTTCCGGCGCGTGATATCAGTCCTTAACTTAACGATACAGATGTACAGTATACTAACATAGAAAATGCAGTCCGCTCAAGTCCCAGTTTCTCCCTTACTCAGCACTACGCTTCCGCCTTGTTGCCATTCGCCCCATTCTTCGAGCCGCCGTCCATTTTTTCCAGTATCAGTGCAAGCTGTTTCTTCAGCTCCATGATCTCCTTCAGCATCAGTGCCTCGCTCGACTGCATCCCATTTTTTTTCAGTCGCTGCAGCAAACAAGGACAGGACACGCACCTGGTTCGTATTCGGGAACGCCTTGACAAGCTCTGCAAATTTGACCTTGCTAATCACACGTCCCCGCCCCTCGCCGTCGTCGACATCGGGGTCGCGGTACTCGGGCCGGTCGTCCTCGCCCTCGTCGTTCCCGCTCAGCCACCGCTTCATCCACGCGTTCTTGTTCGCGTCCGCTACCGACTCGTACAACGCGATGAGCGTGAGTGGGACGAAGAAGACGATCGCCATCGTGAAGCGGTTGAGCTTGGCATACGCGGACGGGCTGAGGCTGCAGAACCCGAAGAGCCTGGAGATTGTGAGTGAGTTTTAAGCAGGAAGGAGCAGGACACGCACTCGAACGGCGAGACGAGAAAGACCTCGACGAGATTGAAGGGCGCGGGGTACACGTACGAGTCCGGCGCGCGGATCATGCCGACCGTCTTGCTGGCGAAGAACGCTAGATACTGCGCCTCCGCATCGTCAACCACCTACATCAACCGCCGTCAGCTGCAATTCCGATACGGTATGAAGGGAAGACACCAACATCGGAGTACGCCGAGGAGAACAGCGAGATCAGGATGTTCAGCAGGATAAGACCTATCAGTTGAACGCAAGCTCAGCAGCCAGACCAAAAAAATTGAAGCCAACACAGTTACCGGTGATAACTCCCCAGCTGTTGTCATTTGATCAGCGCCACACTTGGGCTAACGAGAGAATCAAACGCACAGGTAGTACAGCGTAAGCCCTGCGGTACTGCCATCGAACTTGGTGTAATCGGGAGCCTGCAGCAGTGCCTGGAGGAGGACGTTCACGATCTGCAGACAGTTATTATATGTTTAGTGATCCACGATGGGCCGATGCAGTGCTACGCACAGTGCCCCCGCTCTCCGACGTCCCGTCTGACGCATCGAGGGCGTAAAGCCCCTGCCCGAAGCCCACTATGAGCACCGAGAGCAGCTGGATGTGTCAGTAGCTTTCAGCATGCGTACCAAAGGTAAAGACGCGAACAAATGCACGCACGGCAAAGAAGATGCCCGACTCCTGCAGCATGCGCGCGACGCAGATCTGCATCGTCCCGACGTACTTGTACCCGTCGAAGATCGTCACGAGCTCTGTAAACTATTAGTCGTGCACCTGAAATGTATCGCGACTCACTCATCCTAGTTTGAAGCTGTCAGAGGTCGAAGAAGCGGGGAAGGACGCAAGGACACACCATATCAGCGGCGCCGCAAAGGATAAAATCTGGAAGCTCTTGAGGCGCAGGTTCGCAGCGTTCTCCTCGTTACTTGTCATGCCCGCAACGCGCAGCACGAATGCGGTCGTGAGGATGCCGTCAGTGACAAAGGAGACTACGGTACGAGGTGAGGACGCGTATTTCAAACGTACACGACACTTACCGACCATCCAAAAGTTGTACGCCTTGTAGGTGACGAATTTAAGTAACTTGTAAAGCTGCAAAGGGCGCGTCAATGTCAGTCACATTTTTTTTTGTTCACGGCCTTACGCGATTTATATCTGGGGTTTCTCAGCCTTAATAACGATGAGGAAATAAAAACTACACACCCTCGAACAAGAACGACAACGCCAGCGTATATAGCGCGATCTCCCACTCGTCGAAATCGGCAGTGCCCTGCGAGCGCTCGAGCGGCTGCCGGACCGCCTGCGAGTAGACGAGGAGGAAGAGGAGCCAGACGACGATACGGAACATGTTTTGGTAGCGTGGGACGGACATCCGAGCGGGATCTAGGCGCCCGAAGAAAGACCTGTCGGAACGAGTTTCGGCGTATTGGACGTCTGGAAATATACGTGAGACCAGGTCTGTATGCTCGTGAGGCCGACTTGCAGTCAATATCGTGGTTCTCGTTGTTCTTTTGGATTATGTCGCCGCGCCATAGGGAGTTTACGACTGGGGATGGTAAGCGGGTGCGGATAAGGAATGAGTTGTATTACCATCTTGCGCCTCGCTGGACGAGAGAAATATCGTGCTATAGCACGTTAAATAGCAGCTGGTAAAGAAGGGAACAACGCGCACCAATGGGAGTCGATCGCCATCTCGAGCGCGCTGGAGAGGTCACTCTTGTCGCCGTCAACCTGGATGTGCTGGAAACGCGTCGACATGATGGCGTTGAGAGTATCTGGTGGCGCCATATGCACGAGGCGGCGCGCGAGCACCTCGCAGGCGGTTGCTGCAGTTGAAGCCTTAGAACATTATTTATTCATGCGATACCCCATAACGCACCTCGTCCTAGATTTTCGCCGTAATCTGCGGGGTTGTGGTTGGCATCCCACATGAACTCTGCCCGTGCACGAAGCAGGCAGTAGGGTAGCGCGTCCACATAGTCGCCTGCCGCGGCGCGGTACGCTTTGATGACCTGTGGCGTTATAACGCGGCTTGTGGGGTCATTTATTCTGGTCCAGACGCGTGAGCGGCATTATTCGCGGGCGCTGAAAGTTTATTACGATTCTGGGTCGACTTCCACCGGCAGGAGAGAGAGTGTCAGTGCACGGAGACGTTTCACGAGTTCTTGACGGCTTTCGTCAGGTCAAGCAAGAATTGAAGCAGAAGTAAATCAACTTGTGAGTGTTACTGGGGATGGCTTGACCTCGTCGATGGAGAGCAAGGACGCCCGTTCTTCTACGTCCATGGTGGGGGGAGGAGAGGAGCAGAACACGAGCTCACCGCGTCAGTATTTATTCGGTTACGAATATTTATGCTTAAATTTCGTTCTTTTCTAATCGGTTGAGGGGACCTCGAAACGCGCGCTATTTTCCTTGTTGCAAAAAACGTGGAAGCAAAATTAGTGGCTGTGTTGAAACGCTTTTTAAGCACCGCCACTAAACTGTCAAAACGTTTCTGACTCGTTAGTGGCTGTGTTTGTTTGTTCTCTGCTAAGTACTGTTTGTTCGGGGCCGGGATTATCGGATGTCTGCTCGGCCGAATGTCCGGCTCGATACTCATGGCGGTGGCCGATACTGATTCTGATACTGAGCGGAGTTTGAATTCCATCAGTATGCGCTTGATGCGCAGAGGTTCAAACCCCAGCTGTGGCGCACTTTTAGCCTGACCTCGAAATATTTCAAAAGTAACCACCAACTAAGATAGGCCTCACACATACTCATCCGATCACTTTGATCTAAAAAAACTATCTCTTAATTCAGCATCGCGAAACTCAAAAATCGAAAACCAGCACGCCATAGAGTCGATGTACCTCTACAACGTCCTGGTTACCGATTTTTGAATTTCAATTTTTTGAGTTAGGAGATAGTTTTTTGGACTTAGCGAGGTTAGATGGTTATGTATGAGGCCTATCTTAGGACATGGTCTCTGAGCCTCTGGCAAAACATGTATAATGGATAATTGAATCTTTTCTATCATATTTGGTGTTGGTCTAACCACAATGGAGGCTTAAAAGATAGATTAACTATAGTTTTACTGTAGTATTTCGACCAAGTCTTCAGGTGACGCGTGAATTTTCGCTCCGGCATCCGCCGGATGTCCATATATGGTAACTTTCTGGTGATAGCCGAGAAATGAAGACTCGAGAAAATGAATACTTGCGGTGACTCGTGACATGCCCTGAATACTTGGTCGAAATACTACAGTAGTCACTTGCAGCATGGCCATCTTTCAATTTTCCTACTTCTGGAGCCCAAGAGAATAAAGAGTAGAGCTCTAGCGATCCTAAAGTACATTCTAAAAGTGTAGCAGCATGGCCATCTTTCAATTTTCCTACTTCTGGAGCCCAAGAGAATAAAGAGTAAAGCTCTAGTGATCCTAAAGTGCATTCCAAAAGTGTACATAACAGTCCTGACTGAGAAAAATTTCAATGAGGAATGATGGTCCATAAGACACAATTGAAAAGACAGCTAGTTTTGAGAGAGCATTAGAGATTAGTGCAGTGAGTCTGCGTAAAGAAACAGAAGCAATGTTTGAAAGGTACTGAAGAAATGACCTCTGCAGTGCCCCCAACATGGTTGAACCAAGAATTCGGGAATTTGATGGGAAATTTTCCTGTGATGTGAAAAGGCCACATGCATGGTTTGAGAAATGCAGACAAGCTGTAACAGGAACAGCTTTAAGAGCACACATCGATAGTCTCTGTTTTCACTGCAAAGGATATGTTTCGCCGGCGAGATTTGATTGCCAACTTCACACTTCCCAAAGGAGACATAATTCAAGTTCCGCTCAGTATCGGTGCAATTAATCCTGTCAGTATCTGCTTTTCTAAAAGGCTGGAAATATTTTCGAGCCATGACCTACACTGTATCATCATTGTACCTTTATTTCAGAGTTTTCCAATGCTGGAAACCATATTTTCCAACATTTTTTCAGTATCAAGATTCACATGAGGCCTCGGAACGATGCGGGAAGGCGCCGGGATTTCTCGCCAAATTGTTTCTTTTTTGAGCAATTTTTTCATTTCTTTATTTCTTTATTTTCTTATTTTTGTCCACTGACACCAGTATCGAGTCAAATGTCCTTCGGATGGTCCCAATGATGTGCATCAAGGGCTTCATTAACAAACAGAAATGGAGTTTCTGTTTTGTTCCTATGGGGGTCGCAAATGTCCACAAATTGGCTTGTAAATCGGACGGACTCGCCCCGCTGCCGGTCTGCTTGGGCAGCACCATGTTTGTACATGAATCACACGAAAAGGGTTAAGAATGTGTGTAATTTAAAATTTGTCTACCCATGGCTACAGTCGATCCAATGTAACTCCCGCTAATCTTGGATCCTCAGAGAGCACCTCTCTCAGACCACTTTGCGTGCTCTTCTCCGTCGTCCTTGTTTGTTCTGCAATCAGAATGAATTGGTTCATGATATGAGATTTGGACAAATTTTGAGCTCAACATATCCCTTCTCAAGCGTGCTGTAGATTCCCTTCGTCTACATTCCAATGTATTGCACTTCCAATCCCATTTTCTTCACGAGGGACGACACCACAATTACTTAACATCTAGGTTACAAGTTCTACTGCTTCAAGTCTTGAATCTTTCCTTTGCAATTGTACTTGTACTATCCAGATTACAATTGAACTCCTTATTTCTGTTTGTTCACTGCTGCTTGTCGGCCTCTTAGTTTCATATCATGTTACCTTCGGTGTCTCGTCACGTTTTGCAACTCTCTCTCGCTTACTTTTACTTTCAGGTATATACTTTAGAACAATTGTGCAATGCAATGGGTTTTTGGTTGTTAAAATCAATGGCTGGTCATAAGTGCTACAGATTGGCTACAGACAAGATGTATGGTCTGTGAGCGGGTAACATTTCGGAAGTGGATTGCGTTAAAAGGTTGTTTTGTCAAGAATTCATATGGTCATAATGGGTGCTTGACTATCATTTAATATCAGTGTCCTGCAGGTTCATGTCCCCCATCCTATGTCTTGTCAAAGGCATTTCATCATCTTCACAGACGAAAAGTCCTCTTCTTTCTGTCAACATGATTGGATGTGGTAAGCATTCCATTGAACGTCCAGATAGGTGGTTCAATCGGTTTGCGAGCCTGCCTGCACACAATGCTAGCTTTCTGAAAACGTGTTAATTCACACTGACAATTTTAATTTAATTTTAGGCCCACATACCTGAGACGTTTCTCTTTCCAGCAGTGTCAAAGTCCTCATCATCAGTCGTTCAACCCCACGCGTACCATCCTTTCCACCTTCGAATCGCGACCCACGACTCTGCGCTACACGGAGCAAATTTACAACCTCAGACATCTTTACATTACCCTCGGCCTCTAGAAAATTTAGATTAGACACGGACACACCTTAGACACCTTAGAACCTCCAAACGTACTGCTATCTTAGGCCTTACCGCCCGTATATAGTAACCCTAATGACATCTGAACTGAACTGAACTGAACTGAACTACGCCATTGTTGGCGTTCTTTTTGAATCCCTAGATGGAAAGACCCAACTCGACTACATCTCCCTCCATAAAACTGGCAGGGTCCTTGGTTTCAAGACTAAACTGGTGTCAAATATCATCTGAAAATTGTCTACTGCCAACTTACCGTCGGTTTTCAAGCTGCAAATCTGCCACTTCATTTTCGTAACAGTGGGCCATACCATTGGTTTCCATTTTTCTGCAGGACGTTGTGAGGGTCAACGTACTTGTCAAAAATGGCCTTTGTTTCAGAGGGAATTTGTCGACTGCAAGTAAAATATCTGCAGGAAGTCAAAACTTTGGGACCCATACCATTCCCTTTGTCTGCTGCAAGCCACGAGTCTGTGTCCAGCTCCCTGTTTGCAGGTAAGTCATATGCTATCCAGCTCACAACATCTTTCACCCTCGTTATACCGCACATGAATGTGTCATCATTGAAACCGACGATGGCCACCTCCTGCGCTGCAAACCGTTCTCGGCCTGTGCAAATAATTTTGGACGCTCGTGGTCAGGGTCCAAAGTTAAGTGTTATATTACTCACACTCCTTGTCTGACTGGGGGAAGAAGTCTTGACTTTAGAACACCCACCATCGAAATGCACACTTCGGCCCTTAGAACATCAGTGTTTGAGGTGATGGCGACCCATGCGAGAGGAAAATCGTGTTTTTGAATACTGATTTTTCTCATCTGTTTGTATTTCAGAATGCATAATAACATGTCTATGAGGTCTTCCCACATCTATGTTTGCAGCTACCATTGTGACAGTTTGGTCTTCGTTTTCGGGGGCTGCCAAAATGTCTCCCCATTTTCCTACTCGTTCAGCTGCATTCAATGTCAGTAAAAAACTATAATGGCTATTGGTCTCTGCTTATCAGCCTCCTTGGTATCATAATACTTGTCCATGGAAATTGGGGGAATACTTGAGTTCTTCCTCAACAGCTGTCTGCTATATTCACGAGTCTCATATTTTGCGGAGGCCCTGTTGTTGTTCAGGTTTTGCTTTCATCTGTGAAGTATCCATCTTTGTCTCTCTACCCATCAGCAGACTCATTTGTAATTCATGTCCTATAATTTTTAACATTGTCTGAGTCTTTTCATCCTCTGCCCTTGAATATCCTTCTCTTACCTTAGTCTGATATCTTGAACTTGGTGTATGCACCAAAATAAATCATATATCTCCTCAATCTTTGTCGCTCAGTCCTTGCTATCTGCTGACTGTCAAGTTTCATTACCATCTGTCTGATCCACTTGTTTGAATTTTTGCTTGCTTTAATCGGTTGCTGCACTTTATTTCATTCTCTTCAATCAGAAACAATATGCACTTTTTACCTGGTCCTTGTGCATGTCTTACGGTGAAACAGTGCACTGGCACTAGGGCTGCAAATGGTAGACTGGACTAAACCAACCAACACACACAACACACACACACACACTTAAGCTCTAACACAGTGCGACAAAGAGTTCGGGTCGTGCTGAAGTATACAGCTAAGATTGAACTTCCTCAGTCCTTGTTTGTTGGGGGATCTCTCACAAAAAGAGTCAACTAGGTCAATATCCTTTGGGTTTGAGTGACCGCGGTCTTCGATCTAGCTACCTGGGTAGGGTAGTTTTATGGGGTTTTTATGAATTGTTTTGCACAGACGATCTGATCAGGACCTCTTGTACTGCAACTGCGACCAAACTCGAAGAACGACTTCAACAGCGGACCTAGGAGCACAGTCCTATGGTACCTTTGGGGCAACAGCGACCGAACTCGAAGAACGATTCCAACTGAAGGACTCCGGCTTTGTTACCAAAGTACCTTTGGGTTTTGGGAACTGCGACCGAACTCAAAGAACAATTCCAACAGCTGACCTAGGAGCACAGTCCTATGGTACCTTTGTGTGAACTCTCACTTAAGATGACTTTCTGATAACCAACTAAACTTTGAGATCTTTTATTGAACAGAGAACTACAATCAAAATGTTTTATAACAAATCTCCACATCTACTGGTCTAAGATACACCGAGGCCTTTAGGTAAGCGTTGACCTGAGTCGCGGCTAGAGGGCGGGGATGCACTGCGGACATTGTGGAATACTTGGTCTTTTATACAGTTTTGGATAAATACTGATGTCACGAGAGATGAGTAAACTAGAGAGAGATTGGAAATAAACGGATAAACAGAATGGAATGCCGGGACACCTCGTCAGTCAGCCAGTCAGCACAACTGACTGCTGCTTCCAAATTGGGTATATTTGAATCGGTCTTTGGGTGGAGATCTGCATTTGCAAACCGCCGAGGTCTTGGCTGAGACGTGTTCCCACGGCAGGGTGAGCCGCCGCGGTCATCCTCAAGGTTTCTTAGTCACCACCGATGGCCGCCCATGATGTTTCTACTGGGCCGTGGTCTGGTTCAACTGACCTGGGTCGGTTCCTGAAAAGGGTTGTATGTCTATGTTTTAGTTCCTTGAACACGATGCGCTTTGATCACATGACCCTGTAGGGTTGGAAGGAAGTCTAGGTTTGATCCTTGGTCTAGGAGTGTTTTTAGGGTAACACAGGTGTCTATACATAGTTGACCTAGGTCAGGTTTATGATCCTATGTTTGTCCTGAAGGTGACCTGGGCGAGTACTGGCTCACCCCGGTGACTGTTTGCTGCCTTGTTTCTAGGTTTCCAGGCGGGTTCTCAGGTTCGTGGGTCGAGGCTTGGTATGGTATATCTCCTTGGTATTGTATCTAGCTTTGCCGTGCAACCCGCCCCTACATATAGGTTATGGACTACATCAGACAGATTTGTAGACAGCTAGGGCCGTGGTGCTGACTTTCTATTGAAGTGCAACTGTTGCGCCCGTAACTACTTGCAAGTCCTCTCGCATCTCTGATACTCAATCAGCCCTCTTGCATCTCTGATACTCAATCAGCAGCTCGGAGTTCACTCTGACTCTAATTGTATATCACCGAACAGAGGTTCCTAGTATTGCTAGAAAATGTAAAAATACGTAGATTGTACGCCTGTACTGATACGGGCCGTCTCAACGGTCTATACGTACTAGCCGGCCATCCTTTTCCCTGAATAATAGGTTGAAAACACACCTTAGACAGCTTCTGTATAACTTGATAGCTTCACCACAAGTATATATATATCTCATTTTCATCTGTTTTGCTTGTCATGGTGACAACACTATGTTACCCATTTCAAGTCCCACATGGATCAGTGTGTTGATCTTGCTTTCCCCTATGTTTGAATACTGAAATATGTTTCATATGGCTTTTGGTCGATGCATTTATACTGGGTCTTTGCCCTTTATTATAAGATGGCATCCCCCCCTTCTCCTTCCCTTTTGCAAATTGAGGAGCCTCTAAGCCCACTCACAGCTTCACGGTCGGCATAATCTCTTCTTCGCTCCTGCTCTTTCTTCTAACCCTCTCTCAGGAACAGTTCCAACAAAACACAGAAGTCTACAGAACAGTACACTTTCAATGCTACTGATTTATATGCTTATCGCTTCCAGGTAGACTCATTCCTTGGCCAAAAACTCCTCCACCAACCAGGTTCGTCACTGCCTCTTAATTTTAATTTACCCCATATCCGTCATTAATTCTGTTGTAGGACTCGCAGGCCGGGCAAAGCACTCGGTCAACTGTTTACCACCAGGAGCAGAGCCAGTGCAGCATCGTCTGACAGCTCTGGCCAGCGACTTTCAGTTTGGTGTATTTTTTGGTATAACACAGCATAATTAGTATGCCAGGCGGTCTATATATGAGACACCTGCGCGTTCATTATGTGGAGTAGACTGATGTAGTACTCTACAGAGTCAAGAATTCCGTGACTCTCTCCTGCCATCTCTCTTCGGGCTGTGATTCATCATTCCACACATCGCTGCCACACAACTTCCTGGCGCTCCAATCGTGTGCACACACTGCGATCTGATGCACTTGTCAGCAAAGATACGGCTCAGAGGGAACGACACAACCCAACTGAGGATGATTGGACGTGACTGCTGCAGCACAGTCAACCAGCGCGACCCGATGCACAATGAGCACTGCAACTCGGCGCAATTTGACACAAACAACCTTGTGTGGTGTGTTGAGTGCTGTGTGCGAATCCGTCGTGTGGCGTGCAACACTAATCAACACAAGCAACTTGACTGGGAATGCGCTCCATGCACGAGCCGCGTATGCACAACGTGCGGCGAATGCGCCTGCGGTTCCGGGTGCACAGCACACAGCGTGAAGGGTGCGATGAACCACGGGGTGAGGGCGGTATAAATGAGTGGCAATTGCATGGAGCACTAGACTTGTAGAATTGCATGGCTGGTTCACAGTGGTTCACAGACTTGCACGTGCTGTGTGACGGGATCACAATTTTACAGACGAAATCGGCATTGCACAGCTGGTGTGAAAGTCAGTGACACATTTATGCGACTCTGTGTCCCTACCGGCATGCTGCACAAATGGTATCTGAGGAGGAGGATACACCGTTGTTCTGAGTGTGGTGTGCCAGTCCAGAAGCATCAAGTCAGGATCTGTTAATGTGTGGATGGCTAAGCCGTGGGCCCACACTAGCAAAGTGAAGCAAACACACCACAGGAACGCCGTACCAAAACGATGCTTCTTGTGCGTGGTTACAAACCTGAGAGTGCCGTGCCTGTGGTGATCATTTGGTACGTGATGAGCACTGACTCTGAGCGTGGTTCGTCAACAACTGCGACAGTCGTTCAGGGCGCAAAGGGTGAATTCAAGTCAATTATGGCTGCCGGAAGCCTATACGAACCTAAAAAAAGTCCAGTTGTGGCATGGCCAAGGGCGGAGAAAAAGAGCAGCAAAAGCCAGGCGAAAGCTGTGAGTTATGATGGGAAATAATCCAGGCCGTGACCGGATAATTGCTATATAAGGCCAGCCAGCTGCTTATCAGGTCCTGATTACGGCCTTATCATGCTGGCGGCTTATAAGGCTAAAAACATTCTTCTGACAAAGGTCGAAGGGTCTGTTAAACCTGCTTTCCTGCGTTTTTTGGCATATTTTGATCCCTACTTGCTTTCGGAAACAGAAGGCTGTAGATGACGGCCGCACTCTAAAAAAACAGAAGACAAAGTCGGGAAAAGAAGAGGAGGACGATGAACAAGAAGAGAAAGTGTTGGAAACTGAAGACTATATGAACGTGGAGTAAGTTTGTTGAACACTATTCATTTGCTTTTCATATATATAACACACAGGTTACTTCCGCACTCATGTGAAGTATGGGATGAGTCTGTTCAGGCTCTGGCCTTAGTTGAGGACTAAAACTTGTCAATCTGGAGTAAGCATTCACACCATCTTTTTATAATCCCATTTCATCTAACCTGCATAGGTCCACAGTTCTTATCTCTTGGGATCCTCAGCCTGGAGCTGGCAATATCCCACTATCATTCTGGGAAAAAGCTAGCAACCAGTGGGACGAAACATTGGTCTGAATCATTTTTACTCTTGAAACATCAGTTAACATTAATGCCAGGACCGTCTACAACATCATTTCATTTACTCTGCAGGATAGATATGCTAATTCAGGGTGCATTGACCCTAGAAAATGCAGAGCAGCTAAATGTAAGATGGGTGCAAACTGCCACAAGTAATAATATGCCTCTTGGCATTGTGCTTTATTGATATATCTTTCAATTCATAACAGGTGGACGCTTGAGGTCAAAAAATGCACCACGATTTGCATTTTGCTGATAGGATTCGTGGAATCTTGTCTGGCTGAGGCCCGTACCTTGCACAATTCAGGCAAGGGCCTCGTCTCCAAATTTATCACTGGTGTTTTGCACTCGTATGAGTTCAAAAGAACCATAGCTGTGCTCAGTATGATTTTTCATCAGTGCAAAATGTATGGCCAGATCTTGCATAACACTATAACCTTCTCCACCAAGCCAGTTCCAAAGATCCAAAGTCTTTGCCCTCCAGTGTGTGACCATTCATTGCTTTGTTATACATACTGATTTGCATCAGAATCTCCTCTTAAACACAAATTTAAAGGAGTTGTTTCTTCAGCGATGTTGTTCAATGGGCAAACGGCGGCTACAAGACATTAACACACCTGAAAAGCTAGAAGGATTCATTCACATTTGGGCCAGTCTCTGCAGGTGTTTCTCCTTGTGAAAGCTCAAAGCTCGGACACATCGTCGGCGCCTACTCACAGCGATCAGCAAACGAATAACGCGTTGAGAGAACGTACATGGGAGTGCTAATCAACGAGTGTTTACTCTTGTTATCATAAAGTTCGCGTTTAAATAGGTCACGGTGACATATACAATTAAATAAATAAATATGAGTTCTGCCGGGCACAGCCTCGGCCCTTACACCCAAGTTGTAATATGGCTATGACGCTGATCAGACGGTGCAGCCAAGCCACAGCATACAAATAGCCTTGCTGCGAGCCATGCCAGTGAGTATGCAAGTTTAAATGTGGCTACTTTCTGACGCGTTTAGGCGTACCATTCCTCGTTCAACGAGGAGCCAGATGTCCGCCAGGCAGGAAACATGGCCGTTCTCCCAATCAAGACGAAAATCCGTGGGCCAGCGCCGATAGGTCAGTGAAATGCAAGTCAATAATATAGCATCTACTTACAGCTTACAGCCGACTCTGAACTCCCCGACATAATCGACGAGACGCTCGACCTCTTCCGCGCCAACTCCCTCTTCCGCAACTTTGAGATCAAGGGCCCAGCAGACCGCACGCTGATTGTGCTTATTCTCTATGTTTCCGACTGTCTGGCCAAGATCGGCAGCGCGCGCACCGTACCGACGCAGATCGAGGCCTCCAAGTCCCTCAACACCCTCTCCGTCGACAATTTCGCCATCCCCGGAGACGCCAACTTTGCGCTGAATGCTCACTATGCTGCGCCGTCAAGCCGGCAAGAGTCTGGTGCGTGCTGTGCACGGAAAGTTCAGAGTCATCGATCAATTGGTTGCTGCGCTAGACTATCTGCGGCAGTATCTCGTCCAGGTCCGCCAGGAGCTCGCTGCGCGTCTTGTCGAACGCTTGTACGCTGACGGGACGGGCAAACCCAGCAAGTGGTGGATGTCCTTCCAGAAGAGACGGTTCATGAATAGAAGCCTGGGCTAGTGTAGACCGCGCGCTGTACTGTATAATATAACCCTTTTTTCATTCACTTCCGTCTCTTCCTCTCATTGGGGTTTTTGCGCCCGTATCCGATCGCAGGCAAATCGCCGTCCCGGCCTGACGCGCGCACCGTGCGGCCCTTGCCGCCTGCGCCGACGCTGAGCATCTCGGGCATCCAATCAGGGTCCATCCAGCTACCGACGCCGGCAGCGCCGCCCTCGCGCCCGAGCATACCCTTGTTCATCTTGGCCTCCTCTCGCTCTCGCCGCCCGTCCGCCATCTTCTTTGCCCGCATATACTCTGTCTGATCCTCACGCAGGATCAGTCCTTCACCCGTCCCCTTCTTCGCAGACCCCGGCTTGGGTGCGGGGATCGAGTACTTGGTCCCTCGCAGCCGGTACTGGAAGTTCGCCTTGAGGTGCACTTGCATCACGGGTGCATCCGCCGCTGCACCCGGGCTTGAGATCGTCACCGACGCCCGCAGGAGCGTCGCATTTCCACAAGACGGGCAGAACTTTTTCGAATTGTCCTTGCATATCCTATGTCGATATGAGCAGATTGTTTGGGGAAAAAAATAAGACACGCACTTGAAACACGCATGACACCGCAGGACCCAGCTCTTCACCTTCTGTATCCGTTTGCCCTCGACGCCAATCAGATTAAGCCCCATCTGCAGCAGCACGTTCTGCATCGCGAAATCAGCGGTCATGCACCCCGCGCCGAGCACGTCCTCGTCCTCGGCCTTTTGTTTTCCCTTCTGGCGCGCGTCGGTGCCCGGGAGAAGCTCCAACGCGCGGGACTTGTGCAGCCCGACGTTAGAGGGTGTGATCCACTCGCCCTCACCATCGTCGTCGTCCGAAGGATCGTCAAAGATCGGCTCCGGAGACGAGGGCGGGGAGGTCGCTGCGTCGGTTTCGGGAGCGGTGGGGGGCTGATTACTTTCGCTGAGGGGTTGGAGCTCGACGTCGAGAGGCTCGAGGTCCTGTTCGTTGACATCTTCTTCATCTGATTCTTGTTCCTCGTCCGATTCCTCTTCCTCCGAGTTGGGGGGAACTTCCTGCGCTTCGTCCGTTGCAGAGACAATTTCTTCTGTATTGGACGAAGCCTCGATGGGGACCTCTTCAGGTGTTGACTCTTCCGTCGTGGAAGCTGCAACCTCGCCCGCAGGTTCGTCGGGTTTCTTCACACTCTACTATCGCCTGCCGTCAGCAATTTTCTTCCTCGTGTTCACTGGATGAAAAAACGTGCCTCGTCGCCCTCTTTCGCCAGCTTTGCTTTTTCGCGCTCATGGATGGAGTAGGTCAAAGCCAAAACGCACAGATCCGGGTGCGAGAGCACCGCGTAATCTCCTGTCTTTTTCGCCCATTGGATAACTATCGCAGGAAACATCAGAACGACGCAAAAAATAAAATAAAAGACGAATAGAACGAACCGGTGGCGAGACTGGCTGCATCGGGTGCGACAACCTCGATTTTGACTCCCGAGTTGAGGCCGAGGCGCTCAAAGTGCTCGCGCGCGCGTTTGTCCTTCAGTTCTGCGAGGACTTGCGGGACGGTAAGATATGTTTCTGCGAGGCCACGCAGGGGTGAGAGAGACAATAAAGGGCCAGCATCGAGCACTAGATTCTTGCATCGGGGAGCGGACATGGCGATGGCAAGAGGCAAAAAAAATAATTACTTGAATTGATGCAATGATTGGCACGCCCACGTGATCTCAGATTCTCACTGGTTCAACCAGACCCCCACGACGTCCTCCCGAGTCTCCCTGTGCTACATCTAATCGTTTCTTGGGTCTTCCATTGCCACTATTCCTACACTCTCCATTCTTGGTCTTGCCACCGTAACAGCGGCCATCTGCGCCGCTGTACTCATAGTCATGCTTGGATACCACACAAAACAAATTAACGCCTATGGCAAGCGTCGTCAGCGCATCGTCAACGAAGACCGCCTTCCGAAACAACCACCGAGCATATTCGATGATCTGCCGGCGCAGCAGTGGGCTCCGGTGGCCTCGCGCATGAAGAAGCGCGAGAACGGCAACGGCCAGCCCAAGGCCAAGTCCCAATCGCCCAAGATCCTGCAGATGCATCGCAAGAAGCGTCTGTCGCCGCCTGTTTCCAGGAAAACGCTGCCGCAGTTCCGGCGCCTCGAGGAGGAGGAGCTGCTCACGCCATCGCGACGCCCGCTGGGGAACAGGGCGTTGAACACCCCGGGCTCACCCGCCATCCTCAGCAAGGCAAAGTTCGGCTCGGGAAAGAACACCCCAATGCACAACTTTTCTCCCTTCGTCGATATCCTCATCTTGGATGACCAGGGCAAGACGATCAGTCAGGAGCGAAGGGTGTCGGGGCCGATTCGAGTTGGTCAGTCTTAATCTCTACTTGTAGTATACTCGCTGAATATCAAGCAGATAGTGACAGTGAGGACGATATGCCATTACAACCTAAACCTCCGCGGAGACTGCGGAGACTTGCCACTGTGCGCGTCGAGTCCGACGAGTCTGATTCTGACGATGCAGTTGTTGAAATAAGCCCTATTGCACCGCCAATACCAGCCGCCCAAAAGAGAAGCAGACAGGTGCGCGTCGAGTCTGACGAGTCGGATCTCGACGATGCAGTTGTCGAAATGAGTCCTGTGGCACCACCAATACCAGTCGCCGCGGTAAGCCACCGGCTGCAGGTCGAGGTCGTCATACCTCTGCGAAGTCGGTTGCCACCCCCGCCCGCAAAGGAACCGCCGCTAGCTATAATAACCCCGCCCCACATCCTCCCTCCGACCCAACTCCGCTACCAGCACTTCGCGTCCCCAATCCCCCGCGCGAGACCGCTAACACCCATTGGCGGACGCGGCAGGCGCATGTACGCGCCGCCATCACCACCATCCCCGCTCACATCGCTCGACAGCGACCTCAGTTTCGACCTCTCCGGCCTGGACATCTCCGCGCCGATAGAGCCCGCGCGTCTCTCCCTCGCGGAGGCAACCCCCGCGTACCTCGCGCCGCTGCTGGCCGAGTGCGGACAGAGCAAGTGCGGGTTGCACGAGTTCTCCGCGTTCATCCAGACATTCCCACTCGACCCGCTCGTGGCCGCACACCGCGACACCGCGGCGGGCTTCCGCAAGATTGGCGAGGCGAGCTACTCTGAGGTGTATGGCATCGGCGACGTCGTGCTTAAGATCATTCCACTGCGGGATGAAACACAGCGCCGCCTCAGACCCAGTGCGCAAGCTGAGGAGGTCGAGGGGCCTGCGGAGACGGACGCGAAGGACGTGCTGAAGGAGATCATCGTCACGCACGCGATGGGTGAGGTGTGCAACGGGTTTGTGAAGCTCCTGCGCACGTATATCGTGAAAGGGACGTACCCGCAGGTGTTGCTTGAGCTCTGGGACGCCTACTATCAGCGCAAGGGGTCCGAGGGTGTGCGCCCTGGTGCGTGCTTTAATATTCGTTCATCTAAATGCTCACACGACTTGCAGACACGTTCACCGTCTCGCAGGCGTACGCGATCATCGTGCTCCCAAACGGCGGGCCCGATCTCGAGGCATATGCGTTCAAGACCGCGTCCAAGAGTTGGAAGCAGGCGTGCAGCATCTTCTGGCAGGTGGCGAAAGCACTCGCACACGCGGAGCAGCTCGTCTCGTTCGAGGTGCGTGCTGAACTACTGCCTGGAAGATCTGCCACTTATTTATTTCCGCACGCCCGCAGCACCGTGACCTACACCTGGGCCAGATCCTGGTCAAGGACGCCCCCGCCACAGCGCGGCCTTTGCAGTCGCTCAACCCGAACCGCAAGTCGACCAAGCTGATGAAGCCGTTCATGGACGACCCGGTGCACGGTGTGCACGCGACTGTGATCGACCTCGGGCTGTCGCGCATGGATGCGGGGGACGGATCCGGCGGTGAGATGGTCCACTGGACGCCATTCGAGGAGGAGATCTTCATGGGTGAAGGTGTGCATTCAATCGGTATTGCGTTTCCGAGCGCGCGCTGAATGGAGTTTGCAGGCGACTACCAGTTCGACATCTACCGCTACATGCGGGAGCATAATGGGAATAATTGGGAAGGGTTTAGCCCGCTGACTAATGCAATGGTGTGTCGCCCTCATTCGCAGATTCGGTGGTCTAATCCGCCATTCAGTGGCTGCACTACCTCACCGTAAAGCTCCTCAAGTCCAAGGGTCTCAAGGCGCCGACGCGGCGGAAGAGCCAAGCCCCCACCACGCCGAACACAGGCTTCACCGAGCGTGACTGCTACGAGTGCATGCTCGACCTTGAGGACTGGCTCGGTAAGGGCGTCGCGGCGGTTGCGGCCAGCTGCAAGGCTGCAGCGAACCGGGGCAAGGGGCGGAAGAAGAAGGCGGCCCCTGCCGTGGTGGCCGCACCGACGTCTGAAGCACTCTTGCGAGGCCCGCTTTGCGCGGGCGAGGTGGTTGGGTATGGCGTGAAGAAGGGCTGGGTCAAGTCCCTTGCTGGGGCTAGCGCAACGTAGGCGGGAGAGCTATTTTATCTTATCATATTTCGTTCATGTACTCACGGTTTATGCACTTGCGGATTACAGTTAGGTTCGGCTGATTGAACGCTTTCGGCTCATATTGTTTGGCTCTCTTTGTCCGCTCCTCCCGTCGCTAGATAAGGCAATTTCACATGCTCAAGCGCGACATCCGTCGGACCAGAGTAAATCCTTGGCTGTCCGGAGTTGCTCGGTTCCGTGGAAAAGTTTTCGTTATGTGGGCGCAAGCTGTCAAATTTCGTCATGGGACAGGCAAGGCGCAATGCAACAATCAGAGCCAAGGAAGTGGGACGTGTGCTTGCTCACCTTCGCTCACATGAAGGTGATCATGGCAAACAGAGTCTGACAGCATACACATGTTGCCCAGTAGCATTGACGACCTTGGAAGAATCGAATTCTCCCCCCAGTTGAAGTTGCAATGAATGTGTCCCCAGTGGCCTGATTAATTATTCGCCCCCAATACAAAATTACTATAAAGTTAATACGCTTGTCGTTCGTATCATCACTGGCAGGTGCCGCCAGCAACGTCGATGTTCGCCAGAGACGGGATCTCGTCGTCGGTGTAGATCTTGAACTTGTTGGTCGGGACGCCTTTGAAGGCAGCGGCGAAGCGCTCGTCGGTGTTGTTAGCGCCATCCACCTTGCGGATCCACGCGCAGGAGATGAAATCGCCGTACTTGCGAATACTGGCAAAAGAATCACATGCGCAAGTCAGCGAACAGGCTCCACGGATGAGGTGAGAAATCGCTTACGCCTCGCCGTAGGTCTCCGGGTCCTTCTGGGTCGAGTCTCCGACCGTCAGGAATTTTTTGCCGGGGTACATGCCATGGATTCTGTCGATCATGGCAGACTTGTACTCAAAAACGCCTTCGCTCTTCGCAAAGTCAATGATGGACGTCAAGCTCGTGGTGGTGAGGTTGTTGAGGAAGATAGGTCCATTCGACTCGGCGTAGGTCGTGTCAATGAAGTCGCGGAGAAAGGGGTACAGCTGGAAAGGGGAAGCGGAGACGTAGATGAACGCGGGCGATTTGAGAGACGCGGCCAGGGATTTGAAGACTTCTGGCATGCCTGTCACTGGGACAGGGTCGTCGATAAGCGTCGCTTTTGCCAGCAACAGCTTGTCGAGACTGTGGGAGACCTTCACAGTGTCGTCGATATCTAAATTTTGGGAGTTAATAAATTATCGACAGGCTCGATAAAAGAGTAATGTACCCGAAATAACCCCAAACCCGTCCGCACCAGAAGGAAAGACTGTGAATGGAACGTCGCGTGTGTCGATCACGGACAAGTCGGCCTTTCCGACGGTTTTGCCGGCACCACATTTGCCGAGAGTGACGTTCTGGATCGACATTCCACCGGACGCAGTCGACTGGAGAGCGGCGCTCGCTCCGCACCCGTCCACATCGACCTTGACGTCTTTGCCCGACAGGCCAAGGGTCGCAAACAGTGCGAGACGGCCGGTGACTTTGTCGACATTATCACCGATATCCAAGCCCAGGGTCTTGTTCAAAAGACCGCTGATAGCATCGATCAGGGGAGATATGCTGATCTGGCGCGTGGAGACGTATGCTTGCAGCTGAACGAGCGTGGTGCCAGGATTGGCAGGGTCCTCAAATGAGGGGGCATCGAAGATGAGAACGTCGTCAAGAATGTTGACCGAGCTGCGACGATCTGGATTCTGGTACGCGCGGGGCAGCGCATGGACGAGCTCGACTGATGCGAGCGCAAGAGAAACGAACGAAAGAGTGAAGCGCATGGTAAAGGGAACGAAATAAAACCTGCGCAGCAGTCAGAAGACGGGGGAATAAAGAAGGGCCGTTGACACAACCAGCGCGCGTCCCGGTATATTTATATCACTTCACTTTCTGATGCATCACACTTGATCGTGTGTAGACTTGCTCTTGCGGGTGGCAGTGCCACACTCTTCCGACCATCACCATGATGACAGCAAAGGGAAACCAATATTGGTCCACCTGTAGCAGAACTGTCCCTGAATATCATCGGTCTTCGCGGTCTCCAGTGGAGGAGAGCTCTGAAGCCTCTGAACGGACCCCCCCGCCCATGAACAATAAAATTAGAACGCAGCACACGTTGCACGATGTAAGTCCAGGCAACCTTACCTTGGCATTTGAATGGCAGATCCCGTTGTTCGCTTTGCCTCTTGGCCGGCGTGGCATTTAATTGTGAGAAAGTCATTAACATGGGAAGTACGAGGAAGTACGCCGTCTAGGGCTCTGAGGAGACCGAGCCAGTTTCTATCAACCTCTATCGGCGATTCTGAGTAACCTGAAGGATACAAGGCCATGTACAAACCAATCAACCATTCGACGTTGCCCAGTGAAGCAAACAATCTTGGCTGCTGTTTCTGAGAATGCGGTGATTTCGCATCCATCTGGATTCTGTATCTAGTGACCCGTGCGACAAATATATTGATGCCATCACGTGTAGCATCAATCCATAAATGGATGGCTTGTAAAAAAAAATCTAGAATTTGTGAGAGAGCTCGCGGCCTTGTAAATACCTAAAGGCGTCCCAATTGACCCGTCGTGTCGTTCGAGTCAGTGAAAGTCGAGTCAGAAATAGTCACACCGAGTCACATCATGCTTTTACATCTCTTTTCAAGTGCACCAACACGATCAGGTGTTTATGGCTGTCTCGAGAGCACCTCTTCATCTTGCAACGCTTGCGGACTTGAGTGTCCCGCAAATACATCGCTTGCTCGACCACTCCGTCCATCTCAAATCTCAGACCTTGCCATGGCTTGCTCCTCATGGCTCGCTTTCTCTTAAACGCGCAAATAATCTCCGTCTACCCCCCCAGTCCCTCTTTAACAAAACTATCGCAATGGTCTTCTCCAAGCGCAGTACTCGTACGCGTCTTGCAGCGGAGACAAGCGCGTCTCTTCTCGGTGGACGCGCACTTTTCCTCGGCCGCGACGACATCCAACTTGGCGTCAACGAGAGCCCTCGGGATACAGCCCGTGTAATGGGCGGCATGTGTGACGGCATCTTCGCTCGCGTTGGAGACCACTCAGAGATAGAGGTACGCCCGTTATTCCAGTTTCGGTGCAAGTACTGGACTTGATATGGTGTAGGAACTAATTAAATACTCCCCCGTTCCCGTGGTCAACGCCCTCTCTTCGCTCTGGCATCCGACTCAAATACTTGCGGATCTCATGACCCTACATGAGAATGCGCACCTTTTTGTCCCTCCTCTCCCTGAAAAGGACGACAAGAAAAAGGCATCCAAAACCCCCACCAACAGACTCCCCCCGCTGCGCCCGCTCACAATCGCATATGTCGGCGACTCCGCAAACGTGCTGCACGATATGCTCGTCACGTTTCCTCGATTTGGGCACAAGATGCGCATCGCGACACCTGCGGATCCCAAATACCGCGCCCCAAAGCCGGTGTGGGACCGCGTCGTCGAGCTCGGTTGCGACAAAAACGACGGCATTTGGTGGGGCGAGGACCCGAAGGAAGCCGTGCGCGGCGCGGACGTTGTGATTACTGACACATGGATCTCGATGGGGCAGGAGGAGGAGGCAGCTCAGCGTCTGAAGGACTTCAGTGGTTACCAGGTCACCGAGGAGCTCTGCCGCGAGGGGGGCGCGAATCCGGACTGGAAGTTCATGCACTGTCTTCCTCGTAAAAAAAATGAGGTCGACGATGAAGTGCGTGTTGTTTACTTTATTCCTCGGTACGCGACTTGACGCCCACGGCAGGTCTTTTATGGCCCTCGGTCATTGGTATTCCCTGAGGCAGACAACCGCAAATGGACAACCATGGCGGTCTTTGAGTGCGTCGTCCCTTTCTTCCCACGTTCCATAACTTAGCTTCACTAGTCTCATTGTCGGCAAATGGGATCTCGAACATGACGGGGTCTCTCGGTGGGCCAAGTTGAGGGAGCAAGAGGCAAAGGAAAAGGAGGGAAAAGAACAGAAGAAAAAGACGGGCAAAAAGGAAGAGGAAGAGGACTCAGACTAGCTCAAGCTGTCTAAACTAAAAGTATAATCTCGATAACACTGCCGTTGTTCTTTGCATGTTTAATGCTCCGAAACCCGAATGCTGCTGTGATAGGCTGTAATATATACAAGACGACTGGGCAGCTGACAGCGAACTAAACATCGCCAGGTTCATGGACAACGATGTCCATGACGGATCTTCAAAGAGGGTGAGCACTGTCAGCTTAGAGAGTCGAAGCGAGGCTTACCTCAGATTCATTGAGTATCCTGACTCCACATCTGTTAGGGTCAACGTGTTGATCGAGTGTACGCCCGGCGTTACAGCAAGAAACTCCATCCGAACCGACTGGCAGGCTGCAGGAAGAAGAGGCCTGGCATGAAAGGAATCAGAACGGCATAAATAACTAAACCCCGCAAACGTACCCAATCCTCACTCGATTATCCAGCGGTACTATCCCTGGGGACGGCGCCTTCTCACCAGGATTTCTCCCCCTTCCTCGTCTCCGATCGGGACAGGTCACCTCGAACCTCCGCGTCCACTCACTTTGATTGAACACGAATACGTCAAGTGTAAAGTGGTCTAGCGGATATATCCTGTGGAGCTCGTCGCCATCCTTGACGTCCCGGTCTCGCCCGACATCGGCGGTCTTGCCCAGATCCCCTCCAATCTTCCGTGACCCAGACGCAACGAGCCCGACAGAAACGACAATAGCTTCACCCGGCCTAACGGCGTCCCCCCGATCGTGGTCGTAGTCGTGGTGGTGCTCATACTCTTCTTCTTCCCGTATCATGCCAGCGTCTGAAGCACTAGGCCCCAATCCAAAGAAGCCACCGCCGCCTCCAACTGAGACAACCGGACCTGGGGTTGGAGGCACTCCTACAGCACCGATGCCCACTGCCATCCCTCTTTCCCTGCGAATTTCTACGCTCCTCCCAACCAAACCACCACTGACACCTTGCGTATGTGAGTGTGCCATGACCGCGGGCGGCGTGGGGGGCAACGCAGACCGTGTAGGATAAGAGGGATAAGCCGGGGTCATCGGCATTGCGGGTTGATAGTCGGGGTCCACCGAAAGCCGAGGTGGGGCTGAGTAAGTGGTTGGGGATCGCGGCATCTGTGTCTGTGCGGTGATCGACGGTGGGGTATACTGGTGGCTATTGTACGACGATGAGCGCGGCGGAAGTGGCGGGATCTCCCGCTCCTTGTTACCGCTATTCAATGGGTTCAACATCGACGTTGAAGCACGGTAGCCCATACCAGTCCCTGCCGACTTTATACCTAAAGCGCGGGCGGCGACAATGGCTTGACCGCCGGGTAGGGTGTGGCGTTTAGGTGCGCCAGCAGTTAGAGGACTGAGGGAGGGAGGGGGGGATTCACGTAAAATGTTAACGAGGCTGTCAGTGCGGACTCGCGGATTGCTCGGGAACGGTGAAGCTGGCTCGGGGAGCGCACTAGGGATATTTATCTGTAAATCACCATCTTCAAAGTCGTCCTCAGGTGCAGGATGGGGCTGGGAAGAAAGATCAAGCACACAATTCCATTTGGAGCAGAACGTTCGCGTCGGATATGAAAGAGTCGTTAGGGATGGTGGCGATGAAGTCTTCGGTGTCGTCGGTGGTGATGCAGACGAAGGGGAGGTCAGATACGGCTTCCCAAAGATGCCAATTGTCACTGCACGCTGCAGCATCTCCTCTGTCCCACCTTCTTTAACCAGTCCCATGGCAAGCGCCTCGTCCGGCGAGCGCAGGAAGGATACCGCATAAAGGAGATTATACTGCTCGCTTGCCCCCACCCGCATCGGAAACACTGACCTACTGTCCTTGGCACCTCCGTTCCCCCAACCAACCAGGACTGCGCGCGCGCCCGTGTCCCCACCCCCGATGTTAACGACAACCTTCTCGACTTCGAACCCCACCGTCCGACCAGATTCACCCGAGTTTTCGAGTTCAACGCAAAGCACGACCGTCCGCTCGTCGGTACCCGCCTCCAATCGGTCTCTTTCATCGTCGGCTTCTTCATCTGCGCCTTGGGAATCCGTGAGAGGGAGTAGGACGGAAGGGACGAACACAGTGCGCATTCGCACGCGGAAACCCGACACTGTGCGCAGCGTTTTGCGAAAGCTTTTACGAAGTGTCGCCGGTCCAGGTCCGGAGGCGGAGAGCTGTGATCGGCCAATTGCAGTCATGGGGGAAGGAGAGGGCGCGGGAAGCGGGGTGCGTGGAGCAAGAGGTTGGAGGGTGAAAAGCTTCAGACGAGACACGGAACCAAGACGCGCGGTGGGGAGGTCAAGCGTGGCGGGTGGGAAGGAAGGGCCAGCGGCAAGACCCTCGAGAAGGTTTATTTCGGGCAATCCTGAAAGAGTAGGCTCATCTGGGGCAGCATCAGAGGCAGGGGCAGGGGAAGGTGTGCCGTTGGCGGTGGGACTCGTCGGGCTAGCTGGCGCTGTGGCGGTCGGAAGGAAGTCCACTGAGGCTAGGAAAAGCGCTAGAGGGTGATTGGGACGCGATAATGTTTGCGGACGCTCTCGGAGCGTTGCCGAGACTGTTAGACAGAGCAAAGGATCGCTCACGGCCAATCGCAAGAACGCTAAGACGACCGTTTAGCGTAGCCGATACAGAGTTAGACAATGGGGCTTACAGACGGTCAGAGCAAGCCTGTACACTGCGACCCACACCTCCTCCTCCTCTGACCACAGAAGCGAAAAGGCCTCCTGCGAATCCTCCGAGGAGTTCTGCCCCCATATACTAGCCAATAAGAGGGTACCCTCCGATTTTAGATACCGCTTATCCGTTTCTGCAGATGCTGGTGTCGGATTGGGAGTATTGGGCGGGAAGATTGATGGGTGGGCAGAGCGAGCGCTGAGTTTGGCAAGAGATGCAGTGCGAGGAGGTGCGGATAGTCTCGCAGTTCGAGGGGTTTCTGGTGAGCTAGGGCCCACAGGTACGGATGAAATATATGTTGCCTCGAGAGATACTTGTAGATGGGATAGGAACGACAGCAGCTCCTTCGGTGGATGCGTTGGGTCTCTGGAAGATGCTGTCGGGGGTTGGTCCACGCGAACAGTGAGAAATGCTTGTAGCTTCTCATCTGGAGTTGGTCAGAGCCAGGCCGGGTCTAATCAAGACTACTGGCACACCAAAAAAAGCTTGGGTTCTCTCTAGCGTGCCGTTTCTGAGTTGGGAAAGCCATTCATCTGTAGATGTGGTTGGAGGATGTTCGAGGGATGTGTCCGGGACGACAACATCGAGGGCAGCAGATCCGAATATTTTTTCCAATGCTGACATGAGTCGAGAGACCGATACTAGCAGAAACTTGAGACTTGAGGGCCAGAACACTTGTATTGGCCTCAGTGATGCTGAGATACCGCGGTTGAGGGAAACTGTCTAGATTCTGGGACGAGTTATGTGTAAGGCTCGAAAGTCCGGCGATGAACTTACAGGATAGCCAGGATAAAGCTTAAGCAGTGTCCGTCCGAGGCCACGTAGATTCTAAATTATTCGCGCTTTAGATTTGTTTCGAATACAAACTCAGAGGTACAGGATCCGTGCAGATAAAGAACGCGTGAACCGACGAGGGGACGCAGAGTAACGGCACTCTTGACGGCACTAACCAGAATAACGCGTTGGAAAGGTTTTGTACTTGCTTGTTCTGGAGGCCGATAGGTTTCCGGTCGGGCCGAGGACCGAGGGTGACGTCGCTTCGCAGCATTAGACGCAGCTTGCCACAGTCGCCCACCATGAATCGCATCTTTGGAACGTCCGCAAGCCGCAAGCCCAAACCGAGTCTGCAGGATGCTATTTCCTCGGTCAGTTGCCTTAGAAACGGCTCTTCATCCATGCTCAATGGACCAGACCGATGTCAGAATGTCGTCGATTGAGGTCAAAATAAAGAAATTAGATGGCGAGCTGGGACGGTATAAAGAACAGATGTCCAAGCTCCGAAATGGCCCTGGCAAGGTTTGGCTACACGGCCAAAATATATCGCGCATACCCCTCAGACTCTCCATAGGATGCTGTTCAGCAGCGTGCACTGCGGACACTGAAGCAGAAGCGCATGTACGAGGGCCAGCTGGCCCAGCTTGCACAACAGACGTTCAACATGGAGTCCGCGGCGCTCACCACGGAGAACCTGCGAAATACCATGGCGACCTTTGACGCAATGCAAACTGCGAACAAGGAGATGCGGAAACAGTACGGCAAGATCGATATTGACAAAATCGAGGTCTTTTGTTATTTCCCGTCCCGCTAAGATGCTGCTAAATTGGGTTTTTATAATATAGAGCATGCATTACGATATGGAGGACATGCTCGAGCAAGCTAATGAAATTCAAGAAACTCTAGGACGTTCGTATGCCGTACCGGATGAGATCGACGAGGCGGACTTGGAAGCAGGTACGCTCACACCCAGTCCCATTCAGAGTCGAGCTCTTTGAACAATCCTTTCCAGAACTGGATGCGTTAGCGTTGGAGGAAGAGGACGAAGGCACATCATACTTGGCCGATCTCAACAAAGTTCCGGATTTCGTAGACGAGCCACCAGTAGAACTCGGCGAGGTCAATACTTCCCGGTCTATGAAAAACCTTGTTCTGATGATGTTATTTTCCAGTCCCCAGCTCCCCAAGCCGTCAAGACAACGTGGTAATGACGGACTTTTTGTACCAGTTTCGGACGTCCATGCGCCATTTGTATCATGTATAGCAGCAATACATAAGGTATTGTGTAGACCGATACCACTATCTATCCATACCTTCGACCCTCCGCCTCCTCCGCGAACCAATCATCTGTCTGTCTCGATTCTGCCGGCGGCGCGATGTTGACCACCACAGATTTGCTTTGTGAATCTGGACAACAGAGTACGTAAATCAGGAAAGAACACCCACTGGGTTTCACTTACATGATTCAAACGCCTCGATTCCGTTTTCTCTTCCTATCCCACTCTCCTTCATTCCACCCCTGGATGCACATTATTAACCTGACAGCAAAATACGCGAACAACGAGTCGTTACCATGGACTTGAGGGGTCGTTCCGGTGTGCAGTGTTAATCCAGCAAATGCCGGCTTCAATATCGGCAGTAATACGATGTGCGCGGGACAGGTTTTGTGTCCACACGCCTGCACCTAGGCCATACTTGCTATCATTGGCCAAGGCCACGGCTTCACTTTCTGTCTACGCAACTTGAGTCCCTCGCCGCTCATGAATATACATCTACTCACTGAAAAGGGTTTAGCCACGACTACGGGCCCGAAGATCTCCTCCTGCCATAGATTATTGGTGGTCTCGATGTTGGCGATAACCGTTGGGGGGTAGAAGCTTCCGCCGTCAAAATTGAAGCCGTCCAGCTCGGATTTTCCAGTGAGACGTTGACCGCCTGTCAGGATCTCGCCCGAGCCCGAGCCCAAAGCTGCGTCAAGCATTGACTGGATCCGTACAAGGTGTCGTTCCGATATAACCGTTCCCATCGTGGACTTGAGATTAGAAGCTACGAAGGGATTATTCACCGTTGTAGGGAGTAATTGCCAGACCCACGGTTTCCCATTCTCCTGCGAATGCTCAGCGCCTTCTCAATAAATAAGGGCATGAACGTGTCCCAGATGTTTTCATGTACGATGAGGCGTGTGCCCGAAACACATGTTTGCCCTGAAGCAACAAAGGCTGCAAAAGCGACGCCATTAACCGCAGAAGGTATATCTGCGTCTTCGAAAACCACAATAGGAGCCTGTTGGAGAAGTTAATAGTGTTGTTGGTATGCTTGAGATTCCCGTGGCCAACCTTGCCCCCCAACTCGGCGGTAAATGCGGCCAGATTATGTCCCACTGTGCTGCCCAATAAACGTCCTGTGTGTGTTCCTGCCTGCCGCGGTATTTTTCAGCGGGAAGCAAAACTAGGATCATTGCGGTGAGGTTTACCGTGACGTCTACTTTGCGAACAAGAGGATTTTGGGCCAACAGCTGAGCTGTCGCTCCAAACCCAGGTAAAACTGATAGAACACCGGAGGGTACTGGAAATGGACTCTTCTGAGAAATCTGCAACAGCGATCAAATGTTGACTTGCCTCCAGCCGTCTCGGCCATCCGGGCAAATTCCAGCACTGAGATAGGTGCGAGCTGAAGAGGCGTTTACCGGTGATGCCTCCATATATGGGATCGGAGTACCTCAGACGGTTTCACGATTACAGAATTTCCAGCAGCAAGGGCTGGGGCAATTTTCTTGACAGCGATTAAGAGAGGGTGGTTAAAGGGCTGGGGGGAATGTTCAGCCACGACGGAGACCACGTTGGGCAATGCGGTTCACCGTAATCTGGGCGACAACTCCGAGAGGCACTCGATGCACATAATTAATAAGTTTTCCCTGAGTGGGGGCAACGAATGCCTGGGTCGTCCGTAGAAGAGCTGCATAATAGTCTCTTGGAATGAAAGGAGTATCAATCATCGCACGGCAGGGCAAGATGACTCGTACATCCACTCAGGCAATCTTGTGAGCTGTGCTTTCATCTCTCGGATTGACCTGCCGGTCTGTAAGGTTTCGATCTCGGCCAACTCAGGGATGCGCTGTTCCAGTGCTCTGGCAAGTCGAGAGAGGACTTTTGAGCGCTCTAGGGCCGGAGCCCTTGACCAAGTACCGTCTTGAAAAATGGAATGGGCGCCAGACACGGTCTGCCTCACGTCCGCTTCGGAGGCCATCTCCACCCTAAATCGTTTTAGCTGCGAATTTCGGGCTTACAGTGGGAAACTCGCTCGCATAGTTGCTCCCCATTTGCAGGATTAGACACTGCTATTCTGATAACGTTCAGCAGGAGAAAGATAACGATAACGCAAGGCTACCGTTCACGCGGCTTGGGCTGAGGATCGGGAAAAGGAACAGTCGGAACAAATGGTGCATAGCTGCTGCGGTGCAACATACGACGCGTCGCACGCCCAGCGCTGGTCAACATGGTTGCGCAGAAAGGTCCCCTTGCCGGCGCGTTCCGGGCCGCGGCGCGTCAATCACGTGTACGCGACTTGTCCAAATAATCAACAAACAATTATAAAGGATTCAACTGAAAAGTTGGTTCTTCTATCGCCACACCACATCTAGTCTGAGCGTTATCGTGATTTTTTCTTGGTTGTTTCCCTGGCGTTTCCTTCTAACAACTGTCTAGATGACCATAGAGCCTCCTCTCCGCCGTTCATCCCGCGCGCCTGTCTCAAAAGCTGCGCCAGTGTCGAAAGCTGCGCCGAGCAAGGCAGCAGCCAAACCTGTCTCCAAGGTCAAGCCTGCGCCAAAGCCAACAAGAAAACGCGCCGCCTCCACTGAGCGTCCGGCATCCCCGCCACCAAAACGCACCAAAAAACACACCACCGAAAATGTCGACCCCGCTGTGCCCGCTCGGCCTTTGAAGAAGAAGAAGTCCGCGACCCTCGTTCCTCAGGCAGTACCCTATCTCAACCCTCTGCCCACGCCACCGGAGAAAAAGCGCCCCGGTCTACAAGTCTTCGCATGGGGTGCGGGCAACTTCGGGCAGTTCGGCATGGGTCCCGATGTTCTTGGAGAGCTTGACAAGCCCAAAAAACATGCGTGGGTAGAGGAACAGATTGAGGATGGCACATTTGGTGACGATAATGCGGGTCTGGAGACCGTTGCAGCAGGTGGCATGCATAGTATTTTCGTTGATGAGAAAGGCACCGTGAGTGACCTTTATCTTGTTTTAATTCGTGGTAATCTCATTTTATGCCCCAGGTATGGACGTGTGGCGTCAACGACGATGCTGCCCTTGGGCGGGTCACTGACGGCGTCCCCGACCCCGAACAGACGCTGACGACTGTCCCACATCCGCTAGAATCCCTTGTGGCCGAAAAATTCCGTGCCGTACAGGTTGCTACCGGCGACAGCATATGTGTCGCAGTCGACGGCCATGGCGAAATCAGAGTATGGGGCTCATTCCGGGTAAACAACATCAAGGTTGTCTGAACTTTATTATTCACACATACGTATACAGGCGGACGAAGGCTCTCTTGGCTTCTCGGAATCTGCAAGGCACCAGTTCCTTCCAATCCCGATCGCGATGGACCTCATCCACAAGCCCGGTGACTACGAAAAGGTCTCCGCCGTCACGGCCGGTGCCAACCATATAATCGTGTTGACCACCCACGGTCACATATTCAGTTGGGGGTCCGGCCAGCAGGCTCAACTCGGCCGCAAAGTTCTCGAGCGTCACCAAATGAAAGGCACAAATCCACAGAGAATAGTCCTTGGGACCAAGTCATTGAGAGCTGTCGTGGTCGGTGCCGGCATCTATCACTCCTTTGCTGTCGACGAGAACGGCACCGTTTGGGGTTGGGGCTTGAACAGCATGGGCCAAACCGGAACTGGTCTGGACGGCCCGGAGGATGAATCAGTTCCGCTCCCGAAGGAGGTCCGACGCCTGAGCAAAGAGGAGCTCGGTGGGGAAACTGTGGTGCAGATCAGCGGAGGAAACCACCACACATTATTTCTGACATCAGGCGGCAAGGTCTATGCATGTGGCCGAGCAAACAGCTCGCAACTGGGATTAGCCCCGGATGACGAAGCCTGGAAGGACGCCGACTCTGCTCGCGAGTTTCTCTCCGAGCCCGTCCTGGTCACCTTCCCGGACGACGACGACCCTGTTGTCCACATCGCTGCCGGTCTGCACAATAACATGGCTGTCACCAAGGACGGCGCGCTGTACTGCTGGGGCCAGGGCACGCAAGGCGAACTTGGAGTTCCCGACGTCGAAGTGACAACTCCCCGGATGATTGTTCGCCGCGAAGGTGGCTCATGGGAGGCAGTCTCGGTTGCCTGCGGTGGGCAACACACCCTGGGCCTGTTCAGAAAGCGCCAGAAGTAATTTGTTCCGATTCCATGACCATAGCATCTACACATACATATCTATTGGACCACTATGTCTATATACTCTCACATATAGGTTTGTTAATTTTCCGGCACATTTCCACATTGCAATGAATTATTCTCTGTCACTTCTCTCGGCTCTGAGAGGCTTCTTCTCAGTGGCTGTGGTGATCGGCAGATAACCTTAAAAAAGTTTGATTCCCTTTCTTGTCGATTGTCTGCCGAACTTGGAAAGGGATAGCCTCGCTCTGCCTCATCCTGCAACGTCACGAACGTCTCGAGCCTCTTTGGATCCTCTCTTTTTCTTGAAATGGCTGAGGTTGCTGCCGCGATACCTAATGGCGAAACAGATAGCACGCTCAATGAAAAACACGAAATCTGGTTTGAAGATGACTCGGAGGCTCAAAATCCCGTTGTTGAGAGTGCGGAGTTTGCGTATGAGGTGTATATTGTCCCCACTCTACTTTGTCCTCTCCTTACCATGTTTCCCAGAGAACGGACCTCGTCCATATAAACGATGTGGGAGTCAGAATGGCTGCCAAGCACGTACGTGGCTCTCAACTCCTTTTTCGACCAACCTCGACGTGCTTTCTTTCAGATTCACGAAAAATTACGCGTTGAATCGTACAGTCCACGAACCTGGCTTACGCATCCACTTCACATTTGCCCAGTGGAACCATATTCCTCGAGCGAACCCCTAAACAAGGCGTGCTTGAACTGGATTTTTCTCATTTCGGCTCTCAACTTTAGCTTCTGGTCGGAACGAGACGGCCAGCCTGATAGATACGGCGTCCTTTGGCAAGAAAGCTGGGAGTCTTCGAAGCCAAAACTTTGGACTGGCTACTGGAGTCTCGTCGCATCACTCAACCGAGGTTCGGTTTCTTCTTTATACACTCGAACTTGCTCTGATTTATGCGTGAAGCTCTCCAGGATGATTCCATACCCATTACCGATCCCAACTTTTACTCCTCAGAGACACTTTGCCCGGATTCCTTGATAGAGGATGTCTTTAGACCTGCAGAAGGATGCAATGAAACCATTCCCTTGTTATCGCAACGGATCGCCGTAATGCGAGAGGTTGGATTCATTCTTTGTAACGTACAGCGCTTTCTCTCTCTCCACCAGTTAATCCTTTGATCATTTTTGACAGGGATTTGGGGGCTCCTTTCTGGGCTTCCTTGATGAGTTCCAGCGCCGACACGACGGCGAGGGTACAGCTCTCCAATTAGTTCAGATAGTCACGGAGACTTTCCCATCCTTCCGAGATGAGGTCCATCTTGAAGGTCGCAAAGGTAACACCTCCCACTTCGTTTGGGAAAAAATCATTGAACCCCTGTTCGAAGTATGTCTCTGGAAGCGCGCCCAGATTCTCGTCGCAGAAACCTGGGCAGCATTTTATCCTGCGGCACCGGAGACAACCCACCCGCTGTTCCCTGGTTCAACAGGCTCGGCCATACATCAGCTCACAATGTTTGCGGACTACCGGGTTCCCCAGATCCTGCATCACCTTAGAATACTTTCGTACCCACCAACACTGCTGCAACTTCTCCATGCTGGCACAATGCTTGCGCCCGGATCCCGCGAGGAGTTGAGTCTGCGCGCAGCGAGTGTTGTCGCTGTGGAGCGCGTGCGCGCGGAGATGCTCACTTTGCAGGCAGGAGAAAATCCCGCGGAAAGCGCAGTCAGTAGCGTGCTAATAGACTTCTATCTATGGGACTTGGCTAAAAAAGTCGAACGTGGGGAAGAACGCATCGAAGGGATTGAAACTGCGGACATGGTGCCCACGCACCGGACACGGAGCATCTGGTACTAGACAGCTCCACAGATCTCTCACTCACCAAGGAGGATAAAAATAGAGATAGACCTGGTCCACCGCAAAGAGCCGGCCGTATACAAGTACTAAATTATCGACCTATGTAATATTTATCTTAATCGTGTCTCCACAAGATTTACAATTATACATTACACAGTTTCTTCCACATCAGAGTGCGTGGGTAAATCCATCCGAGGAATCTTCGGGCGAGGGTGGGACCGACAAAGATTGCCGGGGCGCCGCTATCCCGCGACCATCCTCGGTCCAATCGTCCGTGGTGAGACGCACGGGAATCGTTTCACGAATACCGATGAACGCAGACTTGGTGACATCCGGTGGCGTCACGGTGAGTAGTATGCAATCCTGTTTGCACTGTGAGTGAATGATCCCAAAACGAGGTATGAGGATCCCGCGTACCAGCACAGACAGACCAGCGATTCTGAAACCCATCACTTTGACGGGCTCTATTTCAATCTCGCCCGAGAAAGACATCCAAGTGGAGCCATCGCCCTAATAATTGTCGTCAGTGGTTTGTCGGACAGAGCAGATAAATGCGTACTGCATGATGGAATTTCCCCTCGCCGATGCAATCAATACGCCAGATATCGGTTTTAGTGCCGTGAATAATGGCCCCGCGAACATCGACAGTAGACTGCCTCATCAGCTGGATGCGTGTAGCACGCAATTTTCCCGAGTTGCCGGTGGTAGGTCCGTATGGTAAAAACGCCGCGAGAGAATAAGCACTAGATTCGAAGGTAACGTGGAATGGAATGCAGTGCTTTGAACTGAATATTCGGGACGCTGAATGGATTGATCCATCAGCCGCCTCGGATAGAAATCAACAAGACGTACCTGGGAGGTAGAATTTGACGTCGATGTCCTGTGCGTTACCTCTCCCGGTGGCTTTTAGAACGGATCGATAGATCCTCCAGTCTGGTCGCTCGATAAATCCTCCTTCTACGCGAAGCAGTGGCGATGGAAGGGGGACCGCGGGGCGAGTACGAGGATAGTAGATAAATGGCGTGGACACAGTTCTTCGTTCATGAATATCAGTTTCAGCTGTTTATGAGGAGGGCGGACGTACGTGTTGCCGATATTTATGCCAAGTTTCTTGGACTTGACCAACGGAACGATATTCGGAACAGCATGGGGCTTATTGATGATTGCGCTAACTGAATACTGGGCGCGAATTGGTTAAGGGGGAGGAATGTAATGAAAGATGGTGTACTTACATCAATCGTGGCATTGAACCCAGGCAGCCCCTTTAGCTTGATAGAGTGCGAAGGAGGAAGTGGCTAAGAAACCGCCAGTCAATTCGAGGGCTGAGCATGGAAATATGTCGTGTACACGCACATAGGTATGGCCTTCGTATTGGAATGAAGTCGGCAGCGTCAGGGAAAAGCGCAGGGACGAAGGGCAAACGGGATTGTTGGCGTCCTTGATCCACAGCAATACCGTATCCAAGCATAATTTGTGGTCGATCTGGCCACCCTCGGCAACTTCCTCGACCTGAAGGCGCCCTTCCACCTAAGATCGCTCAACAAGTTGATACCAAAATAAGCATCATAGGGGTGCGTACCTTGACTTCGACAGTCGAAATGTTGTCGGTCTTGGCTAGTTCGACAGTACCTTCTACGACCCCGCCAGAACCATAGACAGGAAGATTGATGTTGTCCTCCTGGGCAGTAAGTCGTAATTTAGCGTCGCCACTTTTCGACGATTTAACAAAGTTTCCAGTATGTTGAGGCAGGGACCGGGCATTTAGGGCGAGACGCTGCTCATAGAGACCAGGTTCTGCGGAATAGGAGGGGGTACGGCTAAACGAGGGCTGGAGCTGAACGGCGTAGTGTGGGAGGCTCGCAGTAGACATGGGACTAGGAAGCAGCCGTCGTCGGGACCAAGAGATTATATACGTACGATGACCAATGGGGAGACCATGTGGAAGCCATCCCCATACAGGTAGCTAGTAACATATGCAAGCTTATCGGCCGCAAGGCCCGCAACTCTCGTGCTTCTGCCGTCAGACGCAAACCGGGGAGGATGTGAACTTTGAAGGGACCTCGAGTTGACGACGTGCCGAGGAATCCGAGGATCTGTGGGACTTTTGGGTTCACGCCAATTATACACGGTGTGACAGAGCACGTGTAGTTACCACTCGCGTCGACAGTCACAAAACCGCTCAAGAGTCAACCACAACTCACCACCATGTCAGACGCGGTAAGAAAGTACCACGCCGCTGACCGATTTCTCCGAGCGCTATTTTGCAGGCTATTTTATCAGCAGGTCACACTTACGCCTTTCTCCGACCTAAACTCTTTGTTTCCGTCAAGACGGAGAAAGTCGCGAAAGATCTTTTGGAAAAGGCCAGCAAAAGCCGCGGGACATCCGGAAAGCTCGCTGTCATCGATAGTGCTCTCGCCACGCTGCATTCGAAGATCATCAAGAAGGATTGGGATGGCGCGTTCATGATCCTCGCCGCACTGACTTTGTTCAACGAGTTTGAAGACTATTGGCCCAGTGCGCACGCTCATATATGGCAGATTCACATACATCTCACTCTTCGTTTCAGTGTGGGACGACGGCAAACGCATTGAGTTGACTAACAAAGCCTATGGCGCTTCTCTAGTGACCGTCCTACATGCCTTAAAAAAGGACGGTCGTCTTGATGTCTCGCACTTTCCCGGTCTTGAAACGACCTTGAAAGGAGCTGCCACCTGGGGCGAAGAGATGAAAAGTATCTCGTGCAATTCTGACTACGACCTTGTTTGCAAGGCCATTGGGGCGAGGCTATTTCGAAAATCAGAGGCGGATGTGGCATCCGAGAAGGCGCGCCTCGATGCCTGGCTCGCTACCCGTAGTCAGGAAGAACAGGGCGAGTTTTATCGAATGATACAGGAGGAGGCCGAGGACCCGAATGGAGAGGACTCGGATGAAGAGGATGAATCCGAGCCATGGCATTCTGGAGGAAGCGAGTTAGAAGAAGATATGAAGCGCAAAGACTTTGTCCTTGCCCGCGTCTGGAAAGATTACAGGGACTATCTCGACCGTCGCCGATAAGCCGCGGAGTCGAAGATGATCGTTGTTACATTTGTCCGCGTACTTACACCCCAAGAAAAATCACAAACTGCTAGCCTAAAATTCTATGTATAAGTAGCGGCTAATCGCCCGACAATGTAATCTCCAGCATTGATTGATGGGTATTTGGGAACGCCGCAGTTGGCCAGGCAGGCGACCTCCGCGGTAAAATTGGGGTTGCAGAAGAAAGCAATAGATTGGCGAGCCGGGCTAATGGCCTCGGTCGCGTTGAGTTGTTTCGCCGGGGGTGCTACAACACGATGAAGTGTAGAGCGCAGAACATTGTTGCTCCAGCGTGCAAGGAGGTCTCCTACATTGACGACAATCGTGCCATTCTCAAGGGAAAAAGTCAAGGCGGAACGACTTCTGGTCCAATCTGACTTACAATGGGCGTAGCTTGTATGTATTCTCCGGTGTGAGGATTGCGTACTTCTAGACCCCCAACCTATACTGGCTTGGTTCAGGGCGCAAAGAGAAGTCGAAGAGACGCACCATGTCTTGGAATAGTAGTGTTAATGTACCGTAGTCGCTGTGAGCGCCTGCCCGAGCTTGACCATCATTATCCAGCAATGCCCGGCGGATTGGAGGATAGGATAACAGCCGCAGATTATGGAACTGCTCGTGAATCTTGTCATCGAAAAAGGATTCTTCCAGTTCAAGACCGATAGCGATGGATTTCATAACTTCTACATGCAACTCGTGGCATTTTTGGAAGAAGTCTAGCATCGTTGCCTTGAATTCAGGCGCGTCGGCTTGCTGGGGCCATTGATTTTTCCAAACTGAATCCCAGTCACGGCCAATCTCCATCGTCTCCTTGAAATCGGGGGCCTTCTCGCGAAGCGCGGCAATCTCTGCGGCGTCGGTGGCTTGGGTGACGCGTTCGCGTCCAATTTGCACGTAGCCCCTGTTGGAACGAGGATCTTCCCAGGCGAGCTTGTCCTTCACATCCTGGTCCATCGCAAAGAATTCGGCGCTCTGAGGCCAGTGGTAAGGAAGGTACAAAGGAGACGGACAGCATTTAATTACCTTCTTGAAGGCGGTCTGGATAGTCGCTGTAGATGGAGTATTTATCCACCCACAGCTTGGCCAAAATTTAGAAACGCACGAGCTGAGATCCCATGCCCATTGAGATAGATGAAGCCGCTTTCTTTGAAAGCTGACACGATTTCATTCGCAGCGGTTTTCTTCTCCGCCGGAGAGCCCGCTTTGAATTTCGAAAAGTCAATCAGAGGAATCCGGAATGACGTGGCCTGGTCAGAAACCGTGGCCAGACCACGGGTCTTTAGGCCAGTGCGAAGGACGATAGAGGCTCGGAATGAAAACATCGTCCAGCTACGTTGGCCTGCAAAGCGATAAGATAACGATGGAGAGCATGTGGCGCGGACTGTTCCACATGGAAC
Source organism: Mycena crocata (assembly GCA_029281795.1). Taxonomy (NCBI): domain Eukaryota; kingdom Fungi; phylum Basidiomycota; class Agaricomycetes; order Agaricales; family Mycenaceae; genus Mycena; species Mycena crocata. The sequence goes on along the minus strand of JARJCP010000003.1, from coordinate 1,431,029 downwards.
AAACACGCCAAAAAAATCATGGCCTAGCTCTGGCCCGGCGCCCTCTGTATCCTTGAGCCGGTAAATGAACTCGCTCAACGAGTCGTAGCTAGATAGATATATAGATATATAGGGGTTCTAATCGAAGCAAATTCATGTCCGGGAATAACCCATCATCGCGCTCGGAGACCTCAGTCTCCGAAAGAGCGCCATGAGAGTTTTACCGCCCTCGGGACCCCATCTGTAAACGATGTTAAGACCTATGTCCCATCTCGATCTGTTTTGCTTGAAAATGAACTCACTCTCCAGCAGAGACTTCTTGACAACACTGCTCAAACTCGTCTGAGACGGAGACTTCGTCCCACTTCTCAACGACGTAGTCCTATTTAACAAATCAACGTAAATCCTAGGACTTGCATGGTTGTACTCACTTCGACGAGCGAACGAAGGTCCTCGTAGACCGAAGTAGCAAGTAGCAGGCCAAAGGAAGATTGCGGAGTGAGTGTCGACATCATATGGTCCAACGCGAGAGCAGCTAATGCGGGCATTGCATACCGATGCGCTACTTGATAGACGGACAATGCCGACGCAGGCTGCGGAGCCGGCGTCGGGTGGGGGTGTGGATCTGGTGTCGATAGAAGAGACTGGTGTGACCGCTGCGTCCGAGGAGAGATAGGGTAACCGGAGGATGAATATCCACCAGACCCAGACGAGAGCGGCACCGGTTTAGAGCGGGAAATACCGCCCGTCGACGAGAGCCCCAGCGTGGAGCTACCTGATGCTGAAGGCTGAGAGGGACGCCGGGTTGCCGACGGGGTCTGGCGAGATGAACTTGAGTTCGGAACCACCTTCGAAGGAGTGGCTCTCGAGGCTTGTGAAGAAAGTCGTGTAGAGGTAGCTGGAGGAGAGTCGGCTACAGAAGATTTATCTTTGGTACTTGAAGCATTTGTCTCTTGAGTCATACTCTCTGCACTTGTCGCGCTTCTTGCATCCGCCACCGTGCTGTCGTCTCCGGGTACTTTCGTGAATGTTTTCCAGTCCCATTCTCCTCCACGCACGTTCAGCCAACGTGCGCTCCATCCGGCTCCAATGCCTTCGACAGCAATACGAGGGTCGTCTTGCTCTTTGAACAGCAGCCAGTTGGCATAGCAATATTTAAGAAGCCAGTAAACCTGCAAGCAGTAAATTAATCGTTCAAGTCTGCTCAAAAGGATGCAACGGACTGTTTCAAAGTCGGCCTCTTCAACGACTATCGTATAAAGCTTTCTATCTCCAGGTATCAGCTTTGTCTCCGCAAAGGATGAAGAGAGCATCGTGGCAAAGTATTCCGATCGGCGAGTGAGTATGTCTCGATAAATAAATCAGAACACGCAGGAGGTGGTTTTTTGCGTGGAGAAGCAGCTAACCAGAGTGGGCATATATAACCCGCTTGCGCGCGGTCGTTTGAGCAGAGAAAGGTGATTGTGATGATGTTGAGGAGGAAGGCCGACGGGCAGACGACGGTGCTTCCGATAATGGAGTGGCGGGAGTCTCCGCGTCAGATGGCATCCTTTCCAAACAGACAAACCTCACGTCTCCCGTATCTAGGCAAGACCGTCAGCTGAAACAAAGACTGAAATCACGAAACAGCTTACTAGGATTGTCTAAGGAAGCTTCCAGCCCATCGAGAAGATCTCGGGGCACATAGTACGCCGTAGGTTGTTGAGGAAAGAAGGGTCCCACAGGACAATGGATCTGCAGGCAAATGGTGAACCCGTCCGTTTCTTGTATCCTAGGATTCTCAAGAAGGGCGGATAGGGAAGGCAGAGCGCAATCTGGGAGTAATGGTTAACAGTGAACAAGGTGGAAAGTTGGCTAGCATTACCCCAGACCTCCGCACCGGAACGGAAAACCCAATCGTGTTGCCAAAATTCCCAAACCCATTCTGGACGCGCACCAACACGATCATCTGGACATTTGATTGCTGCCATTATACTTGCATTCATCTCATAGTTGTGTGCGAAGTCCAGTATTAAAGAAGTGATATAGAGTGACAAAGTGGGAGGCTTGTTTATTGCACCTTCACTGGGCGGCACACGCGCTGATACGGAAGTTCCAGTTAAGAACAGCGTATATCCTGAACACTCACCGATCTCCAACTTGAACTTGTCGTCTCCAATCATGGGGGATTGTTTCAGGAGCTCGAAATCTTCCGCCACCACAGATCCATGTTCGTCCTCCGTGTCTTCAGGCTCTATTCCTTCGACATAGTCTCGGAGCTTGTGCGCATCTCTCACGGCCCCTTAGAAGACACGTGAGGAATAGAAAGAAAAAACGTGTAGACCATACATTCAAAACCCTGTAATGCGTGAGTGTGGGTCCAAGGATTGAAAGGGAGATTGAAGAATTACCATGAAAGACCATTGCCGAGTTGCAGACTCCTCTTGAACGCCACTAGTACTGTATCCCATCGTCGAACCAGTATGTTGCCTCAATGTTGGGTTGGACTGCCACATGGGTCCACTTGCAGAGAAAGAGCCGGCTTGACTCGAGCTCGCAGATATGGGTCGGGGAGCTGCAGGATCCCACGCCGTTTGTAGACCGGATCCAGGAGAAGCAGCCGACAGTGAGCTCGACGTTCTGCGAGAATACCTATGAAAGGGTAGATAAAGGTTGACGGACATAAAGCAAGATATTACCTTGATTGCCACGGCCAGGTGGGCCGTTCAAACGAATCAGGGCGACCAGGAGAAGACGACAAAGGCGACGCTGTGCGGCCTGCCTCTGACATGAGGGAGAATAGGAGATTGCTTCGCCAAATAAGGCATAGTCATTGCGGGAGCGCCGTCACTTGTGCGGAGATTCTCCATCAAGGACATTTTCGGTATTCAGACTTAGGTCGGGTCTCTACCAGAGGTACATACACTCCATTAAATAAGTTAAGTTACAGCAATCCTAGCAGAGTCTATGAGTTAGTAAGTTTCCCAGAAAATATCTGGCAGAACTTGACGCATCACTGAAAGGAATACATTAGGGATGAAACGACGTTGAGTGAAAGAAAAGGGCTTACAAGACCAGTGATGATGCCCTTGAGCATCCTGCAATTTACCCAGAGGGTTATGGCCATCCGACAGAATAAATCTGTCCTCTAATTGGCCAGTAAGAAGTTCAAAGGCTACTTCACGGCGCGGCAAAGACGACAAGACGTGCTCTCGGAGATACGAGTTGAGATAATCCGATCTACGAGCCTTCCGGAACGTCAAAGGGCCTGTGCTGGGGCTACAGAAAAATACCTGCATGCTTCGTCTAGCTCCGTGGAAATTCTGCACTAAATGTAGCTACATACCAAATTTATGAGTTCAGTCTCGTATTGATCCTGGCGTATCTCCCCTTGCGAGTCGTGGAAGGCGCGACAGTTTCCAAATGTCTTTGCTAGGGTTTGAGATATCATGCGCGATGCGTCGGACACGATCATTCCTGCAAAGTTCTGCCAAAACAGGACAGATTAGAGCAACAACAACAATGAACACAAACTCCTACCACAACCAAAACGCCATCGGGGTGTAAAGTGGACTTCAGATCGTTCCAAAACTCCACGGTAAAGATGTGCTCAGGCACACCACCACCAGAAAAGCAGTCATGAACGGCTATATCAAATAGAGCATGTTGCGTTCCGGCTTCGACGCTGCTTCGTCTTTGGGCAGCCCAGCTTCGAGCATCCTCGAGAAAGAGATTACCAGGAGGATGCTTAGGCAAACCGAAAAAGAGCCGAGCCGCATCATACACCGCGGGATCAATTTCTACTATAGTAGTTTCGATACCGTGGCGACTGAAAGCTGTCGCAGAGATTCCAGCACCTAGTCCACTGAGTATCGTGAGTGATCAGTACAAACAGAAGGAGATTGCTTACATTACCAACGCCCGTTCCCATTTCCCAGACGCGCCTTTGGAAGAGCTATTTACTAGTCGAGCAGCTTCCTGAAGCACAAATGTTCCATATATGGAGTCGCCCAGAGGGGTCCCATAGGAATCTGTTGAAGGGGGAGCATCCTCGAGGGTTGCCACTTTGCCCCCCATCCATACGCCTCCCAGAAGAGAATGGGACGCTCGAAGATATCGCAAGGAATGCATTTCGTTATCACCACCCCCCTCATATGAGGGGGGAGGAAGGGCTTCGCCTACCACAATTAGCCCCGTAGTTGACTGAACCGACGAATGTATAATCAGTGGGAAATTCGGGTGCATGTAGGGTTGCGGCAGAGGGTGCTGCAGAACCGGAGACGCAAGCAGGCTGTGTGTTTTCCACCAAACCAGGTTAAATACGGCCAGAGATATGGGCTTGACGAAGGAAGGTGGCGCAGGAGAAGCCTTTTTCTTCTTTTTCGGCGCTGCAGCGCGACTATGGCTTGCAAAAGTCGTAATGCAGACGTTGAACGCGACCACAGCTATGCCCAAAAACTGTATCGTCGGAAGGTCAGGCATCGTCGCCGGGATCGAGCCGACCACGTACGACTTGGGTTTCCGACACATTATTGAGGTAGGGAACAGTATTCCACCACCGCGATAAACCAACACCCCCGACACAGCAAACAAGTCCCGCGAATAAACGGGATCCAACCAAATTTTGACGCCGCAATGTCTGGGTAGAATCAAAGAGCTGGAGCATTTTTATAGTTCGGTTGGAACACACCTTGACCACCAAACTTGTGAGTGTCGAAAGTAGAGGTACAAGAACCACAAGATGGGTTAAACCCGGTCCCATAATGGGACTGCCCTGTCTAGCGGTCCATACTGCAACCCAATACGTCGCAAGCGGCGCAAAAGAGAAGAGGAGGGCCGCGAAATGTAAAGTTCGGGCGGGTGACGGAAGGATTGCACCAATGAGTGTCGCGAGTATCGCGACTGGTTTAAGGGCGTATGTTGTGGGGCCCGAACCGTATACAGGAACTAAAGCGCGTTCATAGACGAACAGAACAAGGGAGAGTGCCACGAGCACAACGAAAGCGGCCCCCAGCCGACAGGCAACACCGGGTGCACCGACAGGCCAAGGTACAGACATACGCTGCTTGAAGATTATTGGCTGGGAATAGAAAGACGCATCCGCAACGCAGAGGTCGAAGAATTCGTTCAGTCTCAAAACGGGGATTCGCGCGACGCGATCACTTGCCTTGAGGGGAAGAACAAACTTGGGTGTAAGGGCCGAGGCTGTGCCCGGCAGAACTCATATTTATTTTTTTTGGGCTCACACGTGCGATTAAGGTACCGTGTTTCGTACAAGCATACACATACAACGCGACCATCAGCTCCCCGCAAAGCCACTTCTTCCACGTTGACGAAAATTGAGCGTGACGAGCGGTTGTATAATTACCGTAATTCTGTATCAATGAGTACTTACAGTATACATACTTCCAGAGATGTATTCATTCATAATAATGATAGATTATTGTAACCTGGTTACCTGCACACTGTCAGCAAGCGCCGAGACAAGTTGGAGCAGAGGATAGTTGGCTCTTACCACGTAACTTGTAGGTCAGCACAGCATCACTGCCTGCACGAACATACATTCAAGTAGGATCAACAGTTGAATATAATTTTAACCAAGACTGAAGCACTGTTGACATAATTAGCCTTGTGGATGAGCAGCTCATAAATCAAATGGACTCATCTCACTGGGAATTTGATCACAGCATGGGCCCAGACAATTATAGGAGGTGAGTAGCGGCTACATGGTCTTTATATAGTGCATACAAAAGAGGGTGAGAACAAAAAAAACAAGTTTCATAGTAACAGAAGTCAAATTTGGCCAACATATAATGATTCAAACTTCCAGTTTTTCGATCAGTTAAATTCTTCAAGATTAGGTTCCTCTTTCCTTCTGGAAAGACTGTTAAATCACATACCACAAGTTGTAGAAAAATACCATGATGTGTTTTTTTTCTGATTGAGTTGAATCAGAAAGCAAAAGTTGTCAGCAAATTGTCAGGAAATAATTGATTGAAACAAATCCGACTTGTCCACGAAATGGTTGCGGCACTTATTTGAGCCAAATTCAGGAACCACAGAGGAGAGACTCATTATTGGAGTCCATTCATTACTGCAGTTTGGTGCAGAGCCAAGTGTGTTCGTACGGAGTTGGACTGTGATCTGGATGCAATGAACACAAAATGAACCAGGCTGATTTACAGCTGTAGGGTAAGTAAATCACTAACTTTTACACAACGCACAGGGATCTCAGACTAATTGGTTCAGCTGTACTTGTTGCAGCAAGAACTGAATGATGAAATGTCCAACATTCATGTGCACAAGAGTTTTGTCGAGAACATACCTATATCCGAAAGTTCACGGTGAACTGGTGAACTCGGCAGTGAACTGCTGACATCAGCGGCATGTTGTTTGGCCGAGATTGGCTGACACTTCCCTTGCTTTCTACCACTACAGTTTGACCACCATCCCCGTGTCTGTATGTATTTTGGGGATCGCGCCCAGTCTGAAACCCTTCAAATCTGGAAGCGCCATATTTTCAGTCCACCGCCATGGATTTAGCGCAAGCAGCAAGGATATCCACATCCCACCGGACTCGAATCAGCACGCCCCGGTGCACGTCCTCGTACAGCGAGAACACGACAATCCGCTGACCAGCGAGCACCGCCCCATCCGCTGCCCCATGCGTGTATGAATTGAGAAGTCGAGCCGTCGCACGTTTGAGCTTGGGAAGTTTGGGTGTGCGTGCGCGTTGGCGCCCGAGGTGGCCCGGTGGAGAGTGCGCTGCGGCTGCGGCCGAGCACAGCGGCCGCCTGCAGCGTCAAAGGCGTGACTGCGGAACAGTGAGTGACACACGGCAGGACGGTGCCGATGCAGACTCGTCACGGTTGAGACTGTTTGTGGGCTGGCTGGCCATCCAGCTTCTTTTCTACGCGCATTGACATGCACCAGCTGAACAACGCTGAATCTTTGCCGTGTGGTTCAACCGTTCAGTTATATGTAAAGTAGGCGAAGTACATGTGCGCCGCGAGTCGCGCGACACCACCTATATGTGTATTTCACAGCATTTGTAATAGGTCACCTTGGGTTTACCAGTTCACCAAAGTTCACCATTCTGGTGCACTTCCTGAGTCAGGGATTTTCTGATTTTGTCAACCCCTATTCTATAAGCAGTTTCAAGCAACAAAATCACCTCAACTCCTTGGGATTCATACATATGGAAACCTGCAAAGTATTAGCATTGTTAACAGCCTGAGCTGTGAAAAATGTGGAGAAAGACTGAAGACGTGTGAAGAAAGGCTGTGGTTCCTAAAAAAAAAATCAGTGCCACAGAAAATGTGACAAGAAGAGAGACAAGAGAGGCCATGATCTCGCCAGCAAGCAGCATTATCAGGCAGCAAGGTCTGCAAGGAAACCGGGGAGCATACAAGAGAATGTGGAGTCTCATCGAGATCTGCTTTTTGGGATCCAGTAGAGTTCAGACAGTGCACTGGAAAATCCATAAGTCGGTAGATACACTACTGTTGCAAGTTTGCTATGCCTGCTATCACTCAATGGACACATTGGAACATGACATTGAAATCAAAATGAAGACTTGCCCTGAATCCATAAAACAATACTGTATTTGAAGTTGCAAGGAAATCAAAGGATTGAGAGTGTGGAATTGACTGAAATTGAGTTGACAAACCGAAGCAATCCGACACTTTGAATATAAATGAACTTCAAAAAGCATTGTGAGCGTGCCAACGAGCAAAAATACGGTGAGGTGACTCAACATGCCAAAGGGTTTTACTGTGGTGCACCCATGGCCAGGACCTGAGCTGATGCAGTGCAAGTTTGTTGCTCACGCACAAAGCGCTTCATTTGCATGATGTGCACCGTAGTCCATCCGCTGTCGTACTTTAAAAATGTTGAGGGTAAAGTGTGGTTCGAGCTTCGTAATTGGGATAGGAAAAATAAAGTGAAATGACAGAATGGGGTTACAGGAGTCTAGAACCAGGCCGATGGAAAAAGAGAGCCGTGACAATGATGGGAATTCCCAAAAGGGATTACGAACTTCGAGTCATTCGGGAACGATAACGAGTAGTCAAAAAGAGTCACAAATCAAGTCAGATATTCGGAAAGAGTCAGAGAGAATCACAAAGAGTCAGCCAGAGTCAGTTGGTAAGAGATCAGATTCCCACGATAACAGTATATAGTAACCTCATGTAGTACAGATAGGTTGTTTAAATTTTTACCCTCACTTTACACCGTCACGTGTCTATTATTAAGAAGAGCTTTAATTAGAATGTTGCAAGTCTTGAGTCTATTCACTTTCTCAACTAAGACCGCGCGAGGGAGAATTCACTCTCGGACCGAGTGCCTGTTAAAGAAGGCTTCAAGGTTTTTTGCTCTCTGCAGTTCCTTACCCGGAAAAGTCAATCTACTAGTTACACCAGTATCAACAGATCAGGTCACGCATACTTGCTAGGGTTAATAAAATCGCTTGCTGGATTTTGTGTCGACGGACCAGCTCTTAAGTTGCCTGCTAGGGTGGGCAAGTCAAGGACAAGTTTCGCTCTCTGTAGTTCTTCGCTTGGAAATTGGCAAGCGTAAGAAAGGTCAATCAACTTCCTCCTAAATTCCAAATTGGGATTCTTAGGAACTAAATTCAGCTCATCAAGGTTATCAACCCAAAAGAGGAAACAGCCCCTCTTCTTGTAATTCACCGGATTACCATCCCAAAATCAAATTGTTGCCGATAAGCTTTAAATTTATTCAAAACACTCCTTTATTAGGTATTGAATTTATCACTTGACACCGCTGTCTTCTGCTGCTTTTAGAAAGCAGCTGAATCAATCATGTTGGATCCTCACCCTATCCACCCCAAGTCTTGTGTGCTGCTGGGCTAGTCTCCTGGATCCTCTGACACTAGTCGAGAGGCAATCCCGCAATGTCGCTGTGCTGGGATGAAGCAAGGTGAAGATCTGTCTACAACATGCGCAAACTGCTGACTAATCGGCCCGAATGCCCGCAGGATGTGTCCGTGCGCACTAGCGCATCTGCCCCCCTCCATAAGGCAACGTCCTCGTTGCCTGCCAGGCTCTCCTCTAATCTGCAGTGATGTGCTGTTGCGGAACTCCATACAACAGGATCCATATCCACGCGAAGATCCCAGTGAATGATGCAAGACCAGATGATTTGGATGTACTCGTAACTGGGTCAGATGGAGTCGTGGGCGGACGCGGGGCAGAGACCCAGGAATGTGTGTAGGGCTTCGGGGAATACGGCTGAGATTTTCGTGTACGTCTCCATGTCAGTGCTCCATGATGTCGCGCGTGTCGCCGTTGCAATGTGTCGAAAGGTTTTGTCGAGCTCGTGCGAAGGCCCGAAAAATCACGCGGCTGTCCTGCGTGTAATAGAACGGCGTGCGTCGGAAGAGATTCAGCATCTTCGGCCCAGTCAAATGCTCCAGGAATGTTGGTGGAGGAAGTCGGGGAAGGGAATTGTGGTGGTGAAGGCTCCACAACCGTGGCGCTGCCAGATGCACGACACGTACCGTCCTCGAGATGCCCGGTGTCCTTCCATCGCTGTTTTTCGGCCTCCTTTCCCAGCTCCATACCCGTTGCAATCCCATCCAGCTTTCCCGCCGAAAACGAGACCTCAAATGCGTCCATGCTCAGCGCGTCTTTCTCACCAGCCTGCCGTCCTTCTTCGAAACCGCTCCGCCGTCCTTCCTCGAGCGCTGTCTCCCTCGCCTCCTTCACTCGCTCTTTCTCCCTTTGCCACAACGTCGCTGAGTCGTTCACTACCAAGCGCACCGGTGCAGCTCCCCGTCCCATCTCGTATGCGGCATTCCAGAGCCGCCGCATCGCCATTGTCTTGTTGCCCGCCTTGGTGTAAGTAACCAAAGCGGCCTGAAACTCATCTTCTGTGTCGCCTATCGCTCGGTTTTTCGCGGACATCGTTTTTCGCGTTTTTTCGTCGGGGCCAAATCGGGCCAAGTCAAGAGCACGCGCAGCAGTCAGAAAAGCTGAGTCCTCGGAGCGTATCGTCGAAGCACACTCCAATCACCATATGGGCTAGTCTCCTGGATCCTCTGACACTAGTCGAGAGGCAATCCCGCAATGTCGCTGTGCTGGGATGAAGCAAGGTGAAGATCTGTCTACAACATGTGCAAACTGCTGACTAATCGGCCCGAATGCCCGCAGGATGCGTCCGTGCGCACTAGCGCACTGCGCCACCAGAAACACTGGCACACCAACTCTGATGCCCTCCTGCTGTGCCACCATCTGCGCACTGAACTGATGGCAGGGCTTGCCACGTCAACACCCCATGCCGTTTCTCTTGAAGTCTTCCCATGCTGACCAACAATGTGGCATCTGCAAGACATCCGCGTAAATCTGTGCCAAGTTGCATTCAGCACGACACTGTGTTGCCCCTGCGCTGTGTTCATTGCACCCGCCATTCGCCCCGATGTGTGTGAGCCGAGTTCGCAGTGCACATTGCAGGGTCTTTTCGGATCACGTCCATATTACCTGTGCATCGAGTCGGGTCATGAGGATTCCCATTCGGGTAGCAGCAAGATTACTGAATGTGAACCATTCACTTCATTGTGCCTGTCGAAAAGGGGGGGACATCGCTCCCGCCCACACTTCTCCAAGTGGTGTTTTGCTCACCACCAAACTTGGTTTCCGTGCATAGTGTGCACAATGTGAATGCCCAAGTGTGCCGATGGCAAGTCAATGTGGTCACAGCCTGGGGTCTTTGGGTCAAGCACAACATGGATACCGCTGACATTCACCCACCAGTTCTTGGTCGTGCCCGCCCACAAGACTTGATTCCACTTTAATTTGTATGGCTGCACAGGCTAATCGAAGGTCAACACGAGATCCTTCCAGCCGGGCTAACTCGACCTAATCACCAATTAAGTCCGGTGCCAGAATCGTGGGAACACATCACTGAGCGCGGACATTGAGGCGGGTGCAGCATGGGCCATGTGCTCCATGCGGGGCGGAGATGCCCACTGTAACTGAGCTTAGTTACCTTATACACAGGTGGACTTGTAAGTATTGGTGCATTTGTAAATAGGTAAGTACATATCTTCGAAAGAAAGGGTTATGTGTACCTTCAGTTCATCCATCCCGTCACCTCAATTCTGATCCATGCAACAGTGATTACTACAGCAGTTCACAGCGAACATTGCATTGCAGCTTGTTGCAAGCACGTACTTTGTGTGCATACTCGGTGCATCCCCAGCATGTCCAGAAAAGTGTTCGCCAATCTCCATTGGATTTTCAAAGATCTTGCGCTTGACATTTCTTGCATCTGGGAAAAGGGTATTGACTCCTGAGCGCTCAGTAGTGCTCAGTAGGTCCAAAGTCCCCCCCCCCCCTCCCCTTCTACAAAGAGTCTGGTAGAGCAGTGGAGGGCCTTAGAGCCTTGGAGCCACATAGAGCTGCATAGATACTCATGCACATGGATGTGTGATGCATGATGCAGCCATCAAATCTGTTCTCTGAAGCAATTGATTCCGTTTTTTCCTCGCTCGCTCCTGCTTGGAACCGTTCCTTTGAGAAACAGCAGAATATATATTGCTTTGAATAGCCATTTACCAAGGTAGATAACTAGTGAAAGCTTTACCACAATGCCACAACGACAAAGTAATACGAGGACAACCTAGGACTGTAAGAAACTAGCGACTGTGAGCACAGATAATTGAGTACCCTTATCAAAAGACTCAGAGAGGAGGAGACGAGGATTGGTTACGCTCATACCCAGTGAAAAGATAGTGGCCAGATGGAGGTCCCACAGAGGGCAAGGATATTATGTAGAAGTCAACTAGAAAGGGGCCAACACTCACAGAAAAGACCACCAGGGTGCGGGGAATACAGGAGGGTCAGTGGAGGAAGTGGGTGATAGGGGGAAGAAGGAGAGGGGAAGATGTCAATCGCGCAATGCAACCCTGGTCTTTATAATCCGAAAGACACGCCTGGATAGCGGTGCCATGATGGCGCCAGTCACTAGTGCGTCGGAGAAGTTGAATTGTAAAATCACAAGTCTGAGCCCTCTCTGTAGACCGAGAACGAGCCCAAGAGAATACTAAGAGCGAGACATCTACAGTTAGAGCAAGATGTCTACGGTAGACAGCTCGTCTCTAAGCAGCTCTACAAAGAAGTGGCGGCTCTCCCGGGCTCTACCGAGACACTGCCACCTCTCCCATGTATGGCTGGTTCTACCACACAAAAACCCGTTTCCAGATGTGACGCTGATGAGACTTTGCTGATGCGAAATGATGTGCTCCAGTCAAGAGGGTTGGTGGAACGCATTGACAGTCGAGTTCAGGATGAACCTTGGCACTGTGGAATACAGCGTACACGAATTTCGCCTTTATTTTCGCGGAGATTTGGAGGGATTTTCGCGGTGGATTTCAGCGAAGTTCGCGGTCAAAAAGCGACATTCACGACAAAAAGATGGTAAAAACATTCACGTACAATATGACGCTTTTCACATTATGGGTTCACTCTGTCCCGCAGAGAATTTCGCCCATTTACCTTGCCAAAAATCACCAGTGTTCAGGACTAAAACCACTCTGTAAGAACTTGCAATTCGCTCATATTGTATGGAAGTGAAACACGTTGATTTGATTCAGGAATACATGTATAGATTACAGTGTTGTAAATTGTTGTTGATTCAGTCGCCAGTGGGCTCAGGACTACCTCCCTCGGGTGTCAATACCGGCAACGGACTCGGGGATCCTTGACGACGGAAATGATGAGATAAAAGCATCCAGCACTTTGAGTAACGTACCACGAGGTGATGCAGCTGGTGACGGCGAAAGGTTGGGAGAGCGAGCTGGTATTGGTTTGAAAAACAAATAAATTGACACACAAACAGGACTTACATGGAGCCAAAGGTCCAGACCCAACATCAGATGACTCCGAACCAGTACGGTGCAGTGCCGCGCGGAGGTCACTGGTGTCGGTCCGTCGCGATTTGCGTTTTCTCGCGCGGTACGTACCATCTTTGCCTTTGCAGGACTTGTATGTCTTCTGGCCACCAAAAGTGGCATGCACAAGGAAGATGGTCGCCCACTGCGCTCGGAAGCGTTGCAAGTCGGGGTGAGCATCCTCAATCTGTCGGTGTTGTAGTACACGGAGACTCGCAAGGAACAGACAACGTACGGCATCAAAAACCTTTGCAAGCCGCTGATTGTCTTGCTCCTTCCAGGCGAGGCTCAAATCGAGCAGCCCCGCATCCATAAAGCGGCGAACATCAGCCTTAATTACTATGAATAGCGAAAAAAGCGATAGGGAAGTAAAGAACATACACGAAGATCGGACCAAACCTGGTCATTCTTCGCACCGGGAAGGTTGAGGTACCGCCGTATGTCTTCAATTGTGACCTCAGTCATGTTCTTAGGGCGGGCGATAGAGCGATTAGCCGGTCCCGGGCGATGTCTCGGCCTGGGGTTGGTTGCCTCAGCCGCGTTGTGTTCACCGCGAGCACGGCTAAGTTCGGCTGCCAGGAATAAACGGGGTGAATGAGGAGATTGCGACACTATGGAGTCGACTACGCACCACGTAGCTCCCGAATCAGAGGGGTGTCATCGGGGCGCTCAGCGGTGAGTGCGCTCTCGTTCTGCCGCTGCTTCAAAGCCCGCCGTTTGGCTTTTCCCTGTTTCTTCTTGTGGAGTGCGTGGGCAGCAGCAGCTGTGGCATCCCGAGTATTCTTGAGTCGGTCGGTCGGTCGCCGGGATCGGACACTGCGGGAGCGGGGCTCGCTCTCGTTTTCTTGGTTGTGGCGGGGCATGATATGGAGGGAGAAAGTGAGTGTCCATCGTCGCAGACAGCAACTAAAAGAGATAGAGTGTGGAGCCCTACAAATAACAACAATCATTCGGCTCTTGCTCAGCACCACCACCGCTCCGCTCGACTGTTTTGAAGACACTCGCTTGACTTATTCAGCTCCACTTCCGCAGCAATTATGTCGCAAATGGCGTCATATCACTGGCGTGTTGGCGACGAAGGCCGCGAGACTCGAGTAGGACACCTGTAACGTCGAATAGATCTGAACACCACTGCTTTGCGCGACCTCACCTCTTAGTTCGATGCCTCCGGACAGGCACCGTGAATGCGCTTGTGGCTGCGGTGAACCAGTCTCCAAAAGTACACAGCGGAGACACCTCAACAAACAGACTACAAAATCCGTGCTCGTTGCGCAAGAGCACAATTACGGCGAGCAACGCCGTCGTCGTTTGCGCCTCGAAGCTCTGGCCCTAGACGAAAATAATGCAACTGGAGCGGGGGATATGGGGGATGACTCAGATGTGGGGGATAATAATTCGCAAGTGGGCACTGCGGAGGATGCAATCCTTCCAGACGCGGCGCATTCAGATCCGAGGGGAAGCCCCGATACTAGTTCTAGCGAGGGAGACGACTCGGATTGCGCTGGCGATCCATTTGAAGGACGACCAGATGAAATATTTTGGGAGGATTCGGATGAGGAGGACTCTGCGCTGGGGGATGATTTTCAGGCTGCACCATGGCTCCAGGGGCTCAGCGCAAAAGATCGACTGGAAGAGGTCTTCAATGTGGATGCAGCAACTCGAGGTATGTTGTCGATTGCACAGAGAATAAAACCGAGATAAAACTGTCATATCCAGGTCACAAAATCACGTCTGACGAAATGAGAGCAATTCGCGCTCACAATTATAAAGTGGATACAGACCTCGGTGCTAGAGCCTACGACAAGCTTGGTCGTGCATTTCCCGAGCTCGCCGACCTCCCAACGCGTCAGCGTCTGCAAACCCAGATTGCATTCCTGTCTGGGGTAGTTCCCGTGAACTATGATTGTTGTCCGAATTCATGCTGCTGCTACACGGGGGCGTATGCTGATCTCGAGTCTTGTCCTTTTGACTGCGGTGAGCCGCGTCGCAACTCCGCTGGTCGCCCTCGGAGTACATTCCAATACCTCCCCCTTATTCCTCGACTCGTAAACCTGTTTCAAAACAATGACATGGCCGACAAGCTGGACTATCGGGCAAATTACACGTCCGTCGACGGGAAGACAACAGATGTATTTGACGGCAGCCATTATCAACATCTCCGTCGCACAAAAGTCACCATTGACGGTGAGACATTACCACACAAATTCTTTTCCGCTTCCACCGATCTCGCGATGGGTGCCTCTACCGATGGCTTTGGTCCTTTCAAACATCGCAAAAAAACCTGTTGGCCCATCATTGTGATACTCTATAATCTCCCACCCGAGATTCGCACCTGGCTCATGTACCTACTGTGCATTGGCATCATTCCCGGACCGACAGCCCCGAAGGACATGGATTCATTTCTGTGGCCATTTGTAGAAGAGCTGCTCGCTCTGATGCGCGGCGTTCCGGCGTTTGACCATCGGAATATGCGCCAATTCGTCCTCTGTGCATACCTTATCACGCTTTTTGGTGATATGCCCGCGGTCGCCAAGTTAATGCGGATGAAGGGACACACGGGGATCTCCCCATGTCGGGCATGTCGGATTCTAGGTATCAGAGATACTACTCGCCTGAAGTCAACTGCTCACTATTCTCCCCTGTACCGTGACAATGGCGAGTCGTATGATCCCAAGAACCTCCCGCTGCGATCACATTCTCAATTTATCCGCCATGCTGTTGCAGTAGAGGATTCCCCCACCGATGCGGAACAGGAGCGATGTTCCAAAGCATACGGCATTAACGGTGTTCCTCTTCTTGCAAAACTCTCCAGCCTCTCGTTTCCTGATTCATTTCCGCATGACCTCATGCATCTAATCGAGAACATCGTTCCGATGCTCATTGAGCATTGGACAGGCACGTTCAAAGATCTTGATGGCGGCTCCGAAGACTACGAGCTGCCACGTTCTGTCGCAGATGCCATAGGTGAGGCCTGCGCAAAATCTGGCGCCACCATTCCATCTTCATTCGGTGCACGAGTTCCAAACATCATCAAGGACCGCTACCAGTGCACGGCAGAGTCTTGGTTCCTCTTCACAACATTCCTAGCTCCCGTTCTCCTTCATAACCGCTTCTCCCGGCGTTCATATTATGACCATTTCGTCGAATTCATTATCATCATCAACAAGTGTTTACGCTTCGAGATCTCATCCCAAGAAATAGATGAGATCGAGACTGGGCTGGCTGCGTGGGTTCAGAAATATGAGAAGTGCGTTGAGTTTGTTGATCTTTTTTGGGTCGCACTAATTCCAAAATAGATTTTACTATCAGTATGATGAGTCGCGATTGAGTGCTTGCACTTTGCCCGTTCACGCATTGTTGCACATTCCCCATGACATTCGCCGAGTTGGCCCCATGTGGTGTTTTTGGGCTTTTGTAATGGAACGCTTTTGTGGCTCTCTCGTGCCTGCTGTGAAGAGTCGAAAATACCCATTTTCCAGTCTCGCTCATCGGATACGGGACATCGCGCAGCTTAGCCAAATCAAGCTTCTATACAACCTTACTTCCGAGCTTGATCTGAGTCCGGCAAAGGAGATAGATACTTCTGGACTCGCATTCGAGGACTGTGAGTATTTCTTCTTTCCTTACCAATGAGTACTGATTTTTTACATCAGACGAGCACCTCCGTATGGTGTATCCGCACCGGATCATGGCCGCAGATCAACCTTTGCGTAATAAAATAGCTGCCTACCTGGCCACAAATTACGATATATCCCGCGCTCAAGCCCTCCAATATCTCCCGCCAGAGCTATCACTGTGGGGAAAGCTCAAACAGCTTGGGGGAGGCGATCTCATTCACGCGTGGGACCTCGTTGCCGCATATCATACTTCTCCCGACTCTGTGCGCGACGCGACATTTATCAAGGTATGAAACTCTATGCTCAATTATGGGACAAAGCTTCTCATGAATGTAGTACACACTCGAGGTTGACAGGAACCAGAACTACCGCAACTTGCCAGTCGTTCTGCAGCGCAAAACATTCTTCGGGCAAGTACGCAAATTCATCGCACTTACGGTACCCGCCCAGTTTCCGGCTCGACGTGATGCGGACGATGAAGAACGTGCACAATCCGCGCGAGAACGAACAATCATTCTCGCGGCCGTTGCAGGGGTCAAATTAACGCGCCAAAATCCTGCAGGTATGGTGTATTTCGACGCCAAGTCTTCAAATCTTGGGCCTCTCTCCGAGGTAATTGATGCAGAGAGTATTGATTGCCTAGCTGGGCGAATCCAGGACGGGAAACGATGGGCCTGCCTCCTCAGACCTGAGGTGGCTGCCAAATTCAAGCTCATTCAGGAGGCGAGCGGGGACTCGAACGAGGCTAGCTTGTGATGTAATTGGTTGAAACATGAATATATTACGGTGCAATGGCGTGTCTGAGCGGTTTCACATTGAGAGTGGAGTGAAATCTTGATTCACCCCAAGTTGAAGTGAAACAGAATATTCACTGCATGAG
Organism: Mycena crocata; assembly: GCA_029281795.1. Taxonomy (NCBI): domain Eukaryota; kingdom Fungi; phylum Basidiomycota; class Agaricomycetes; order Agaricales; family Mycenaceae; genus Mycena; species Mycena crocata. The sequence continues at coordinate 1,413,664 of JARJCP010000003.1, read as the reverse complement.
GTGAATATATTTTTTCGCTACAACTAGCCGTGAAACGCGATCTTCACCCTCTTGTCCTGCGAAATTCGCGTCATCTGTGTTCCACAGTGTGGGATGAACCTTGACTAATACAGGCACTTGAAGCTTACCGGCGGCGCGTCACCCCGCCAATTTTGAATTTTGAAAACTCACACCTCATCGGAACAGATCGGAACATTTGGAACGACGAATCGGCCGACGGAATATCCGATAATCCCGGCCCCGAACAAATAGAACTTAGCATAGAACAAACAATTACAGCCACTAACGAGTCAGAAACGATCTGACAATTTAGTGGCGGTGCTTAAAAGGTGTTTCAACACAGCCACTAAAATTGCTTCCACGTTTTTTGCGTCAAGGAAAATAGCGCGCGTTTCGAGGTCCCCTCAACCGATTAGAAAAGAACGAAATTTAAGTATAAATATTCGTAACAAGGACAATTTGGACGCGAAGCCCTCTTCGACAGCATGCACTTCAGCAGATATATATATGTTTCAATTCACAACAATCGCTACTATACAACGAGAATATCTTTAACTTCAGGCGTGGATGCGTATATCATCGGCAAGCTTCTCAAGCAAGTTTGTGAGACGCCCAACTTCATACTGAGCCAGGGTCGAGTTCTTCTCGAACTGGATGGCCTCTGCCAAAGCGGGCATAGGCGTTGCTCCGTAGCCTGCGTGTCCAAATATTCAGGAGGTGGATACGAAATCAACTCAACACGTACCAAGCCACTTTCCAGGGGCGATCGCTAGATGCTTGTACCATTCACGGTCCGGAATGCCGTCCTTCGAGATGAAGCCCTTCTCGAGCCCAACAAGCTTCTTGTTCGCCTCACGAACGCGCCTCACGGCTTTTTTGAACTTGGCCAAAGGGAACCTTGAGGGTAAGCCAGCGTGAAATGCGTCAAAGACCGACCCATGGAAACCGGAGTGCACGGCAAGCCCGTACAACACATCGTGGTGCACTCCTTGTTGCTCATCCAAGAACGCAGGAAGTCGTCCAACTCGGTGATGGGGCATCGGCTTTCCGGCCTTCGCACACCCGTGCTCCCCTTCGAAAGCCTTTTTGCACTCGCGACCAAAGATCTTCTTGAGTCGGCAGTACGCCTTCCGAAGCTTCTTTTTGAGCTGATGTTGACGCTTTGTCCACTTCTTAATCATCCTGCGCAGATCTTTTTCGGCACTGGCTTTCTCAAAGTCTAAGCTGTGGCTCGCAGCTTGCAAAGCAGTGATGGATTTGCGCAGGGGCGAAAGATCAACGTCGACGATTGAATCAAGAGCAATGTCTTCAATCCTACCGCGCCATGTCAGATGACAATTAGAGGCAGAAAGGCAGAAGACATACCCCTTAAGGTAATTCTCAAGCTCGTAGGTGTAGTGGGTAGTGTTGAGGGGAAGGACCACGGCAGAAGATAATCTGACAAGCTCCAGACCAATATGTTTAGCAACAGCGACCTGCAGCAAATTTCTACATAAGTGAGGGCATCATCATAAACAATCGAAAACTGACATGACGGTGGAACCCGGGATCAGCGTAAATTTCTTGCCACCTCTCCGAGTCGAATATCGAATGATAATGGTAGACAGCATCTTGTTCTGTGCCTCCAAACCCAGCATCGGAGCTAGCCACACCTATCATTTGTAAAAATGCACTGTCAAGGTAACAATATAAGCAACTGCGTTGAATTTGGTGCTGCAAAAACGAACGTATAATCTGAACCAGATCCTAATGGGGAAACTCCGACGTTGTCCGCCATGATATTCGCAGCGTGACTGACGGCCACGCTTTCAGCGTCGACCGTTTCGCCAGAGTAGGGGCCCTGGTCATTTCGCGCATCCCACAAGGTACGTCCGGGCAACGTCGGATGCGGAACATCAAGAGCGGCTTGGCGCAGGAAATGCGAGAGCGACGGGGAGGCGCTCTGGCTCAAGACCATGAGTATCCGGTTTGGTCAAGGGACGCACTGACACGTACAGATCTGAAGCGGGAACCAGAGACGGAGCTATCTGAAGCGAGCGATGAGAAATGTCGGGACAGAATATGGTGAGGACCTACCGAGATTGAGGTAGGTAACAACATTCTTGTCGATAAATTCGGGGAAATCTTCAACCCATCTATCGCTGTTGTAAGAAATCAAACGCATGGTTCAGGGATGAAACGACCCACTCTGTGCTACCGATGAGACCATACTCCTCAGCTAGGTGTGGTTTGGATGAGTAAAAAGATTGTATAACAAGACTTTAACTTCACCATCCCAAGAACAGATCAGGATCGTCCTCAACGGCTTCCAGCCTTGCTTCATCAAAACACCGAGACCCCGAACTGTCTCGTGTAACGTGCTGGTTCCGCTGGAAGGGTCGGCGGCGCCCATGACCTTGGAGACATGAGTAAGTTCGTTGCGGTAAGCAATATTATATATATATACTCACCCATGCGTCCCTGTGGTTTCCGACAACAACCACTTCGTCCTTTACAGGCCGTCAGTTATCGTTCCACTGAGAACGAACTGGATGTACCGTTATATATCCTGGATGAGTTCTAGTTATTAACGACGTTACTATGGTTAGTGATTCGGACGTACCAGGGATAACACCCATGATATTCCAGATAGGTGTAACTAAGCGAGAAGGCAATGAGAGGAGAATATGACATGACAGAACGATACTAACCCTTGGTGTCGACTGTCGGGCTCCGTGAGAAAGTAGAAAAATTCATGTCAACACAACACGTACCGTGGTTGACCAAGTGGACCACATTTCCTTTCTCTGCTGCCAGCTTGAGCAATTTCTCGGCGTTGGCCGACGAAATGGGCAAAGAGGGAATCTTGGGGATATTGTCGCCATCTGTGCGAGTGCTGTTCTCGTAGGAAGGGTACCCGGGGGTCTGAGTGTAATTATGAGCTTACATTACAGGTGCACACTCAGAAAAACCTACGGTTGGGTCGCCAGGATACACGCTCAAAAATTGTACACTCCTGGAGCATTTTGTTTAGAAATAAAATGACTGCCTCTATATATTCCGCACCCGCGTTGAACAGAGTTGGCATTTCTGGCAGGGCCGTGAGGATATCTGTATGGTCCAGCGTAAATAGCGAACCGGGGCAGAGATGTAGTAACACATACGCAAGGTAACCATTAGCCTCGGTCACGGGTCCATCGTCGCGCAAATCACTGTAGATGAGAACCCTGGAGAGTGTATCAATCTGCAGTTCTTAAAATAACGAGAATAAGCATCACGAACCCAGCTGCTCCAAGTTCCTGGGCACCTTTGACCTGAAGATAATAAATCGAGAAGGAGGGTGGGGAATAATGAATGGTACCTTCAATCCGCGGAAAATTCCTCCATAGCGGCAGATTACGATGGCTCCAGTGAGGTTAACACCTGGGAAAAGCTCTAGCCATGTAAAACGGATGCCAGAGGATCTGTCTCACCCTTCTCAACGAGGTCGTCGTAGTCCTCTTTCCGTCCATAGTTGGCATAGATGAGTTTACCTTGCACATCGCCGGCAAAGCTAAGCCCATGGAAAGTCGGAACGGCCTTGTAGTATTCGCCAGCCTCAGGGTCGGTATCGTCCGCCACCTCTTCCAGCTCAGCTTCCCATACGACTTTGCCGTCCGCGTCAAGGACCTGGAGCGACCGATCGAGCGGAGTGTTCATAACCGGGTAGTACACATCGACTGGAATGACCGGCATGAGAAAGCGAATGCAAGTAAAATGGAAAGGACGCACTCCACGCCTTTGGTTTCCTGGTCTTCGGGATGGAGTTGGTCGCATCCTGAGACTGGGACGAACCAGCCTCGAAGATGGGTTCGGCGGAAGACTCAATGCCGAATGCGTCTTGCAACACATTGAGCCAGTCCTTGGCGGTCTGGAGGTCTCCCTCCGAACCCGCAAGATGGGGCTTGGTCGCAAACAGGCGGGATGCGGCAATCGCACTCTCTTCGTTGGGAACGGACCTGGTAATCATCGTCAGGACATGACTAAGGCCAACAGAGCACAAAACTCACAAGAAGAGTTTCTCGGCCGCTTTGCCCCAGACGTGCCCGTGCCCTTTCTGGGGTGGATGCGTGCTGAATCGCTCAGCATCCCCGCGGAAGTCCCGGTACAACCGCGTGGCGGGCCTAGCGAAGAAACTGTGGAAAACGACCAAAAAAATGGCCAGTCCGATGCAATGTCCGATGAATTTACGACGCCGTGTTGTCTTGGGGGCGGCCACAGAGGCGTCTGTGACGGGAAAAGGTATGGGATACGTCCCACTCGCAGAGGGACTCTTTTTCTCCATGGTGGGAGAGTTCAAGCTGGTGTTGCCGCGGCTGCGAAAGTAGCCGAGATAAGATTGAAAGTTGATCCAGGACCGCAGCAGTGTGAGTGTGGAAATAACATACCGGGATGACCTAAAAAGTAATAAGAGGCTTAGGTTGTGTTGTGGGAAGTGGTAGGAGAAGCAGTGGGCATAATGCGCAGCAGTTGGACTCGTATCAGGGGGTGGGAAAACGACGTAATACCGACGCCATTTGATCTCATTCGACGCGTCCACAAGACCACACAACGCGTCCAAATTAAATTCCATTTTGCTTCTTCCGGGCTCAACATTTACAACGCCTACACCAGATTGCTGGGATACTTGAAGTCATCCAGGCCTACAAAGTTCTCCTTAATGCTGCGCGGGCTGACGAACCTGTAGAAGATGCTGATAGATCCCGCTTTGTCGTTTGTGCCACTGGCACGCCCGCCGCCGAAAGGTTGTTGCCCGACGACTGCACCCGTACATTTTTCGTTGTAGTAGACATTGCCCGCGGCATTTCTGAGCGCGTTGGTAGTCGTGATCAAGGCAGAGCGGTCGGCAGCGAAGCTATACAGTTGTCAGTATATTCCGAGACGAGAGGGAGAGCGTCGACGGACATGGCACCGGTCAGGGCATATTGCGACGTGGAATCGATAAGCTTGAGCGTCTTCTCGTATTCCGAGTCCTCGTAAACGTAAACCTATGGGGCAAGATCAGATCGCGACAAGCAGTCTCAGGCTGTGGGGACGAACGGTGACAACGGGGCCAAAGATCTCCTCCACCATCGTAACAGAATTGGGGTCCTTGGTGAGAATGACCGTTGGTTGCACAAAGTAACCCTTCGAGTCGTCGCCTGGTTGAAACATAAATGTATGCTGATCCCATTCGAAACGACCACCAACCAGTTCCGCCGATCAAGATCTCTCCACCGGCTTGTTTTGCTTTCTCAAAGTAGCCCAGGATCTTGTCAAAGGCAGGACGTCCACTATAACGCCCTCAGCATATCCTTCCGGTTATGGGCACAGAAACTAACATAACAGGCCCCATGTAGTTGGACCAGTCGTCGGGACCGCCGACCTTGATCTTTGCGATCTCCGCGAGTAACAAGTCCTTGAATCCAGAAGACCAAACCGAGGACGATACATACAAACGCGAGAGAGCAGAGCATTTTTGGCCTGTCACAGGATCAGCAATCTGCATACGTTTCAACAGAAAAGCTAAGCACCTTGATATTCGAAAGCTCCTCTTATTGTTTGGATGACGGCGTTCCGGACCTCTGCGCTCTTGTGGACGAGGTGGAAGTTTTTGCCTCCCGTCTCGCCGACAATTTTTGGGTACCCTTTGTACACGTCCAAGTTCGAAGCAATGTCTTTCCAGAGTTGCTTGAACACAAAGGTGCTACCGGTGAAGTTAAGTGCGGCAAACATAGGGTGTTTGAATGACTGCTGGACAACAATCTCGGGTGTTCCGGGGACAAACTGGATGACAGAGGGAGGAACGCCAGCCTCCAGGAAGATCTGGTGGATGATGTAGCTGGAATATGTGGCCATAGGCGAGGGCTTCCAGACAACAACATTCCCGACCATTGCGGGCGCTAAGGAAATTAGATGCGAAGAAGGAGAGAGAGGCTCGTACGCACTGGCATTGAGGTTGCCACCGATGGCGGTAAAGTTGAATGGAGAAATAGCAAGCACGAAACCTTCCAAGGCCCGGTATTCAACCCGGCTGCGAATTCCAAGTTAAAACGAATGTAGGTTTTCCAACCACGACTCACTTCCATGCCCCAGCGGAGTTTTTGGCCGGCTGCTGGGCGTACAGCTCCTGGACAAACTTGACTCCAAATCTTAAGAAATCGGCCAGCTAGCATACAGTCGATTAGAAGCGTTGTACCAAGTCCTGCAAGGACGCACCTCCGCGGCCGCGTCAATCTCCGCCTGCCAGGCATTCTTCCCCTGTCCGAGGATGGTTGCGGCCATGAGCTTGTACCGGTATTTGCCCGAAACAAGATCCGCCGCCTTGAGGAAGATGGCGGCGCGGTCGTTCCAAGGCATGGACTCCCACTCGTATTTCGCGGCCAGCGCGCCGGCAATAGCCTGCGCGACGATGGCTGCATCTGCTTCATGGTAGGTGCAGAGATTCTTCGCGTGGTCATGGGGCATGGGCTGCGAGCCCAGTTTGCCTGTTTTCACCTTGAATCTATTCAGATCCTAATCGGATCTCGCAGGGAGAGGCGGACCTGCTTTCCGTTGATGATACAAGGCACCTCGAAGGGGAGCTCGCTCTGCATCTGCGAGATCGCTGCCTGGAGGGCCGTGCGCTCTGGAGAACCAGGAGCATAAGCGCGCTAAAAAGAACGATGAGCTGAGAGTTATACGAAAGAAATACGCGTACCATGGGCTCATTGTCGATGGCAGGAACAGAGAAGATAGCGAGTTGAGCAGATGCCATGGTGGTTTTGGGTCAGGGATATATTGAGGTGCGCCCATATCGGCGCGGGGCGGACCGGTCACTGCTCTCCGAGCGGATCGATACGCGATCACGCTCTGGCTCTTACCATCATGTCCACCCCGTCGCGTACACCCGCAGCCTCGGTCTTATGGGGCCATCTCCTCCGCAAAAATACCCTCGCGGGCCCGCCAGCCGCTCCCTTGCCGCCTACAGCACCGCTCGACAAAACAGGCACATCGATGCGCATCCTGCTGCACGACACACAGGCCAACTTTGAAAAGTTTTCCGTCAAAGTCGACACATTGACCTCGGGAATCGACCAGGCAAAACGAGAGATTGGCATAGTCAAGGATCTTTTTCAGGCAGATCGCGAATCGCTCACTCTGGACGTCGTTGACCTCGGTAAGCCGCCAAACAGTGAAGTGTATACGCGTCTTACAAGTAGGATCCAAGTTAACAGAAGTCAGACGCAGATCCAAAAGTCCCTCGGTGATCCAGCTCAAGCCCCGATCCTCGAATCGTTTCGCAAGGAGGTCGATGCTCGGCTCGATGGATTGTCCAAACGCTTCGACGACTTGCAAGCGGTAATTCGCTTCACTTGTGTTGAGCTCGATATTCAAAGATACGTTCTAGGTCAATCAAATGCATTCCCAGACCTTGCAAAACATCTCCCAGACCCTCCTCAACCTTCAAGACCAACAAGGAAAAATCGTATCTGCCCTGCTCCCCCTCTTACCTCTTCTGCAAGCCGTCCCAGTGCACATCGACTCAGCGCGAAGTAGCATCAACGAAACGGTGCTCAAAGCATCTATGGAATCCGCTCGGACACACCGAACCCCGCCCCATGTCTGGCACCAACCACAACAGGTCGTGCGCAAGCGCAGCTTTCCCACCGGTCCTCCTTCTTCGCCACTCCTTGCGTGGAAAAGACCACGATTGGACGACGGGCGCATTGAATCCCTCCCTCGCATTACTCCGAACTCGAGCAGTCGTTATCCCGCTTCCAAACCGCCGTCCAGGCGCCAGACTTACTCGGCTGCTAAACCATACTACTCGTCATCTGCACAAGTGTACAAAACTCCGTCCCTCTCGAAACCTCACCGTGACTATTCTGCTCCTCGACGGCCTCTCGGTGATCTTCCCGTTCCTCGAAATGACGAAGATGCCCGTCGGAAAGAGCAAAGAGACTCATCCCCTCCTCCTGCTCACCAGACCCCGCTTCCCCTTCTTCGTTCATTACCGCAGCCCGACTCTGGCGTGCCAAGAACCCCGCCTTTTCTTGGCGCGACCTCCGAAAACAGACTTCCGTCCCAACCTCAGCGTCCAGCGACTCCGACGATGGCTTCATCTTCGCCAGTTCCGGGTCCTTCTAAACTGCTACCTAGCATTCCCGCATTTTTCAATACACTACCCTCCGCCACCAATACTAGTACTGAACTTGCAACGACTGTAGATGTCCCCGCACTGCTCGCGTCCCAACTTCCTCCGCAAAACGGACGAGGTGCAGCGCAATCCGTAGCAGTGCTGCCGAAAGCTATCATGGTCAGAGGACGTCGTTCTCCTTTCGTGCGTATACTTCGCCCTTTCTCAATTTTTTGTACTGAATTTATCGGTTTCCAGAGAGACGGCAGGCGGTTCATTCCACTGAACGATGATGACTCTGATTCAGACGACGATTGATGCTAATTGGGCCTGCTGGATTCTCCTCCTACTCACATTACTCACCTATTTTCGCTTAATCGGGTTGATAGCGGTTGTTTTCGTCTGTTATGTAGTAAATTTCCACGTGTTAACTTGGGTGTAAGGGCCGAGGCTGTGCCCGGCAGAACTCATATTTATAATCGTTGTAGCCCTCCGTACCGTCGGCATTGCCCGCTATCTGTCTACCACGCCGGCATAGTGGAACGAAATCTCGACAGTAAATGATGACGCAGAGGGACTTCGCCTTATAGTTTGGGTACAGGTAAGTATACTTAGTTTGAGCTGACTGCTGAAGGGCTGCAAAGACGGACGCGGAAATGACAGATTTCAACCTGTCAGACTCAAATGACTTTTTTGAACAAACCATTTTTCGTTCCCTCGAAAGCCATTGACACACCTCCCCACGGTGGCTGTCGATTTTGACCTTTGGGCGTGTTACAGACCACCAAGGTATATGTCAAAACTTCCCCCTTGACTCGAACAGCCGGGGTCTCAAGCAATGACCCCAGTTCCTCTCTTCATTGTAAACTCATTTTGCGTTAACAAAGAACTAGAAGGTGGAGGGTCGTCTCACTAAAAAATGTACGTAAAGCCTTCCTGGCATCACCGACCAAGCTTCTCATTTTTTCGAGTAGGCTCGGGTAGGTAGCCTGGAAAAAAGAAAAATAGCAAATGTCAGAATTTGTTACAGTACTTTGTGGCCCACAGTTCGATTTCCGTTGGCCGCAATATGATGACAGCATCGGAGGCAAATGAAACTCTAACGTCGTGTGGTCTCGACATAGACATAAAACACAGGCTCTGTGGGGACGGATTCTGACGGAATCGATGTAGCACTTCACAAATGAATGCCGTGCCGCTTGTCGCCGACCTTCGGTCGCTCCTCGCGGCGCGGAGAGGTTTACGGCCTCAATTATTAATTCGATCTGAATGCTTTAAAAATGAGTGAGTCACTAGCTGATCCACTGTATAAGCTAAGTTGAAATGTTGGTAAAGAAATTGAATGCGGCTAGGCAACAATGATCCAGGTCGACCTTAGAGTACTTGTATTCGGAGGCAGTGCCACTGCCGCAGATGTCAAATTTGTAAACCAAAGGAGACTGTATGTTGGACTCATGGGATACAACACAAGTCTAAGAGGAAATGTTTGTCCAGATGGAAATTGGTGAGAATCAACATGCCAGCTGCGCAGTTCAAAAAATCAAAGTGAGGACGACTCAGTCACACGAGGAGATGAGGTCCAATGAAGGAAAGTACATGCGTGTAAGCAGAAAAGGAGGGAAAAGGTAGGAAAAGGTGCGCAAGAAAGGAAAAAAAAAAAAAAATTGGAAGGAACGTATAGAGACATGTCGGCACAAACGAGCAGGAGGAGCCTACAGAGAGAGAGACTCAGAGAGAGCGTAAAAATCTGATGACGATAGGAGAAAGCATGAGCCCATGACAGATCACATCTGTCCATCAGCTGTCAGCGTCGGCTAACATATTCCCTTATTAGGACGCAAAACTCGCATTATGATGGATTTTTTTCAATGGGTCCAAAAACCCTTACTAAAGATAGCGGGTATTATTTTATTATTTTAGAGCTTTCACTTGGCTTTCACGTGCAACCAAGGTACCGCTCATTGAAGTTCTTCTAGGTCCGCAGAGTTTGGGTGGTTTGCTTAGTTGCAATAATTCACTGATGACTATACTGTACTGCCAGTGGAGACATATAACTTATAAGTAGTCTGCGAGGCTCGACATAGGCAGACAAACTCGGAAGTTGTGGACTCTTCAACCTGAATTATCACCCCTGTACAAAGAAATCTATTATTTGTAGGATTGATGGTCAATGAGTATAATATAACTGTAGGGAAACATAATCTCAACTGTAAATGGGTGGCTCAAAAACCAAAAAAGAGCTCATCTTGTTTGGACTCTTGCAAGTCGATCTTGGCGTGGGTTCGCATCTTGCTATGGAGAAATCCCCTGGCCTCCGCATCACCAACCTTTGGACCCCTGCACACGTCGGTACTGTTGGCAATGAGCTTGCAGATGATGCAGCCAAGGCCACCACTCTTCTTCCTCCACCCACTTTAGTCCCCGTGTCCCTCACGACCTGCAAGCACAACATCAATGCTGTGATTCTTGGATGCTGGAGAAAAATGTGGAAGGTTGCGAAAGCAGGCCATGGTCTCTGCGCAATAGACAGCTCACCACCATCTCTCATCCTTCGGTCACCTTACAAATCTTCAGCAGTGCGTGCCGATACCTCCATCCTCTCACAGCTCTGCACCGACTTCTCAGCACTCAACGGCCATAGATTTCGGTGTCGCCTCGCCTCTTCTCCTGCTTGCAATGCATGCGGGGCCCCAAATGAAACCCGCACTCACTTCCTGCTACATTGTACAGCATGGGAGCACTTGCATCCACCACTGCAGCTCACATCGTACGGCGCTGGTATGCTTGGCCCAGTTGACATCCGCACCCTGTTGAACCATCCGAAGCTTCACAAACCTGTTATCAAGTTCATCACCAAAACCTATTGATTCCGTTGAGTTTTCTTATTTCCCGCTGGTCTATTTCCTATAGATCCTACTTATCTCTCATAATTCTCTTTGCCCTCACTCCATCATGTACTACATTAGTCATCTCCCACCTGCATGATTCCTCAAAACTCTCTCTCGTACACTTATTGACTCAAGTCTCCCCATTAGTTATTTCGCTCTCATAATTATAGTACTCTGACCCAAGCTCCCATAGTTTAGCATTACATACAAACCACTAGGTAGATTACCTGGGTACTGCTGTGTAGCCATTATGGACAGGTACAGCAACCAATAGACTTCCAGTTCCAGTTCCAGTTCCAGTTCACATGATGATCACAGGAGTTGATTCGCAGCTGCATGGTCTTTTTTGTAGTCCAATTTGAATGGGGCAAGAACACAAACAAGTTTCGTAGCAGTGGAGGACACCAAAGTGGCACCAAAGGCCATCAAATTCCGGTGTAGTGTTGTGCTGGGCTCAGATCGAGTGTAAACCTGCCTTCCGTATTTACCCGATACCGACCTATATAAAGGACCGATCAGTAGTTACATAAGCTAGAGATCTCTTGTACCCTAACCACCACCTCTCCATCTAATATACCTCGCTCTTATTGTATTCCTCCGCTCGAACACTAGTGTTTCTTGCTTGTCCCTTATAGTGAGTTTCCATCGGACTTGGATTTTTTTAAAGCCCGGGTCGGTTTGCATTCTCTCTTCCTTCAAGTTCTGGTCTGTAATGAAGATTTTTTTCTCAACTTTATTATTTTGCAGGCCAATGGAACCTTACCCAATGAAGTTTGAACCATTTCCACCATTGTCAAGACCAATTACCAAGATCAACTCTGCCGGCAACTCTCCATTCATTGATGTGCACTGTTCTGCACATCCAGTTGGTTGGACATACTCTGTCCAAACAGTGAGTAGTGTTCACAAGTAGTTAGTAAGTAATTCAGAGGTGAAATAACAAGTTTGACAGTCTCTTTTAACCCGATACCACTATTACCAGAAGAAAAACTTTAAGCCCGGGCCTGAGCCCAAGCCCGACCCAACCCAGGGTGTAGGGTTGGGCTTGGGATTTTTTCCGACCCGCACAACACTAATTCAGTGAACATAAAATCCGCTCGAAAAGGTTTCCAAATTTTTGAAGCTGTTTATGAGTGGGTTGATTTTTCCTTTTGCCAAGGTTGCTAAAATTACATACCATGGGTTGAGAACTCCAGTGCCGCTGTATAGTTCCAGTTGAGTTGATAGTACTTTAGCAAAGTGTCAGCAAAATAATCAATTGAAAGAAAGCCGACTCACCAGAATGCTTACTTGATGATATTTGAACTGGATTCTAAGGAACCTAGACATAAAGGCTCATGACTGGAGCATGCTAGAGCCAAGTGAGTCAGTACAGAGTTGAACCACAATCTAGACCAATGACACGAGGATTGATATCTGCAAATAATCAAATGGGCAAGTCTGTTGAAAGATAGCATTGTAAATTAGCTAGTGGGAGACTGTAAGGAAATTAATAAACATACTTACACAGAGTTGAAGAGACTGTGAGGTGGAATCTAACGAGGGAGAATTGGTGAATAGAATACAAATAAGTCTGACAGTAAGGAGACAACACACAGGAAGGATAAGCAGAAAAACCATGAGAGAATATGCAGAGCATATGGGAAACATATTTACAATAAGTTTCAGATATCTGAGATGGGCAAAATGGAACCTCATACAAAGAAAGTCTTGAACAAAGCAAGAACAAGGGATATTTTTCAAACATGTTTTGTATATTCCACCCAACACCAGGCAACAGTCATCTGAAAGATATTGTAAATATGTTTCCCATGTTCTTTCAATATTACAGCTTTGATTTTTTGCTTATCCTTCTTGTGACACACTGGAAGAATCAGCAAGTTATAACTTATTAGTAGCTACATGTTTTTCTATAGTCACCCTTTGCCTCAAATTTTGGTGCCAAAATCAAAATGAAGGTTTTCCGCTCGCCCAAGATCCCCGAAACACATCTGCACTGGAAGTCACGCCAAATTCAAGGATGGAAAGGGTGGAATTGAATTTAAGCGAAGTTGTAAGGACTACCAAGACGTGTTTTAAACAAATTGAAACAATGGAACACTTATAATTGAACTTATCTGAAGGGCTGCTGGCTTGGATTTGAATTTCCAGCACAACAAACTCAAGCAATGAACAATTGGGGTGTTTTTGATGTAGTGAAAACTTGCTGAACTTGGCAGGCAGAAGATTTGACCTTGGTTACAAAAACTACTATTTTGGACAGATATTTGAAGCTAGTGGCTGAGTTTTGAGTTGGTGGAAGCATGCAATTCAACAAAGAGCTCACAATTGGGGTCAACTATAAAGAATGGCAGAGCACTGATGGTGCAATAATGTTGAAGTCCTGGGCAGCGTGACTCCGATAATGAATCACATCAAATTTGCACAGTAAATCTGAGTGTAACCCCAAATGCGAAAATTGAAAGGGACAGGGTGACACCGCATGTGAATGGTGGTTGCAAGATGACGACACCATCAAGGGACACCTGTAGTCACGTTGCAGCTGTGGAGGCCGCACTGCAGATCAGTTTGGCCGTATTAGCATCCGATGTTGTAGATTACGTGATCATAGCTGGCTTTCCCGAGTACGTCCACACGCAAGTGCTTCGTGCCTCCGTGAGCATCTCCATCATGGTGATTGGAGTGGATTCGAGTGCCCTACGAGCCTTGGCCGCTTTTTGCCATCCTAGCCCACTGCTGCATCCAGCAAGACCCGACCCATTCCGTGTTTTGCACGAGACATACACCCACCTTGCGGAGCCCCAGCTTCTGGTTTCACCCATTTTCTCTGGCTTATATCTGTCTCCCAACGACTCAGCACATAGATTCGTGTTCTCCCATCTTCGGTGTCCCCACGATGTCTCTGGCGACACCTTTCCTCGGATCGACATATTTTCACAACGGCTTTTTTTTTCGGATGTGGAGAGGGAAGGAGGAGATGTCGATGAGTATGCTGGGGATGAATTGGAGTTTAGGTGGACGCGGACGCGGATCCTGTCGCACCGGGAGGAGGAGAATTTAGGTATGTGGGCTGCCAGAGTGACTGGCAGAGTCAAAGTCATGGTCGGTACATAACACCTGCTCCCATTTGCCCCCACCACTCTCCCGATCACACCCCCCCATTATCACCCATACTCCCATTCCCTCCCTATTGACTCCCACGTTTGGGCTCCGCCCGCATCGCCGTTACGCACACGCCCATCGCATATTCTGCTTGAGACCGATGCGTCTCCCCGTGGTGCGCTGCATGAGGCTTCTGCCGTATGTACCAACATCATGCACGTAGCACAGGCTCTTGAGCGCTGTTCGAACACGGAGCGGCACCTCTCTCGCAAAAAGCGTCCTCGTCTGCCTCGGGTCAGTGTTGGGCGCCCTGCAGCCGCATCTGCAGTGACTGCCGTCAGCGACAACATTTCCTGCAGAGCGGCCACAGTTCACCCTCCTCGACCTTCGGCTCCGAGTTCCCTGAACCTTGTTGGCCTCCTCTCCGACATCGGGACTGCACCACCTCCATCTCCACCTTCTCACCTCGTTTCCCGTGTTTCTCCGCCCAGCCCTCTATGTCCCACCTACGTCGATACTGGGACAGAACCACAGTCTGCTCCTCTCCTGTGTGAGGTAGCTGTGGACGCAACATCTGTTCGTCTTTCTCTGACGTGTCTATTGCTACCATCGACACCGACAATGATCACACCACAACTTACAGTGAGATTCACGATCCCTTTGCGTGGTCCTTGGCGCGGCTTGTACCTCGCAACTTGGAGTGGGAACAGAGATTTATGCAGGCGATCTATTTGCACGACTGGTACTGCTGGGCCGAATGGTTTGATTCAAAGGATTTACCACCCCTACAACGGATTTACCTCAATACACTCGCTGAGATGTTTAGGCCGTGGTGCGACCCCGACCACCACAACTCGGTTGCACTGTATCTCAACCCTATCTACAATCTTTTCACTCATTGGTGGAGTGGCGGCTACAATGCGCTCACATTTCCTACACGACCTCCCGAACACGACCCGCGGTTCTGCTATTCTTGGCTTTCTGACCACAAACTTCACGGGCAAGTTCCCCTCACTGGTCGAGGGTTTGTAGTTCGGCATGCGAGTGGTTGGTAGAGGAGAGGGAGATTTTTGGTTCGGCCAAGGGCAGCCTTGTTTTGGAGGGGGGAACCTGCAGCTATGGAGGCCACACTGCAGATCAGTTTGGCTGTATTAGCATCTGATGTCGTAGATTATGTGATCATACCTGGCTTTCCCGAGTACATACACGCAAGTGCTTTGTGCCTCCGTGAGCGTCTCCAACGTAGGGCTGTCCACGAGTGCACTTGCGGGTGACTCGGATCCTTGATCACAAGTACCTGTGGACCAAAATTCCAAACACGGATCCACGGGTAAAAAACTTGTAGGTCTTTTGGGTACCCACAAGTTTCAAAAACTTATGAGTACTTGCAGGTACCTGCGAGTTTCAGCATGATTTTGGGCAAGGGTGAGCACAAATAGGTGATTTACCCTATCTAATTGGCATCATTGCATCATTTAACAGTTCTGTGTGTTGAATCTGTATGGGATGCAGTGATTGGTGTACAGTTTTTGTAAGGGCAACCTCAAGGCCCGAGTATACTCAAGAGTCCTGACGAGGGGGATCCGAAGATAAATATCACAGAGTAGCTACAGATACAAATGGACAGACCTGACGAGGGGGATCCGAAGAGAAGAAAGACTAAGGATCACCCGTGTCAGATCCCGGTATATAAGTAACTACGGACGGGGGGCATGTGATAGCAACCGGAGTGATCGGCAGAGGTCCCGGGCGGAATCACAGGCCATGTGATATCGGGAGGAGCCGGAACGGGTCGGAACGGGACCGGAAGGTCAGGATGCGGAAGCGGAAGGGCCGGAAATAGGGGTTCCCCTGACATCACCCCCCCCTTGGAATGCGGCGCCTCGACGCATAGAACGGATACGGAGGGCCGGGTCCCAGAAGGGGAGCGAGTCGAAAGCGGCGGAGGCGATGGAGCGAGGGGCAGCAGGGTATCTCCGGTAGTAGTCGGCGACGAGTTCCGGGGCGAAAAGGTCGGAATGCTTAACCCATTTATCATGTGAGTTATCATATCCTTTAAACCGACAATAATACCAGAGGCCGCCATAGCGTATCTTGGCTTCCAGGATTTCCTGTACTTCCCACTCCGGCGCGGCGTCCGGAGGGGCCTCTTCGTCGATGACCGGAGGAGGCTCGTCGTAGCCGGGGCGGCCTTCAAAGGGGTCCTCTTCCGCGAGCTGAAGCTTCACGACCGGAAAGACCGGGTGGAGGCCGGAGAGACGGGGGGGGGAGCGCAAGCTTATATGCACCTCGGCCGACGACTTGGATGACCTTGAAAGGGCCCAGTCGTCGGTGAGAGAGCTTGACCGAGGGGCGGGTCGTTTGGACGTCCGAGGCATCAACCAGACACGATCTCCGACCTTGATGTCCGGAGCCGGAGTGCGCCGACGATCGTAGTACCGTTTGAACTCCTCCTTCGCCTTTACCAGAGCTGCGCGGGCTTCGGAGACTCCGGATGCAATCCGGTCTCGGAACTCGTTTACTGACTCAACCTTCGAACGCAAGCCGTTCGGCTCAAAACCCATCCGGGGGAGCCGTCCAGTGTCCGTCATGAACGGGACCTGTTGCGTAGAAGAGTGAATGTGGTTGTTGTAGGCGAATTCCGCGGCCGGAAGGAGCTCGTCCCAGTCATCCTGCTTGTAATTAGTGAAAAGCCGGATGAACTGCTCCATCTCCTGGTTTACCCGCTCCGTCTGCCCGTCGGTCTGTGGGTGGTACGCCGTGGAGGTCGCGGGTTTGATTCCGATGAGGCGCCAGAGCTCGGTGGTGAACTCCGCTACGAACTGAGGGCCCCGGTCGGAGATGTACTTCTCCGGAGTTCCGTGGTGGCGCCAGACGTTCCGGTAAAAGAGCCGGGCCGCACCAACAGCGTCGATCTGGGTGTGGCACTCGATGAAGTGGGCTCACTTACCGAGGACGTCGACTACAACCATGATCGCATTGTAGCCGTGCGCTTCCGGAAGTTTGACGACGAAGTCCACCGACACGGCACTCCAGCGCTCCTCCGGAATCTCCGTTGGGTGCAACTCCCCGACCGGAAGCTTCCGGAGCGCCTTGGTCCGGAGACACAAGTCGCAGGTCGCTACATACCGGCCAACGTGACGGGACAGCTGGGGCCACCAGTAGTTCCGGGAAATGAGCTCCAACATTTTGAAACGGCCGGCATGCCCAGCAATGCGGGTGTCGTGGTGCTGCTCCAAGATCCGGCGACGAAGGTCCTTGTTCCGGGGAACAACGATCTTGCCACGGAAATAGAGCAGACCGGACTCGACATGCCACTCGGAGGACCGGGAGGACCGGGCGCCACGAACCTTCAAAAGTTCCCGGGCCACGAGAACGACGGGGTCCTCGAGGTCAGGTACGCCGGCGAGGGCATCACGGATCTCGCGGAGGATCGGGACTTCCGGTCCGGAGACTATAACACCCTCTAACGCACGGATATGGAACAGCTGTGGAGTCAGGAGCGTCACATCCTGGTTGTCCGAAGCCGCTCCATGGTCAGCGCGTCGGGACAGGGCGTCCGCGCGGCCCATAAGGCGTCCAGGTTTGTGGTGAAGCGAGAAGTCGAACCGGGACAGGTACAGGGACCACCGGGCCTGCCTCCGGTTGAGGTTCTGCGCCTTCCGGAAGTACTCCAAGTTCTTGTGGTCCGTCCAGATCTCGACCGAATGCTGAGAGCCCTCGAGGAAGTGCCGCCACTCCTCGAGCGCCCGGATGATCGCCAGCATCTCCTTGTCGTGGATCTCGTAGTTGCGCTGGACCGGACTCAAGCTCTTGGAGAAGAAGGCAACCGGATGCCACTTCCCATCGGAACCCTCCTGAGAGAGGACAGCGCCGGACGCGAAGTCGGAACTGTCCGCCTCAACCCGGTACATCCGGGACTCGTCCGGAAGGATCAGGACCGGCTCGGTGACCACTGCGTCCTTCAAGGCTTGGAACGCAGCGGCCTCCTTGTCGGTCCAGACCCACGCCTGGCCCTTCTTGGTGAGGTCGAAGAGAGGGCGGGCGATGTCGGAAAAGTCGCGGATGAACCGCCGGTAGAAGTTCGTGAAGCCGAGGAACTGCTGCACGTCCTTCTTGTTTTCCGGCGCCGGCCAAGGGGAAACTCCGGCGACCTTGACCGGATCCATCTCCACATGATCGTGAGAGATGATCACGCCGAGGTATTCGATCGAGGACTTCTCGAACTCGCACTTCTCCGGTCGTAAGTAGAGCTTATGCTCCCGGAGACGTCGGAGGACCTCCCGGACGATCTCCCGGTGCTTCCGGAGGTCCGAGTGCGCGATGAGGATGTCGTCGAGGTACACCATGATGTCACCAGACAAGATGAGATCTTGGAAGATGTCGTTCATCATCGTCTGGAAGGTCGCCGGGGAGTTGGTAAGGCCGAAGTACATCACCAATGGCTCAAAGAGCCCCCGGTTGGTACGGAATGCGGCCTTCCACTCGTCACCCTCCCGGATGCGGACGTTGTTAAAGCCCCACCGGACGTCGAGTTTCGTGAAGAACCGGGCTCCTTTCAAACGATTGATGAGATCGTTGATCAGAGGCAGGGGGTACCGGTTCTTTACGGTCATCGCGTTGAGCGCCCGATAGTCCTGGACGAACCGGAGGCCTCCGTCCTTCTTTTTGACAAAGAAGACCGGAGAGGCCATCGGGGATTTCGACGGCCGGATCCGTCCGGTAGACAAGCCCTCCTCGATGAACGCGTCGAGTTCGCGTTGCTCGAGGGGCGAGAGCGGGTAGACCTTGCAGTTGGCGGGCTTCGAGTCCGGAACGAGTTCGATGGCGTGGTCCCAGGTTCGGCTCTCAGGGAGCGAGTCGAAGGACTCCCGGTTGAAGACGGCCTCAAAATCACACACCCAGTCCGGAAGTTCCGAACCGGCCGGAGCGGAGTTTTTGGCATACGCCTCGGCCAGTCGTTGCGAAACGGTGCTGGTCACGCGGATATCCTCCGGAGGCGAGAACCGGGTGTACAGGATCCGGTCACCGTCCTCGAGCAGATCGTCCTCGTCATCGGAATCGTCGGAATCATCCGGAGAGAGTTCCGGCAACTCCTCATCGAAGTCGAAGTCGTCGTCGTCCTCGCCGCTCCGGTCATCCACGTCGATAGCGCAGATTTCCACGCTTGGCTGGGACCGGATGGACCGGAGGATCTGGGCGACGGCCTTCGCATGTTGGTGTTCGGCCCGGGCTTCGTCCGTGCAGGTGTTGCAACCGGACGGGCATCGGCTCATCTTGACCTCCTGAGTGTCCCAGTTGATCTCCGGGTTGTGCTTCCGGAGCCAGGAGTACCCAAGGATGAGCTTCTGCTTACCTAAGCGCGTGACAGCGAGTTGCACGCGCTCGGTGTGGCCCTTATAGCGTAATACCACGTCCGCGACGGCCCGGATGGAGCCAGCCTTGTTCGGGGTACCGTCGACGTTGAAGACCGGGATTGGCTGCGAGAGCTGCCGGATCGGAAAGGAGGTGGACCGGACGTACTCGGAGTCGATGAACTCGGAGGTGGCTCCGCAGTCGACAAGGCCTTTGAGCGAGAGCTTGGCGGCATTGTCGGCAGACTCAATCTCCAGAGGGAGGTGGAGGGAGTTGGCGCTCGGAGCAGCGGCAATCGTGTACCGTTTCGGAAGCTTGCGTTCCCAAGACGGCCTACGAGGCGGCCGGGTTTTTGGAAGGACCGGAGCAGCCGGAGTACCGCTCGGATCAGGGGGTGCGTCTATCGTTTCGGGGGATGCAAGAGATATATTGTCAGACTTGTTACATAGAACAGCGAAACGATTAGGGGACGCGAACGAGGGCGCACCGCTCACTCGTCGCGGAGGGGAAAATCCTCCGGTTCCGAAATGACCGGACGGTCCGCAACAGCCTGCGCGGACGCTACCTTGGCAAGGAGCTCCTCCAGCATCTCGCCTCCCAGCTGCCGGATCACTTCGTCGAGCACGTCAGTCGACCGGATGTCGACCGGGACGGTGCAGTCCTTCGCGAAGTGGTTCGGATCACCGCAGCGGAAGCAGCCACGGCGAGGGGCATTGCGGGCGCGGGTGCGGTCCACGTCCATAGGGACCGGAGGTGGAAGCACCGGCACGGCAGCCCTCGGCTGGGGGGTCGAGACCACGGCGGGGGCGACGGGAATGACCCGGGCGCGACCCGTCGCGGTTGCATGGCGCATCGGAAGGGCGGCTTCCGAAGCGCGGAGCTTGGCCTCGTACTGGCGGTAGGCACGAAGCCTCCAGGCGGGGTAGTCGCGGATGTCCGGAGGGTCGGAAGATCCGGTTATCGCGGTGTTGATCGCCGGATCGAGGCCCGTCCAGTACTTCGTGACCTTGACGAGGGGGTCTTCGAAGCCGGCAAGGTCGACGAGGTCCTCGAAGTCGTCCGTGTATTGGAAGACGTCCCGGGAGCCCATGTGGTACGAGCGTCCCTCGAGCTTGTTCAGCGCATGGTCCTGTTCGTTCTCCTCGACGAACCGGAGCCGGAACTCCCGGAGGAATGCGTCCCAGCTCGTGAGGAGGAACGGGGTCTTGTTGGACTGACGCTCGGCCCAACGCTGTGCGGAACCGGTGGCCATAAAAGACATGGCGTACCGGACGACCTTCTCTTCGGAGGGTTCCCCGTTCTCCGTGAACGCCTCCGGAAGCAACCGGGCGTAGGACCGGACCTGGTGAAGGAAGGCCCGGCCGTTCTTGCGGTCACCGTCGAAGACGATCGGGGGGTTCGGCCGGAGGACCGATTTCGCTCCAGGAGCAACATTGTTAAATAACCCTGGACCCGGGTCCGGAGCCGGGTCGGCAAGGGACGGGGCAGGCGAGGCAGCAGTGGGGTATTGGTTTTGGACAAGTTTTGCAAGCGACGCGATGCTCGCTTCGATCCGGTCCAACCGGGCGGCGGCTTCCGCAGCGGACACGTTGGACATGGAGGGATCTAGACGAGGGGAGGAGGGGACAAGATTCGGGTTCGGGGAGACCGGAGCACTTTCGGAGTCGTCCGAGTCTGCTAAACCGTAACCCGCAATCTTGGCCGGTTAATCCCTTAGAGTCTTTCTTCTGCTGTAAGGGCAACCTCAAGGCCCGAGTATACTCAAGAGTCCTGACGAGGGGGATCCGAAGATAAATATCACAGAGTAGCTACAGATACAAATGGACAGACCTGACGAGGGGGATCCGAAGAGAAGAAAGACTAAGGATCACCCGTGTCAGATCCCGGTATATAAGTAACTACGGACGGGGGGCATGTGATAGCAACCGGAGTGATCGGCAGAGGTCCCGGGCGGAATCACAGGCCATGTGATATCGGGAGGAGCCGGAACGGGTCGGAACGGGACCGGAAGGTCCGGATGCGGAAGCGGAAGGGCCGGAAATAGGGGTTCCCCTGACAGTTTTGCACTGAAATAGCTGCAAGTACCCACAAGTTTACAATTTTTTATGACAAGATTCAAACCCGTGACAATGAGTACTTGACTCACGGGTAGCAAAACCCGCAGGTTTTCCCACGGATCAACTCACCAAAACCCACGGGTGACTCGCACTCGTGGACAGCCCTACTGTAGTGTCGAGAACTCAAAAAATAAATGAACCAGATCAATGTTCTTGGCGCATATATGCATTGAGAATTCATCCGGATCGTCAACAATATATCATTGCTATCTTGTGGTACGAAGGAAGGAAGGAAGATGTACCGTGGTGGTCCCTATGAGGAACGTACGGCTGCTGTGATAGAGTTCAGACAGTGTTTTGCCCCTTGTTTTAATTGAATTTCTGGGAATGTGATGAATAAACACCTTGATACTATTTCCAGTTGAACCAACATTGCCATCACACACAACACATAATGAGCGGGTTACAAGTCCTGCATGACTTCATGTAGTGGGTGGCTCAAAGATTGCTAGAAATGATATGGTAAGGTGCGCGGTACAGGATGACAGACAGTGCTGATGATGATGATGATGATGTCAAGACTAGTTACTGTACATGGGCGGTGAGGCCTAAGGCAGCAGTACGGCTATGGGGTTCTATGGTTGCGGTAGGAGTCCGCAGTGGATGTCGTGCTGCAGCGAGTTGTAGGCACAATTTTGTCGTGTCTAGAAAGACTTTCCCGATCTCTGTGAGCTCGGATTCAAATACGACTGAGTTGAAAGGGCCGAGGCTTTGCGGAATGAGGATTTGTGGGGTGTGGGTTAATGTGTACCAGTCGATATGGAACACGTCAACGGGCAAGTTGTAACCTGACACTGGGTGAACATTTCAAGTTTTTGAGTGAGAAATTTGGTGAAAACTATTTTGAGTTTTACAGAAATTTTTCACTGAAAAAGTTGCTGAAAAATTCAAAACTTTTTCATTACTTTCAGACTTTGTTTCAAATTTCTCACCTGAAAAGTGAAAACTTTTGAAAAAGTTTCAAGTTTTTCAGCAACCTTTTCATTGAAAAATTTCTGTAAAACTCAAAATAGTTTTCACCAAATTTCTCACTCAAAAACTTGAAATGTTCACCCAGTGTGAGCTGCTCATTGATGCTGCAAAGTTGCTGCAAAGTTGATCTCACTAATGGGGTTCAGCACAAGTTCGGCAGGGCTCGGCGTGTAGAACAGAATCCGATCACCAACGATTCGGCCGAGCGACTGTCCGATAATCCCGGCCCCGAACAAACAGAACTTAGCAGAGAACAAACAGTCACAGCCACTATCGAGTCAGAAACGATCTGACAGTTTAGTGGCGGTGCTTAAAAAGCGTCTCAACACAGCCACTAAATTTGCTTCCCGAAAATTTGCATCAAGGAAAATAGCGCGCGTTTCGAGGTCCCCTCAACCGATTAGAAAAGAACGAAATTTAAGTATAAATATTCGTAAAAGCTGCTGAATCTCATTCCTTCATGGCCGAGGGAGAGGACGCGCCGCCGACGGCTCCAGAGGCCCCGCTTCCTTCACCAGTGGCTCCTTTGAGTGCTCAGGAAAATGCAGAAGCATCGTCTTCTTCGATATCCACCTCTTCCTCTTCCACCGCTCCGATTCCACTCCCGGAACCCGAAAACAGAGCAGACCTCCTTGCCAAGGCCCGTGCCTTCCTTCACCAGCCGCAAATACAACGTGAAGATGAACTTTCCAAGCGGAGGTTTTTAGTGGAGAAGGGCCTCAACGAGGCCGAAATCCAGGGCCTTATGCGTGAACTTGTATGTCAAGTTTCTTTCCTCCGGACAGATTATTAACTCTACAGGTAGCCCGTTCAGAGGCCTGTAGTCCCACCAAGAAGCTACCCGCAACCTCCGCCGTCGAACCTCCCCATCCTGCTCATGGGTCTCGTCCGGCTCTTTTCGTGGATAGCCGGAGGCTCCGCCGCGCTCTTGTTCATCTACTACGTGCGGAACCATGTTCACAGTCTCTTCCCATCCGTGCTCATCATTTGCACAGCGCGTACTTCTTCCCCGAGTAACAGAAACATTCATGGCGCGCAAGTCAATAAAATCGCACCAACTGTCTCTCATGCAGAAGCTCAACGCCTCGTTGGCCGCGCTCAAGGAGGCACAGGCCGAAGCCGCAGCTGTGCTCCCCAAGCCGGAGCCACACAAAGAACCGGGGGTCTTTGCGTCGTGTCAATCCATAGACGCGTTGTTAGAGCAGGCCAAGAAGGAGAGCATTGAGATTGCGGGTATCTCTCCAATATCGCTGCTGCGATGCGCTATGGCCGACTTCCGCAAAGGGTCCGAGTCGCGGAATCCGGCGACGGACGAGGTGTTCCATGTCCTGGAAGGAAAGATTCCGTGGCTTGTGTCGGACGAAGGTGTCCCATTCGAGGTCAGCATTCCTTTCTTCATTTTATACGCCCTGATAATCATACCGTTTGCGTGTAGCGTCAAATCTGGGAGACCCTTTCAACATGTCCGTTGTTTGTGTCCAGCTCGTCGCCATCCCCCGATTCTACCGCGACCGAGCCCGCCCGTGACCAAGATATTCGGTATTGGGAATATGCGGCCCCAGTGCCGCCCAAACCCACCGCTTTAGCACAGTCACTCGAGACCCTCTCCGCCTCCATCCCGAAACCCCCTGCAGAAAAGCATAGTCCCTTCCAGCACGCCCTGCAGTCCATGACAGACTTTACGGGCTACATAAGTTCGCAAATGTACGCGCCCTATATGCCTTTGGTGAACAGGCTTGCGCCCGGCTCCACTTTAAGTCCCGCAGAGGAAGATGTGCGGAAGGAAATCAGGGCACTGAAGGGGCTCGTACTCAATCGGTGAGTTTTAAACCTTGTTGGCTTCGCCTTCTAACCAACGAAATTCATTAGACGGACATTCCTGCCCAACACGACACGACCACATTAATAAATTGTATAGTAGAGAATTTGTTGTATTGTGCACCGGAACCAGCCATCAATCCCTCAGTTCTGCCCTTTCCACTGATCCCGGCACAAGGTCTTCAGCAGCAGCCAATGTTTCCTTCCAGACTCTCTTCTCCATGTTTCTGCCCGCCTCCGTTTCCAAGAATTTGACTCTGTGTCAAACACGTTAGCTCTGTCGAACATGTGCAAGCGGTTTGCTCACCGCCACACTTCGTAGTCCCCAATCATTTTCCCGTGGGTTTCTGGCCCTGCGGACGCAGCCTTGACCAACGTCCGCCCCCCAACTTCTGTTGTTCTCCCTCTAACCGACATGACAGCGCTGACGAGAATTCTGAGCCACAATGGCTGCCTGTCGTTGATATTGGTTACCACCATCCCCGGGCAAATGTTATTCACAATAACAGAAGACGCGTCAGTGCGTCTCGCGAGTTCCTCCACCCACATGGACACGAGTGCCTTGCTGTCCCCATAACGCGCGACGCTGTAATTGGCACGGTCATTGAGGAAAGCGAACACGGAAACCGTGGCAGGGACAGGTTTTTTGGTGAATGTGTGCATGTCTTGTGCGCGGGACCCCACGATGGTGAGGTGCGACGTGGAGCCGGACTTCTCCGCTGAGGCGCGGAGGAGGGGGAGGAGCTGCAAGGAGAGGATGGCGTTGGAGAGGAAGTTGATCTGGAACATCCGCTCATTGCCATTCTCTGGCGTGGTCTTCCACTCAATCGCGCCTATGCCCGCGTTGAGAAGAAGGATGTCGAGTGTCGGGACCTCTTTGAGGACTTTGGACGCGAAAGCCGCGACGGAGGATGGGCGTGCGAGTTCCAGCTCATAAATGAGGATGGTAGGTTGGTTAGGAAGTTTCCTGACGACGGGGTCTGCGAGCAGAGCCGTCTTGGTCGTCTCCCCTGCCTTTTGCGTACGCACCGCGAGGATGAGAGTGGATACGTGGCGTTGCGCAAAGTGAAGCGAGGCGGCGAGGCCCAATCCACTATTTGCCCCGGTCACGAGCGCGGATTTACCGGCAAAGGAGAGGGAGTCTGGGAGGGGCTTTACGGTCGGTTGGAGCAGAGGCATTATTCGATGATCACAGGATTGTTTCGCTCACATATATACCTTCCGGCGGGTCGAGTTTTAGTCAGACCGGAAATCCCGACGGAATGCAGAAATTACTCAGAAGATACAGATGTGAGAATCGCCTGGCTCCTGTATCGTTGATGGCTATTTCTATGGTTCAATTCAACGAATGCAAGGTATGTCGATGCGCAGGGACGAAATCCAGACGGTTGTCCCAATCCGGAATCAATAAGTGACGTAGGACATCGCGACGCGTCTTGCACCACAACCACAACCATGCCCACAGAAGCCCTTGACCCCAAAATCGTTATCAAGCTCGACGGTTATCTCGAGCCCAATGTCCCTGCGATTGTCCACAGACACGATGTCTTTAGAAAGTGGAAGGACACCATCGACCAGTATGAAGGCGGATACGACAACTTCACAAAAGGCTATCTCAAATTTGGCCTCAACGTCGGCTCAGATGGCCAAGTTGTGTACAGAGAATGGGCTCCCAACGCAAAGGAGGCGTATCTCATCGGAGACTTCAGTGAGTGACTTGCTGCTGTTATTAACTGAAGTTTTCAACGCCGCCACTTCTTTCCCCCAGATGAATGGAATCGGACTTCCCACCCCATGACGAAGGACAACTTTGGCGTTTGGGAAATCACCGTTCCACCTACAAGCTCGGGGGCGTGCGCCATACCCCACGACTCCAAAATCAAAGTACGTTCAAAAGCTATCTGTGCTGTTAAGCTGCGTTCTTACCGTGTCTAGATCTCAATGGTTCTCCCATCCGGAGAACGCATCGAACGTCTTCCTGCTTGGATCAAGCGGGTGACCCAGGATCTCGACGTTTCCCCAGTGTATGACGCCCGATTCTGGAACCCTCCGGCCTCCGAACGTTATACATTCAAGAATGCGCGGCCCCCGAAACCAAAAGATGCCAGAATTTATGAGGCGCACGTCGGTATCTCCTCGCCAGAAGGAAGAGTGGGCACGTACAAGGAGTTTACGAAAAACATCTTGCCCCGCATCAAGGACCTGGGATACAACATCATCCAGCTCATGGCAGTTATGGAGCATGCATATTACGCTTGTAGGTCTCCACCAAGTGTTCCTTTCCTTCTCTGACGGCTCTTGTAGCTTTTGGCTACCAGGTTACGAGCTTCTTTGCCGCGAGCTCTCGCTATGGCACTCCAGAAGACCTCAAGGAGCTCATCGACACAGCGCACGGCATGGGCCTCACGGTCCTCCTCGACATTGTACACTCGCATGCGTGCAAGAATGTCCTCGATGGGATCAATGAGTTCGACGGTACCGACCACTTGTACTTCCACGAAGGCGCCAAAGGCCGCCACGAGCTCTGGGACAGCCGGCTGTTTAACTACGGCTCGCACGAGGTCCTGCGCTTTCTGCTGAGCAACCTGCGCTTCTACATGGAGGAGTACCAGTTCGACGGCTTCAGGTTCGACGGTGTAACGAGCATGATGTACGTGCACCACGGCATTGGCACTGGCTTCTCTGGAGGCTATCACGAGTACTTTGGGCCTGGCGCGGATGAGGAGGGTGTCGTTTATCTCATGCTGGCCAACGACGCGATGCACACGCTGTTCCCGCCCGTAATCACCATCGCCGAGGACGTGTCGGGCATGCCGCTGCTCGGAGTCCCTGTCTCGCAGGGCGGCGTCGGCTTCGACTACCGCCTGTCGATGGCCATTCCCGACATGTGGATCAAGCTCCTCAAGCACAAGACGGACGACGAGTGGGATCTGGGTAACATCGTGCATACGCTGACGAACCGGCGCTACGGCGAGAAGAGCGTGGCGTACTGCGAGAGCCACGATCAGGCGCTTGTGGGAGACAAAACGCTTGCTTTCTGGCTCATGGACAAGGAGATGTGTACGCTCCTCTTTTCTCACGTCAGGATCGGGGTTGAAGTTCTTCAGACACGAATATGTCGGATTTGACAGAGATGACACCCGTTATTGCCCGTGGTCTGGCATTGCACAAGATGATTCGGTGAGTGTATATTGTTTTTTATGCAATACTTTTCAGCTAACCAAGGTTAGGCTGCTCACGCACTCTTTGGGCGGAGAAGGGTGGTTGAACTTTGAAGGAAACGAATTCGGGCACCCCGAGGCAAGTGGAAACCTTTCCATCTATGCACGTTACTGATGGCCGTCTCGCAGTGGCTCGACTTCCCGCGCGCGGGCAATAACAATTCCTTCCACTACGCGCGACGCCAGTGGAACGTGGTCGACGACCCGATACTGCGCTACCGCTACCTCAACGCCTTCGACGGCGCGATGAATCAGCTGGCTGGAAAATATGGGTGGCTCGAGGCGCCCCAAGTATCACCTTCGTTCTCTGCTGACCACTCGCATTCTGACGTGCTGTCGTCTTCGCACCAGGCGCATGTATCGCTGAAGAACGAGTCGGACAAGGTCATCGTGTACGAGCGCGCGGGCCTCCTGTTCGTCTTCAACTTCCATCCCACGAAAAGCTACACCGACTATCGCTGCGGCGTGGACGAGCCGGGCAAGTACGCCGTTGTCCTGACCAGCGACGAGAAGCGGTTCGGCGGTTTCGCCAACGTGGCCCTCGGCGGCGAATATTTGACGGAGCCCCTGGAGTGGAACGGAAGGAGGAACTTCCTGCAGGTACGCTTACCGGAGCATCGCCTATGGGCAAACTGAAAATTGATCGCATTAGGTGTATATTCCCGCCCGGAGCTGTCTTGTTCTCGCAAAATAGACGAAAAAGGTGAGATTCCATGCCTTCAAGGCATCGACCGGTCGCTGACACCCTGCAGCTGTACTTGAATTCAAACCGGACATTTTGTATGTATCACCAGCTCTTGTAGAATACCGTCCCGCTTTCCAATAGACAGTCGCACTCACGTTGAGGGCGCAATACTCAAATTCCGAGGGACACGAAACATCAGAAGTAATTAATCCAGTCAACGAGAAAGGCGGCTTATTTTAGCATATAAAGGCCTTGTCCTCCACAACAATCCGAACTGTACAATGATGGTACACTAAAACATATTGGCAAGGCTCTTTGCCGCTTCCCGCGCGTCCAGCCGGGGACGCTGTGGCGGTGCCCGCACGGATGCAGTCATCGAAACGGTCTGCACCTGCCCGAGCGGATCTAACTCGTTGTGCAGAACGTTCGAGTCCCGACCGTTGACATTCGGGTTCCGGCTCCCGTTTGTTGGGGCGTGCAAAGGGGAGTCGAGGAGCGGGGAAGACACCGCGCGCGACATGGTGCTGTACGCAGCACCACCGCCGAGCAGTGGATCGCCCCCACCGGCGTGGCTCTGTCTGTCCAGCGGTGTGGACGGCGAGGCGGTGAGGGGGGACGGTACAGAAGCCTGCAAAGGCGAGGGAGGGATGGCAGATGACGGCGGTTTGATGAACATGGATTTTGAGCCCTCAACCAAACGGCCGCCGAGGGGAGGGTCATTTGACTGGGGTCGCGGGAATTGCGTCTGCTGCGCAGAAGGGGATGAGGGGCCTGCGCCAGGCGATTGAGGAAGGGGTTGGCGTGCCAGGGAACTGGATGCCGATACTGAGGGTGAAGGTGTCGGATGGCGGGAGCCAGCGAATGACGACTGGGTAGATGAGGAGGGTGTGAGGGGTTCCCGTCGGTCATAGATGGCCTGCGTCGAGGATGCTGAAGGGGGGCCCGGTGACAGAGGGTTACCCAGCGGACCTGCTAAACTTTGGCTATACGATTGGAAGGGAGCGCGTTGCTGCGGAGTTTCTATGTGGGGTGGAGGAGGTTGCATTCCGGGGGCAGGGCGCATCCCAGGGACAGGTTGAATGCTATTGGAAGGAGCTGTGGAGGGTGCGAACCTCGAGGGGGTTGGTTTTGGTTCGACAGGTAGAATGGCTGGCGGCTTCGGGACGCCATTTGGAGGTGGAACATATTTATTCGCAGCGTTGCTTACATCCCCTCGAAGGGCCTCCAGTTCCCGTAGGAGCTGCCGCTCGTACATGATTGAAGAACGCGCATGCTCAATCAATGCAGTTGTGATATCATCGTTGGCATATCTATTGTGCGTTTCGAGTGCCTGATGAAGATTCTGAGAGATGCCCTGCGCTCGCCGGGCCAATACTTGTTCATATTTATTAGCCTGAGAAAATTTCGGTTCGTGAATGATTAAAGGAACGAAAGAACCATTAGCTGACCTCTTCCATGTCCTCCAATGCTTCGTCGACGCGATCTGGCCGAATGTTGGAGCTGGCCTTGAGACGTTCGATTTGTCGCCGCTTCGAGATGGTGGTCTTGACTGCAGTTTGGTATTCCTCGAGCACACCAGTTCGCATTTGAAGTGTCTCTTTCGCGGAACGGGCATTCATCCCCTGGTAGCCCAGGGAATCTCCGAGAATGACACATTCGCTAATTGCTTGGGCTTGATCCAAGTCTGCGAGACTATGCCAAGTCCGGCCAATCTTGCGGAATGCATTGCCGAGCGGCGGATGAGCCTCCGTGGTTGCCACGTTGATGAGCTTATTGCCCATTTCTGCATGTGCCACGGCAAGAGCTGTGGAAATATTCAGCAAAATATTTTTGAGCCATTGAATGAACGGACATTTTCGTGCGATAGAAAGCTTGTCGACGGCTTTCGCAGTGTCAAAGAACTGGCCCTCCAGCTTCGTGAGCTCAAATCGAGCGCGTTGCAGGTCCTCGTCCTCGTCCGGAACGGTTCGGCGCATGATACCGAAGCTCGAGTTCGTCTTGCGGCGGGGACGTGGCGTGGGCTGATACCCAAAGTCACTCTCGATAAATGCTCGGAGATCCTCGTCGTGCACCAAAATCGGGTCCTCGCACACTCGGGTAATCCAGCGCTGCAGCATAATCTTTACCAAACGGTCGTCCTCCTCATCTGTCGGCGCCGACGTTTGTGCCAGCGGCAATGCTGGGATGATAGTCTGAGGGTTACTGTGTACGACCGAGTCGTAGAATTGTTGGAATTCGAGGTACGAACGCGAGACATTCCGATACGTGTTGCCCGTGAAGTTGGACAAGTTGGTCTGGCCTTGCATGAGCGACATGAATTTGAACAAGGCATTGACAGAGACACACCTGAGCGTCCAACTTGACCAGAATATCTCGTCTGTTCCTGTCGAGTCCAGTGATGCGTACACGAAGGTAAGGTTCCGGCTTCTCATAATTGGACCCATTAGAACCGACAGCTTCTCGAGGAGAGATCAGCCCGGAGTCGGGCTGCCCGTATATTTGAGGCTCCTTGCCAAACAGGCCTGGCGAAGGACCTTTGTCGGGTGTCGGTGGAACTGGAGTCGACGCGCGGCGGAGATTGCCCGGAATGGGGGAATTGTGTGTGTGGGGGGTCGTTGGCCACGGGGGGTTGAGCGCGTCGTCGGAAAAGCCGCCCGACGAGCTCAGCGGATCGAACATGCTGCGCTGAGGCAAGGAGACTTTGTCACGTGCGTCTGAGGGCGATTCATTTTGTTGTTATTTTATTTCATTCAGCGGCGATGAGCGTCCCGAAAAAATGTATGATATGCCAAGTGTGTTAATAGATAGACGCAGTAAATTACTAGGTATCGTGATAGTCCAAGAACATCGCTGGTCGTTACAGAGTCGTCAAAATGTCACGAATACATACAGAGGGTCCATAAGAAATTGTTCAGTCTACAACTGAGCCGCCGACTCAGGGCGATGCGCAGTCCGGAATCGTAATGTTCTTGAGAGTTCTGTCGGCATTGAAAAGTCCCCACCAGCCCTGCGGTCTTGGGTTAGAGCGGATCAAAAGGGCCGGAAATACAATCGTACCTCTACACCGCCGAATTGGACGTCCTGAAATCGAATTAATTTTACGAAAATAGCACTGGAAGAACACGGACCTTCCACCCCTCGTCAAAGTACTCGAAGAAGAAATATCCGGTGCCGTTCGTGTTTGCTTGGCAGACAAATGTGTCGATGAATATCTAATTTCCTGTCAGCGTACAGCGGTGGAAAGCGGGTGGAAATCCTACTTGGAGATTTTCCACCGATGCAAGCGAGGGGCCGTCAGATTCGGCTTCTTTCGACGAAGATTTCTGCCGAAAGGCAAATTAAACCTCGACTCTTGTGGGGAGTAACCTAACATACCGTTGGCCATCCGGTTTCTGCAATGTACATCGTGGGCTGAACAATCGTCAGACAAACGCCCGGTCATGTTTAATCGACCCAAACCTTGTTGGCCAGGGCATTTGCCGGGGCCACGTTCGTATTGGCAAAGAAATCTGCGGTCCATCCAGCGGCATCCTGCACGGCTTGGGCGGCAAACCACGGGTGTACGTTGGCCATCTGTTGCCCCTGGTAAGCAGTTGTTGAATTGAAGGAAAACAAGACCCACTCCATATTTAACAGCGGACAGAATTTCGGTGTTAAAATAACTTCCAGCATCGGCATTGCCAACAGGGATGTCGAGGCCCAGGCCGCTTATCATGCTGGCAGTGTCCGTTATATTACTGATGAGCAATTGTGCGCCTATTGCAGAGTTCGGAAGGTTGATTAGGAAAGAATTAGTCTAATCACCTGCGTTCCCGGTCGCGCTGTTCGGGTCTTGTTGCGCACCCCCATTGTCAGTAAGATAACTGTGCAGGTGCTGAGTAAGGTCAGAGTTTGGAAGGAATGTGTTTTACTTCAACAGAAACTCGTTTCCGACTGTTACTCCTGCGACGTGGTCAGCGCCGTAGGTCTGGAGAGCCCCTTTGATGAGGTCCCTTTGTCTGGTATATGCTTCGCCACCATCCGTGGGGACTGGGTAGTTCCCCAGGAAAACCTTCATATCCACCTTGGTTTGTTTGATAGCCTCAAGCTAGTCGATCCATTAATGCAAACATGAATGCCGAATTAAAAGTGGCACAAACCACAAGGGCCGATTGGTTACAATCTAACGAACACAAATAAGAATGGAGTTGATTACAGGAGACGAACAACCCACCAGCACCATACAGTCGAATACGTTTCGTTAGTTGCGACAATAACTGAGAACAAACGTCGGAATGATGGCCTGGGCGAGCACAGGCTTACGCACCTGAATATCAGTAATCACGTCCGCTGTTACCGATCAGCTCAAGGAGTATGGCAGGAAGGAAATAGCACGCACGGAGTGAATTGTTGCAGGTAGGCAGCTGTGAGCCATACGGCGTATACGCCAGGCCATAGAATGATTGTTTGAGTGCAGAATTCTTAACGAATGTGCTCGGGTCGTTCGGGTCTGTTTGTTGCACAGTTCCAGTCGAGCTGGAGGCCCCGTTGCTGCTCGCGGCAGATGTGGGGTTGCCCTTGTTCTTCTTTGCAACACTTACACCGACACCAACGCCGATTGCGATGAGCACAACAAGACCGACCACTGAGGCGATGACCTTTGTAGCGGCAGGGTTATACACACTGTATATCAGGATGAGGCTGGTACGTACAATCCATTTTGAGCGGCGGTTCCGGGCCTTGTTTTGTTCAAGGACATTATTATAGTTGTTGGAATAATTGTAATTGTCCACCGAGTGGTACTCTGTGTTTTGGTAGGCGGACATAGTTAAAGGGTTAACAGGAGGTGCGGAACGTGGCAGAAACTGCGCTGGGAGCACCCGTGTGGTCAAGAGTTCCCCTTCCTAGAGGTTGAATTCGAAGTCCGTGAAGCTCGTGAAGAGAAGAAGGGGGAAAGGCAACAGGCCGAATGCCGATCATTGGTGTCGGATCACAGGCGCAGACAGGCACCGCATCTGTCGATCCTAAATGCACCTTGACACGGACGTCCAACGGCTCAATTACACCGTGGCGACACTGCCTATGCTGCGCATCCGGTCGACAAGCACCTCTTCTCCGAACTACCTGGATCTGGCTGCGGATTCCGCAGTTTTCAAGTTTCACTCCGCAGTCGTAATGAGATTCACGAGAATTAAATGCGGCAACTCGTGCGAAGAACCCAAATTAGAAATACTGCCAGCACGGACAGGCAAGTACCAGCAAGCGATGGGATTGGGCGGGCGCGTAAAAGCTACAGGTCGACCGGGCTTTTCTCAAGTTGGGAACCGACGGGACTCAGCCAGTAAACTTTGCTTCGTTGCGTCGCAACCATCGAGTCCCGCTCGGCGGCGTGCTGTTTCTGCTCCATTCAACCTTCAAGAAGGCAAGAGAAGGTAGGCAGAGCTTGTGCCCTCCCCCGGGAGAAGGTGTTACGAGCCTCTCTGGGCAAGAGCCGGTGAACAGTAGAGCTTATTTGCAAACGGTATAAAAATATTGAACGATACAAAACCACTTGCGATCAGTAAGAAAATCCGCTTCACAAGTATAAATCGTCAGCGGAGCAACGATCATGTGAGCAAAGCAAACACAGTCCAACCGGCCTGTTCCACCACTTTAGCATTCGATACGACGTCCAGAGAGGCGGGGAGGACGTGTCGACGCGACGAGCAGTGAGCGCGCGAGATGTGCCAGTGAGAGTAGATGCCGACACTTCCCTGTTGGGACATCCAGCCGGCCTCGTGGTGTCTCCTTCTGGATGGCCATTTCAAGACAGAAAAACTCACAGCTCCACAACAGAAAAACAGATAAAACCTGATACGCAAAAATCCATTTTATACCGTTTGCAAATAAGCTCTAGTCAGTCAGGCGGCGAATGGACATTAGAGTGTATCAGATTTGGTTAAAAACACATTTTTCACCAACGAGATTCGTGTGAAATTTTTCGAGAATCGGCTCCACTACCAATCTTTCTCGGCAATTCCTCTCAAGGCAGCTCTGTACACCGCATTTGGGGGCTTGGTACATCGGAAAAAAATGTATGTTGAAGAGCAGGATGCTATCACAACGATTGACTGGGAGATGGGAGGAAGAGAGAACGCGAGGGAGGGTTTTTCAGTGTGTTGCATACTGCCGAGACGGTCTGTGGAGCAAATCATTTTTCGAGATGGCCTTCGTTTAAAACGAGAAAAGGCCATTTATCGAAATCTGATACACTCTATTGGGGAAGGGGACTGATGGAGAAAGGCGTCGACGCTGGCCAGTGGATGACGACAACCCTCCGCACTCTTCAAGTTCGTATTGAATTTAAGTCCGACAAGGTCGTGTTCGACATGCATCCCCACAACACATCCGTGGGTTCATCAGCATACATCCAACGGCTTCCTAAAACGGACATTTTCTGCACGGTGTTATACGAGTGTTATACGGCTAGACTGGCCTAGAAACCGGCCAAAAGCGGCTAGACCAAGAGGTGGGCGATCTCTGGATCGGACACACAGATCAAAGCACGTGACCTGGGACCCTTCCTAATCGGGACAGGGGCAACATGTACCGAAGACGTTGCACATGAGCTCCGAGAACCCCCAAAAATGCATACCAAGTCTATATGCGACAGTTCAAACAGATGCTACTTTAGTGGAACATATTATTCCGGAGATTGTAACCGTTTTAAAGGTGTACAGATTTTGATTGGATTTTTTTGGTTCATGGTTTCTTTCACTGTTGATAGAGGGTCTTCAGCAGTGACTTAGAAAGCATTTTTGGGTCGTCTCAGCATGTCCTTGTGCTCAAGATGTGGTGAGTGTGGTCAAAAATCTCAGCATCCCGATTAGGAAGGGTCCCAAGTCACGTGCTTTGATCTGTGTGTCCGATCCAGAGATCGCCCACCTCTTGGGCTAGACGCGCCGGATTGATGTGTCTAGGCCCGGTCTAGTCGCATAACACCGTCTAGATAATTACCGTTTTAGGAAGCCGTTGAATGCAGTGATGCATGTGAGAGAGATGCGGCGTGCATGTAGGGGGTGAATGGGGCTGTGACGGTCAGACGCTAGCGACCTGGACGAGGTCAAGATCTAGGGTCTATGCCGTTGTTTTCCCTCTGAGTCTGACCATCCTTCATCACGGTTTTTTTTTTTTGGCTGCACCAAATTTCTTCGCATGAAAAGAGGCCGCACGTGTAAAATGGCTCTTTCAGCAAAGGCCAAACAGGACAGGATTCGATTCAAATTCGATCAGCAATTGAAGAACACTTGGACTCACTTGGAGCATTTCTTCCTTTCTATCCTTTCTTTTCTTCGGAGATAACTTAGGTAATACTGGCTTTATTATGGAGTGTTGCAGTACTTGCTACTGGTTTGGCTGGTCGCACACAATGTGACATGCGAGTCGTCGGTGCGTGCTGGTATGTGCCGACGGTGCCGTGATCCCCGATCGGATCAAGTATATCAAGCTCAAAACAGTAATGATCATAATGTTTTTCGGGAGAATCACTATCGACGAATGTGACCATGAAGGGTTCAGGCAGTTTGATGTTGACCAATTATCATCCTAAAAATTGCCCATCTACTGACAGCAGGGCTCGACAGTGTTATTCAAAAGGGATGCTACAAATACACCACTTGGTCAAGAATTGGGCGGGTGGGTTCGAACCACTATAGGCCGCCGTATTCCAACTGTCAATACGCGGAACCCCATCGCGACATCTTCCAAAGTGGTGTGATATCATATTTCATTCAAAGCTGAGCGCGTCAATCGAGACTTGTAATTGTTGCAATTCGACAAGAAACTGGAACAACTGTAGCAACTAGCTTTTAAGAGACGGGTTCTGATTATCGTCAAGAAATAAGTACGTTCTGTGGGCGCTGATAGCTAGTATTCGTCAACAGGGGGCAGCTGAAAGTTCGCAGCGCCGTAGCTGGTGCGGCGTGGTGGTCCTGAATACGGGGGAGGCAGCGGTCCTGCGCCCCCGTACTTGTTGACCGTAGAGGCTCCGCGCGAATCGTCGCCCCGCCGCCCGCGTCCCCCATCATAATCGTCGTCCCGTCGCCCGTGTCCACGGTCATAATCGTCGCCCCGACGGGGCGGCCCGCTGTTATAATCATCGCTTCGACGGGGTGGTCCGCTGTTATAATCGTCCCCGCGACGCCCTGGTCCGCTGTCGTAATCGTCCCGCCGCCCGCGTCCACCGTCGTGATCATCGCCTCGTCGACCGCGTCCGCCATCATAATCGTCATCACGGCGGCCTCCACCGTTGTATTCGTCGCGACGGCCACGCCCGCTGTCGTAATCATCACCCCGACGGGGCGGTCCACTGTTATAATCATCGTTTCCACGGGGCGGTCCACTTTTATAATCGTCGCCGCGACGCGCTGGTCCGCCCTCATAGTCGTTTCGACCGCGTCCGGAGCTGGGAGAGGCGTTGTCTCGCCCGCGGCCACGACCACCGTCGTGGAACTCCCGTTCCCGCTCCCGGTCGTTATCGGACGGTCCCCACTGACAGGCAGGTCCTCCACGCTTGTAGTCTTCATCCCTGTAATCATATCGGTCCGACTTCATCGATCCAAGCACAAAGCTGTTCGGCGACGGCATCGGCGGAATCGCGTCCTTGAATCTATCTTCCCCGGCGGGCGGCGCGCCAAAGCTGTCATTCTGATTCTGCGTCTGGTTGTAATCGAAGTATTCTGGGGAGCGTGGGGCGGGCGCGCTGATACTAGGGGTCTCGCGGGTCGGGGTGCGAGCAGTAGGGGTGACAGCAGCAGCGGCTTGAGTGGCGAGATTCTGCGAGGGCGAAAATGAGTTTTGAGTAGCCTTCGTCGGCCCGGAGCTCGTCCAATCAACCGTCTCGCTGTGGAGGAAGTAATTGAATTCGGCGGGGAGCTCGTCGGGCGCTTGAGTCCTGCTTGTGTTCATTTCGGGACCACGACGATCATACATCTTGCTGGCACGCGAAGCAGCGAGTGCGGCAACGCTGGACTGCGAGGGAGGGCGGACATCAAGTATGTTTGCAGAAAAGTGCGTTTCGTTGACAGAATTGTCCGCGCTGTCGTTCATTCGGTCGCGGAAGGGGGAGCCACCACCGCGGATGCTGGACGGCGTCTCGCGTTTGTTTTCAGGTTCAAGCATCTGAAACTGGCTGCGGTTCTCGTCTCCACCAGTTGCCCAAGGGTCGTGGTTGGGGATCCATTCATTTATGGGAGTGGCTTCTCTGCGCGGCGCAGGCACCTGGAACGTATTATGCCCATTTGATTCTGTCGCGGTGGGAAGACGCTGCGATTGCGACGGTGGGGTAGCGGAATGATGAGCAGGCGCTGGCTGTTCTGCGGGGGCAGCCCAAGGATCATGCTTCGGCGTCCATTCGTCGACCGCTTCAGACTGGGCCGACGCCTCGGGCGCAGACTGGGGCACTTGACGTGTTTCCGCAGCCGGAGGCTCACTAGTAGATGACCACGGGTCGTGGGCCGGGGACCATCCATCTGCAGGTTCGGAATTTTCAACAGGCGCTGCGGCATTAAACGAATCCATGTGAGAAGCACTGGGGCGGGTCGGTAGACGGAATGAATCCTCTCCACGGAGATGGGGCGGGGCGTCGTGCCTCCCGTCGTTCCCGCCGTAACCCGGTTCCTGAGCCCACCCCCTGCGGGATGGACCATTGCGCGCGTTCTGATAGTCTTCTTGTTCATTGTGAGGTCTGGCCGGCCCAGCTGGCCGGGAATCATAGCGGAGCGGCTCGTTGCGCTGCGAACGGTCACCGCCGCCGTACTGCCACGCGTTGTCGAACTCGTTCTGGTTCTGCTCGTAGCCCGAGCCGCGGCGGCGGTCGTCGTCCCTGCGGCGGTCATCGTCCCTGTGGTACCCATCGTCTCTGCGGCGGTCATTATCACGGCGGTACCCGTCGTCTCTGCGGCGGTCATCCCTGGGCGGACGCTGGAAGGGTCTGTACTGGTAAGCCTCGGGATCGTCCGGAGCAAGCGCCCAGTTCGGACGGTCAGGCGTGTGCTCGGGCATTACAGGAGCCGGTTCCACGACCTGCGAGTTGTTTTCTGCTTCTTCGGGAGCGGGGGCGAGATAATGCTCCGCTTCCTCGTCGGGCTCGAGCATGATATTGGTCTGGACTGGGGTTGCAAGAGGCTCGTTGAGTACTTTAGCGGCAAGTTCTGGGTATTTAGAAGCAATCTGTGCATCGTGAGATACATCAGCGGAGAGAACAATGTTTTCAGTGGAGCTCTTACATTGGCTGCATCTGCATACGTGTATGGAGGGAGTTGGACAGGTTCATCGTCGCCTACTGAAACGAAACTAGCGGAGCCATCCGGGTGAATAGAAGCCGCCTGTAAACAAAAGGGCTAAGGCAGGCGAATCATGAAGGAAAAGAGAACGTTTACATGAGGAGCATCGTCGTGAACTTTCTTTGGGGACGAATCGAGCGGTCCAAGATCTAGCTCGGGATGACTGGCGACCAGCTGGATGAGTTAAAAAAAAGTCAGACACAAGACAACACACAAACGCAAAAACTATAACCTGAGTCAAGGTCTCTTCCCTACAGATATGCACGGCGACGGTGTCTGCACCGGCGGCCTCGAGGTCGAACCCAGAACTATTGCCAGACTGAAATCCCGACTGAACGCCTCCACTGGATTTTGCGTCAAACGACGTATCTGCAGAGAGACTAGGCATCGTGGGCATCGCATCGGACTCGGAGAAATCGATAAGCGGTTCGTCGCCGTTCAGGGAGATGGGAGATACTGGCGCTGAGATGCGGACTGGGACATGTTTTGGCGGCGCCCAAAGAGCATCGAGAGTCTCTTGAAGACTTGCTTTTTCCATAGACCGATTCAAAGAGGACTGAAAAAAGGCATCGATGAGAGTGAACACATGAAAAAAAGCAGACAAAAAACATACCACTGAGGTTTTGTGCAGAAGAGCACTCGACTGTTGAAAGGTTGATAAGTGAGTGAGTGGATGTTTCAACGAGAAAACGACTCGCAGAGTTGGATGCCGCAATATCTTTTTGCGATCCATGAGCGTCAAGTGTAGTTGGGGGCAAGGGGAAAAATTGCGAGAGCTGAGTAGAGGCCATCTCCCCAGACGTGTCAAAACTTGTCGGCAAAGCAGATTCTGAAAGAGGGAAGGAACTGTTGGCCGAGGAGCTGACCGAAGTATCTGCCTTCTGCGCAAAAGATGAGAGACGATGGGGGTGGGGCAAAAAAAAGCCTTGCCTGATACTCGTTGTCGAGACGACGACTCGAAGGAGGCGATCCTGCCTGGGCAGCGGTGGTGTCGGAACGGGCAAGCTGCAAAAAAAAGGTGTGAAGAAGTGCGATGAAGAAAAGAAGAAAATTGCCTTGGGATGGAAGGTCGGCGCCTCGATATCCAATCTCTGTCGACGAGCGGCGTCAGATGGATAAGATGAGCGAGTGAAGAGACCTACAGTGGCATTATCCGAAGACTGGAGGTGAGAAAAGGAGATCATGGTTGAGCTGGCACGGACGCGGGGATCGTTGGACTCGTTGTTGCCCATGCAGGACAAGGGTAACGCAGAGAAGAGTAAGGAAGAAGAAAGGGCTGAGGGAAAAAGAGGCCTCGCATACCATTCCCACATTCCCGATTCGTAACTTATCTTGGTCTCGCACTGACACTTCCGACAGACGATCCGCCACCAGCTCCATTTTCTTCGCTTTTTCTCTCTCCTTTGCACAGACGCGTCGCAGGACTTTCTCGACGCGTCTTTCTTGTCTCCTACCTCATTCCGTGGGCCAACGGGCTGCCACAGCGCCTCGAGAGATTTTGGGAGGCAAAACTTGTGCGTAATATCGTCAATTCATTCAGAAGAATCACAGGAATTCTTATAGAATTTATCACGTCGCCAGAGTCCCATCCAGGTAGCTGCATTGCCCACTCAGCTCGGAGAAGCGCACGTTCCTCGGTTCCTGCCGTCGAAGAGTTCCGCGGTTGCCTTTCCAGTACGTAGTCACAAAAAAGATGGGAGAAAACCGGGCAGTATATTGCAGAATATTCTAGAGTTGTACAGAAAGTAACGCAATGACAGTATAGGCAGGAAAAGAGACGTATCATAGGGTGTGTGCGCCAAAAATACGGAAAAGACGAATGTCGCAAGGATATGTACATCATCGACCGCAGAGGCAACACCCGACATGTAGGGGACAAGTCCCAAGCGCCTGCACTCAGAACGAGCACAAACGCCAACCACACACCGGGCTTGATTTTACACGATTTTGACTCACTATCGACAGTAGACAGCGGAGAGGCTGGTGGGGACGGGATGTCCCCCTGTCGAGACAATTTAAGGATCGTGTGGTGCGAAGAGGAAAAGGAAAGAGAGTGAGAGAAAAATGGGAGAGAACCGAATGTATTGAAGGGATTGAGTGCAAGTTGGAGGTCAAGAGCAGCGGCTTCGAGTTCCCACATAAATAGTAGTTGATGGGAAGGTGCTGCCAAACAAGCATCAACGTCAGCCGCCCTATCACGTGTGGCTATCTAGTTTTCCCACGCGCCAAACTCTCTCTCATCTTGCAAAATGGAAAACGACCAGGTATGAGCTCGGTGGATAGCCCTGGTTGTATGCTAACGCGACGTGTAGGGTGTTCTTGTTGATCTCTACGTCCCCCGCAAGTGCTCGGCGACCAGTCCGTGCTGTCCCGCTTTCTCAAAAGCCAAGTATTCACCCGTCCTTTCTCTAGACCGCCTCATCACCTCAAAAGATCACGCCTCGGTGCAGATCAACATCGTCGACGTCGACAGCAATGGCCGCGCACTGAACACCTCCACGACTTTTGCCCTATGCGGCCAGGTCCGGTCTCAGGGAGAGGGCGACGATTCCATCAACAGACTGGCAACCAAGGCTGGACGTGCGTTGCAATTTTTGTCTCTGGTTTCATTTCGCTTACTCGTTTCGTTTGTCTCAGTGCTGAGGAACGTATGGTCGTACCAGAAGTAAACACGTCGTTACTGTCTTCTACGCTACACGCTTTTTTTTGCCTTGATCTCTCTCCCTTCTGCCCTGAGCGCAAGGCTCGCCTCAGCAAGCGGAGACGTCATGTATTCTCGCTTCCGAGGGACGTCGGTGTTCGGAAAAATTGAATTGCACGATTCTGGGGCTTCGAATATTGTCAGCTTTTGTTAAAGCCGGACTGATTCCTGGAAGTTTGATTTCGAATTATCGTGGACCGTCTCTGAATCAACTCTGGATACTCATCATGAAGCCGACTTTCCGCGTAGTATATCTGCAGGCCACATCCGGGCCTCGGTCTGTCTCGATTCGACGGCCTAATAATTTCTGGTGAATGCACACTTGGGACTGGCCTGTTGCTTGGGTGTTGTTCAATGGCAATGTTTTTCTTTGAAATTTTTTCGAGAACGTGGAGAGAGAAGTAGGAACCAGCCGAAGTGGTGCCAAAGAAATTCGTTATCGTAATCTTATCTGATAATACCGATTGTCAAAGCAGTTTCATGGTGACAGATTTGTTCCTAATCCATCTCTCTTTCGCTCTTCCCTTGACTGGCCGTGCCAGCACCCTTGAAGCCTCTTTTTTACGCGCATCACACACTTAACAACTATGGAAGAAGGCGATACAGACGGCTCGCCCATCTTCGATAGTCTGGATATCGACCTTTTCGTGAAAGTGTTTGCAAACACCGCATTCAGTGCGCTCCGGATTAACTCGCATTTCGTGCCAATGCTCACCGGAAATCGCCAGGTCCTTTCTTCGTTATGCTTATCCCCACCTTCTATATATTCCAGGGCGCAAAAATCACAGACAACATTGTCGTTGTGTCCGGGATCTACTACGTGTTCGTTTCGCTGTTCTGTAAACTGCTCTTCTTGAATCGACTATCCCCTGCCCTAATATTTCCTGCTCTCCGCAGGGCTTATTAAGTGGGTTTCCCGCCTGTATAGCAACCAGGGCAGTCTGTTCTATGCTCCCCGGCCGTTTGAATGGAGTGACCAAATTGTCGTCATCACTGGCGGTAAGGAGCACCTGCTGGTTTAGTATAATGAGCTTATATATTCTTCAAAGGCTCCTCCGGCGTCGGTGAGCTGCTGGCCAACACTCTGGCAGTTAAAAGCGTTACGGTCGTGGTCCTCGACGTGAAGCCGATCCAAACCCAGAACTGTACGTTTCTCGCGGTAGATAGCGTTATTTTGTCTTATTTAGCGTTTCCAGACAATATCGCGTACTATAAATGTGATGTCTCAAAATGGGAGGACGTTGAAGCTGTGTCGAAGAAGGTCATCGAGGAGGTATGGCATTTCCGTTTCTACTGAGTAGTCAGCGTTAAAATATCTCATCATAGATTGGGCAACCCACTGTTCTCGTTAACAACGCTGGCGTTGTCCAAGGGAAGCTTCTCCTTGACCTGGAGCCTGAGGATATTAAACAGTGGGTATTCGTAGCTCCTTCTTGATCATGTTGTTAATTTGTTCCTGCAGGACCTTCGGCGTCAATACGCTGGCGCATTTCTGGACCTTGAAGGCGTTCCTCCCGGGCATGATTGAGAAAAAGAAGGGACACATTGCAAGTCTGATTCCCGGCCCTCCCTACTACAGCGACTAATCTTCTTGTAGGTGACGATGGCATCGGTCATGGGTGTCCACGGTGTAGCGCAAATGAGTAGGTTTATGCGCACGGATT
Organism: Mycena crocata; assembly: GCA_029281795.1. NCBI lineage: Eukaryota > Fungi > Basidiomycota > Agaricomycetes > Agaricales > Mycenaceae > Mycena > Mycena crocata. The sequence goes on along the minus strand of JARJCP010000003.1, from coordinate 1,370,724 downwards.
CCCTCCCTGCAGCCGCTAACAGCTTTGCAGCTGACTACTGCGCATCCAAAGCAGCACTCATAAATCTTAACCGGTCACTCAGATCCGAGCTCGACAAACGGTAACGCCGCCGTAGTGCATCTCCCTCTACCGATGCTCAACCTTTGTTTCTGTGCCGTAGGTACAAGTGCCCCGCGATCCGCACTACGCTCGTCTGTCCGGGCCACATCCACACTGCGCTCTTCGCCACATTGAACGCGGTGCCCCAGTTCTTCTTCCCGACGCTGCATCCAATCGATGTTGTCAAGCGAGTGATCCAAGCACTCGATGAAACGCACTCGCAGACGATCTACCTCCCGTTCTACACGCACTTTATGCCGTTGTTACAGCTGCTGCCGGACTTTTGTGCCGATTTCGCGTCCTGGGTGCGTATAGGCTGTCTCTCCCCGACGTATGTATTATTATGATCCGCAACGCTGATCTTGTACTATTCATATCTAGATAGCGAACGCGGACTTTGCCATGAAGGACTTCGTGAAGCTGTCCGGACGGCGGGCAGAGGAGGGCCCAGCGCCGCCACAGGAGCATTACAACGGGTTCAAGACCAGTTAGTGGTGTCATTAGCTGAGCAGGGGTGTAATATCATGTTCAATTTTTCTCGGTGGATGCTCGGACCACGCTATCGCCGCCGTTTGGCTTTGGGCGTAATCTTTCATTTTGGGTCGGGCCGAGGACGAGAGTGCGCGAGTTCGCAGCCGGCCAAGCGCACACCCGAAGACTATTGCCGTCGCTGGGAGCTGTGCCTTCATTTGTAGAAACGCAATCGACGTTTAGGATGTTTTTTTGACGCCTGGGCATTGCATACTTCGCCGACGAGCGTCTGACAAGGTGACCGAGCTGGCGCTCATGAGATCGGATGAAAACCGACAACCGACGCGTCCTTGGATAATATTATTGTTGCGCTTTGATTCCGAGGCGTGACCTGCGCTTTGAGGTTGGCTTCCTTTGTTTACCTGAATCGGATGAATCGTGGGTCCAAGCCACACCTATATAAAGACGCGGGGTGGCCTGCTGTCTCCCCACCCGCCACACTCTCTACTGGCATTGTTCCTGCCGCCAGCCATCTGCCTGCTGGCCACCCAAATGTTTTCTATAATAGTCCGCAAGGTGCTGGACATGGGCGGCTCTTTCCTCTTCCCCCCACGCACCACCGACTCCGACGCGCCACCCAAGACGCGTCAAAGGACTCGCTCGAGAACAAGGTCGCTGAAAGGAATGGCCACGTGCCGACCCCACCCGCTACTGGTGACCGTCACCACCTCCGCCAGCCACAACCTCTCCGCCGCCGCCGTTATTCAGAACAAAGATGCGACAATTGTCCCCGTCTTTGTGGCAACACACACAACTACTGAGGATGAGGGTCTGGTGTCTGGAAACAGTCTTGAAACAGTGAGTGCCACTCGTCGTCGTTGTGTAACCAAATACCTTAACGTCGTCGCGCTCTTCTAGTCGGCTCCCGCGGACGCTCTTTCACTTTACGCGTCAGAACGCGTGTCCGAAACCGACCAACACGCGTCCGATCCCTTTGAGGCGCAAATGAACCTGCCGGGACAGGTGTGGTGCATTGATGGAAATGACGCACATGCCAAAATCCCTCAAAAACGCAATGAAACAGAATGCACCGCAAATTTAATGGTACGTGCCCTGCCATGTTCTTTCGATAAGTGCTAATCCGAAGTTGCAGTCTGACGAAACTATCGAAGTGAGAAGCGCGCAAAATCTCGCTTACCCTTTTATTGACCCCTATCCCAGTTTTTAACGTCCTTGTACAACGATCCGGCCACCGTAGTTTGGGAATCCAATTCCCCGGGTGTTCCGCACATTGCTCTTACGCCCGCGGATGAATCGTGGGACGACTTCACTGCTCGTTGCTCTAACCAGCCAAATCCACACCCGGTCAGTCCTTGGCTCCATGCACCTCAGGCGATATCCGCGCTCTCCCCCTTCGGGCCGACCGAGCCTGTGCGTTCCATTCGCAAGTGCGAAAGCGGCCCACCTCCCGGTGTTTTTAGTCCCGCCAAGTTTGCTAAATCAGTCAGTCCGCTTTCCTCGATAAGATTTCGTCGACACCTAACATCTTTCAGGTATCACGGTTTCTCAAACTGGATCCAGCCCAGGCGCTCTTGGAGCATAGGGACGTTTACAAGGCCCAGGTAAGCCCATCACGCCCCCGTGTGTTTGCACCGTCTCATTTCCGCCAGGCCTACCTCGCAGCCCACTCTGCTTGTCAGCGTCGCAACTACTATGACAGTACCATCGCACTGGAGGAGCTCGAAAAACTATACGTCTACAGGTGGACGGATCCCGCGGAGCTCTTGCTGCAGATGTGGCGGGACTGTTTCATGCTCACGATCCACGAGTCCGAGCATCCGTGGTATGGTGTCCCGCACATTGTGATCAACGGCACACTCCCGAACGCGCCGTGGGACACGGAGCCAGCCGTCGTACCCGAGCAGGACGCATGCGGTCTCATCGTGCCCCAGTGGGCATACATCCAGGTCATCATGCAGGCGCAATCCGAAACCGAGGACGACCAGTGGTATACTGAGGCTGATGAGGTGGAACCGGTCAACAACTATTACGTGGCGAGTTGGTCAGAATCTGAAGACGAGTCCGACGAGGCTCGCACACCCTCGCCGCCCTCTCGGTCTCGCGCAACTCGCCTGGAAGGTGTCTTTGAGGAGGACGAGGACGAGTTGCGCGAGGTGCCCTCGGTGACAGAAACCCGCTTCAGAATGACTTGGCTAGAGGAGGAGGACGACGAACCGACCTACATCACACCTATGTCGGCTGCCCCGCACGCACGCTCCAGCCGGCTCAGCTTCAGTAGCACACTGCCATGCATCGGTGAAACGACGCGCGAAGATGACTATTGCCCCTTGCCCGCGAACTATAAGCCGCTGTGGACAAACAATGCCCGCCTACCCACCACGTCGGCAGATGACGAAGCCCACACCGAATCTGGGGACGACCAGTCCGTGTACATGGACGCCCTTGACCACATCTCCGACGCCGACCAGTCCGAGGACGAGCGCGGCTCCCGCGCACGTGCCGTCCCTCGCCCCTCCTGTGAGCCCTTCCTTAGTGACGACGACGATGACACCGCCGACGCGCCTGCAGTCCCGCGCGGCAAGGCTAACATCCCTGCCGGCAAGGTAGACTGGTTTGACCTCCCCGAGGACGACCTCGGGAGCCTCGACTTCGACACGTAGGCCAGCGCCTACTTTTTGGGATTCCCCGCTTCCGATTTCCGTCTTCTGTCTGATCTCGGTCATCTCTAATGTGTACTTTCACCACATTCGCGCCTATTCGCGCTCCAGACATAACCCGGACCTGGGCCACATATCCAAGTACCCCTCCGCCACTGGCGTCCCGAGGGCACTCCGCGTCTAACGCGTACTTGTCTCCCTTATCCCACCCGTGTTCACCCGCATATCCTCCGGGTTCTGCCTCTAACGTGAACCTCCTGCCCTCCCACTCCGCCGCCTTCCTCCCTCCCTCCTCCTCATTTCACTCAACATTTCTCTGTATTAATCTGCCCAAATGTATTCATTCCTACTGTACTGTACTATATTGTATCACCCATGCCGTCCCATCAATGAAATGTACCATAATCATTAGCTACATTTGTACTCCTATCCCCTGCATCCTTGTCTTCACTTCCTTCCCTTCTTCACTTCTCGTTGGATTGGATTTATCTTCTCGTTCAATGGATTTAATTGCATTTGCGTTTGTGTTTTTACTCAGTTGATTCGCTCCCGCTCCGAGTCAATTCAATTGCGTTTATAGTTTTCCTTGTTCTTTGCCCTGACCTCACTTGGACCTCACATTTCCTTGTCTTCCCTCGGTGCACTTCACGTCGCGGTATACATCCTTTTAGCTTATCGGCCGCTTTTCGCTGGGACGCCCTATGGTGGGCGAACGCTAGTATGCGGGAACATTTCGTTAAACGCTAATATTAGTATTTTTCTTTGGGGCGTGCAGAATCGCCTCATCTTTTCTCTCTAGGTGTTTGGGACTCCAAATTGTTTCCGCTGAAGAAATTATGAGTTTATTTATATAATTCTGGTGCGTCTTCTTGTTTTCAATCTTCTCTACCGCCCTGCCGTGTGCTCCCATTGACTAGTACCAGCCAGTACCAGTAGACCCAAATCCCCGAGCACTTGGCAATTGTCTTGACCTTCAAACTAACGAATTCAACCTTGATTCACGGATTAGCTACGCCTAATACATCAGAAACTGCGGCAATGCAGACACAAGGAAAGTTTCTTTAACGTGCATTTAGTTGACGCGCGCAAATGGTTGATAAAGCCAAATGCGCGCGCACTAAGCCCGGGGCCCACGACAAGGGAGCACGAGGATGGAGTCAAAGCTCTCACCCATCCCCAGGAAATAATTTGGTACGCCTCCACGCGCCGCCAATTGTCCACCTCTCCGTGGCTCGCAAATTTCTCCGTACATACATCTTTTGCTGTCTCTCGTTCCGCCTCGAAATCACCCACATCTCCGTGGCCTTGGAAGAATGCCGCCTGAGTACAAGGGGCCGCTGGCCACGATACAGACCGAAACGGAGGACATGGGCGTAGCTGGCGGGATACATGGAAGAGAAACAGAACCAGTGAAAGATCCCCAACAGTTTTGGGCAGTTTCACACTTGGGTCTTGCCAATAGTCTTGAGCGGGGCTCCCACCCGATGTATCTAACCGCCTGGCAAGAATCCTCAGTTACTGGATGGTTTTGAACGGATAATCGCCCGAGGTCTTGAGCTGCCTAGCAAAAGATTTTCACAACGGGTTTGAGTAGTCTTGAGCGGGCTCCCCAGTGAATCTTGAGAACGGGATTCCCACCCGAGGTTTTGAACCGCCTAGCAAAGAATATTCCAACGGTCTTGAGCGACTGAGAGACCATATACCACAACGGTCCTGAGCTCTTGCGTCAAGGTATTGAACCGCACACAAAAAGGATCCCCAAAGGTCTTGAGCGACGCCGTAGCCAATGAGCGCCTATCGCAAAGAATTCTACAGGGATCTTCAGTGGTCTTGAGCGGGCTCCCCCCGATGGTCTTGAGCGGAATCTATCCGAAATATTGGACCGCCTGGTAAGTATTCCCCCTAAGGTCATTCCACAACGGGTCATGAGCAGTCTTCCGGTGAGGTCGATGTCTTGAACAGGGGAGGTATTAAACCGCCTAGAAATAAATCGCGCAACGGTCTTGAGCGAAGCGGCACCCGAGGTGTTGAGCTGCCCAGCGAAGAGTTCCACAACAGTCAGGAGTAGTCCTTCTGGGATCTTGGGTCTTGAGGGTCTCGAGCGACCTAAACCCGGCCAGTGATGAGCCCAGTCTTTGCATAGTGTTCCACGGAGGTATTGAGCGAGAAGTTTTGAGCCGTCACCCGTCCTTTGCATAGTGCCCTATGGAGATCTTGAGTGAGGTTCCCATTCGAGTCCCTTGGCCCCATACAGTGGAGAATCCCCCAACGCGCGGTCTTGAGCTTGAGCGAGGTCCCACTTGAGTTCTTGGACCGCCTAGCGAGAGATTTTACAAAGATCTTGAGCAGGCAGTCTCCCAACGGGGTCTTGAGCGAGATGTCTTGAAAAGAGTCTGGTCGGTCTTGCCATCGAGATCTTCAGCGAGGTTCTGTCACAAAGCTCGAGTTTTTGAGCCGCATAACGACGTCTTGCTCTAGGAGACTAGGCGAGTCGTTGAATGGTAGCCGGAAGTCTTGTCAGCTACAGGTAGAAGTAGCTGTCAGCCACATTCTTTGGCTGGCCAGAAAGCACCTACGTACAAGTCAAGTATTATGAAAAGTCCTTCGAACCAGAACGGTCAACAGCGACGGGCGAGCGGCGGTGGGAACGAAAGAAAGTAGGAAAAAGGAATGGAGAAGAATGTAGACGTAATTTGGTAAAGGGCGAGGTGCGTGGAACGCGTGAATGTCAGCGTACTGTACTTGAAAGAGGACCATGCTTGTGACTCTTGCCATGCTGAGCGACTTGTCGAAGACCAACTTGAGTATGGTTGTTGTTCGATTGGTGACGTTGAGCGAGCGAGAAGAGATGGGAGATGATGGGAGTGCAGAAGAAAGAGGTGGTTGTGGCTGACGAGATCGTTTCGGTATGAAATCGGCCGGCACCATGCCGGCACCAGGTTGGTGTTGCTTGGTCGCGATCAAGTGCGCATGTGATCGCGTTTCCTTCTTCTCACGATTTTCTTCGCTTTTCTTCCCATTATTTTTGATCATTTCCGTCTCCTCGTTTGTCTTTTCGAGTCCGAGTCGTACCACACTAATAAGCTCATGGATAACGATCTATACAGCTGTATTCAGCACAAGCAGCTCGGACAGAAGGATACAGCGATTAAGTACAGTAAGCGACGAACTAGTGATACTAATAATGGAGTGCAATAGCGATAGGTCAAGATGTGTATGCACTCCAGCATTGCATGAATGATGCGAGAGCGTGTTATTGCATGGCATAACTAAAAAGCTGGAGGGATCCTCAGGGCAGCGGCGACGGTGCAGGGGACGGTGTGATCACTTCAGGTTTAACCTTCTCATCCGCCGCGGCGCTCTCCCCATCGCATACTGCGCAAATACGTGCTGCCTCAGCGCCTCGTGAAAGATGCTCGTCGGTGGCGGCGGCTGTACGGGCACTGGCGCCTCGCGCATGTGCAGCGGCCGCGCAAGGTCGACTCGCTCCCCGCCCTCGCGCGACCCAGGAAGCTCCTCCCTTATCACGAAGTACGGCGCGGCCATGATGCCCGGCGGCTCCATGAGCTTGGATTTCCGATTGAACTCGACTTGGGGCAGGTCGGCAAGGGGTAGGCCGTCGACGGACGGGCCGTCGGTGTCTGGCGCCTGGGACTGGGTGCGGAGGGAGGACTCGCGGAGCAGGCCTCGGGGCGTCTTGGGCGTCTTGGGCGCGGATTCCAGCTCCCACGGCGGGAGCGAGGGCCCGAGGGTGCTTGAGCCCGAGCCCGGACCCGGGCCCTGGTATTGGAGGCGGTTGAACCACCCCGAGGGGATGTCCCGCGGGGGAAGCTCATCGAGGCGGAACTGCACGGTTGGAACGGGGTCGGAGGGGAGGTTTGGCGGTGCACGCAGAGGGCGCGCGGGCGGGCGTGGGTCCCAGCTGGGTCGCAGCGCCGAGGAACGCGCATCGAGATCTCGATCGATGAATTCAGAGTGGGCTTGCTCAAGATGGGTAATGAGGTCCTTCTCCTTGAGAAACGAGTGGTATGGCGCCGCACGGCCGAAATTGGGTATGGGGGGTTTGCAGTTAGCGAACGGGCAGGGGAGGGGAACGGTTTTCATATGCGACTGCTGGACGTGTTTTCTGAAAGAGTCGGGAGAAGTGTGGAACTGTGCACTACATTTGTTCAACCGGCAGATGTAAGTGGCGCCTCTGCCCGCTGAGGCCTGGAAATGATGTTTAGCACTGGTCTGTCTTTTATAAGAATCTGGAAGAAATACGGACCCTCTTTTTACTGCTGTGTTTCTTGACTTGATGCTGCAAAGGAAAGATACAAAAGAACGACGCGAATATCAGATGTCGCCCGAGATTTTAAAAAGAAACAAGGAGAAGGAGAAGGAGAAAAAGCCAGTCTATGGAGATGCGCTGAGTTGACGCAGAGTCTGACCCTTCTCCCGGGGGGTTGATCTCCCAATTGGCCTTCTCGCAACCTTATAGTAGCCACCAGTACTGACCTTGTAGAACATTTTGTACGAGTTGAGGACAACGCCGCACGCCACCAAGGGACCTGTCCCATCCGGTCCCTGAGACACCTGCGCCTCACACTTGATCGGCACAATCGCGGACTTGGACAGGTCCACCACCGTCTGCCTGGAGATGGTGACTTTGCTGGGGTGGCCCATGCCATTCATACTATTCGCGTTCAAAGACAGTCAGAGAGGCCAGGCAGCAGGCATCGACGGGGACGCTCTCAGTATCAATATGTATGGCTTGTCGCCTGAAGAGTCAGTCGCGTCGCGGTTTTCTGGACAGTGAGGTTTGGTGCAAAGTTCAATTAGAACGCGTCCAACCCATTTTTAGGGTTGACGTGATGATGGCATTAGCCCTATACGTCTGATACCCCTATCTTTTTTCTGACCCTTTTCAACACGACCGTCGACTTTAATCCAATCCAGCCAATGCATAGTTGGGATACTAGTACAAAAACACGCCAACAATAAAACGGTACAGGATAGCATCTAGCAATACTAGTTGTCTCCGTGTGATGAGCAGGGAGGCGAAGGTGTAGGTATGAGCCACGAATGGATACGCCTATGCGCAACCAATTCGCGCGTGATGATAAGCTAACTATGGGGCGGAGGCGGGGGCGGGCTATGTACGTACGAAGTACAACAACAGTAGGTGGGTCCGTGAGTGGGATTCAGATGCATATGCAACAGATGTGGGTTATGGATGAATGAATGCATATGCGAAAGTGTGGTGGGGAGCCGTTGGTTAGTAAGAGAGGGTATGCATATGCGAAAGATGAGTGAGATGCAATGCAAAGCGGGATGCTGAATCGTAAGCATGAGCGGCTCGTGATGTGCTCATAATAGATGGGGGCGTTTGGCGTTTTATTTATTTTGGATGGTGGTGGGTGGGTAACGCCAGGGTACCCGAAGAAATAACGACTTCGCAGAGGTGCCCAAGGGCGATATTGGGAGAGAAGGGAGCTAACACCCTTTCAACAAACCCCCCGCGCGGCGTCTCTTGCCTGTCGGCACAAGTAGATTCGCGCTCCGCAACGTCGATGCATACATGTGGTTCACGCCCCCCTGGGCGAGTGCACGCGAGAACCGGTGCACCAGGCCGTGTGTGTCAAGCCCCGCACCGCGCAGGTCCACCTGCAACGCGCTTAGCAGCGGGTGCACGTCCGCGTCTTCTTCCTCGTCCTCGTAATCTTCGTCGTCGTCCTCCTCATCTTCCAGCTCGTACCCGTCATCGGCACCCGGGTCCCAAGTACCTCGGGGCGCGATGACAGGCGATGAAGCCATGGAAGAAAAGGTTGAGGACGCGGAGGGTGAGTGAGACTGCGCCGCGGCGAAGACGTCTGCCTCGCGGTCCGCAGCGTCAAGCTCCCCACCACAAATGACCATGTGGCGCTCTGCACGCGGGAATAGCGCCGCGAGGACACGGGCGCCAGCCGTGAGCGACGAGCCCTCGGGCGTGCGAGTGAAGCTGAAGAACGGTATCGTGTGCTCGACGTGCGGTCGCACCCCGTTCGTTTGCGCCCTATGTTCCCCCAGCGGCTCGTCGCTGACGGGCGGCGCCGCATCGGGAGACTGCTCGGAGGGCAGCCACGCAAGTGGGCTAGGAAGCGCAGCGAGCCGCGAAGGAATCAGCCGCGCACACGAGGGAAGGACGTGTCCATTCTCATCCTTCGCCTCGTCGGCTCCGCCCACACCATTTTCAGGCCCGAGTTCTAACCCAGGCTCCAAATCCGGTTCATCGACGGTCGGGGATGGCGAGTGCGAAAAATACCCGTCGTCCTCCTCGTCCTCTTCCTCCACAGGGGAAGTCCCCTTCCGCATTGGCAGAAGGTGCTCAGTGCGTGGCGGCGCGACAGGGAGCGGGATAAGGTCCGGGAACGCAACAAGCTTGACGATCTTCAGCGCCCAGTGGTCTGCCGCGTCGTCCGCGAGCCCCACGCACGCGAGGTCCGGCGCAATCACACGTACGTCGCGCAGAGGCACCTTCGTGGGCGACTTTGAGTTCGGTTTTGTTGATGCGGGCGTTGGGGTGGACATGGCTTTTTCGCGGGATTTTCCTTTAGAGCTCACTCGCGAGGGGGTATTGGAGCGGGTGCTCGATTTTGAGTTGGAGCGGGAAGTGAAAGCGGACGTTGCCGGGAGGGGCGCAGAGCCGCTGCGTTCACGAGTGAGCACAGGCGACGGCGGGGACGCAAGGAGGGCGGTGAGGAGATTCGGGTCCGCGGCGTACAGCGCGAAGCCCGCGGCGGCGAACAGTGCCATTGCTTCTGCCAAGCGGCGCTCTTTTACCTGCAGCGACCAAAAATAAATTTGAAAAGAAAAAAAATCAGAGGGTGTCCGATCGAAGCTAACGCGGACGCACGAATATGAAGTCGCTCATGTACGACGACTGGTAGAGAATGGAGATGCCTGCGGCGGCAAGCGGCGCAGAAAGTTCGTTGACGCGCGCTCCAGCATTGTCTTCCAAAGGGAAAGCGAAGGCGAAGGGCGGGGTTAGAGGGCGAAAGTAAAATGAATCGAGAACAAGGCCTACCGAGCTGGTCGCTGTGGGAGTCAATCTGAAGAACGCTCCACCGGTCGTGTGAGATTTCGACTGGTTCCAGAGACTCAGAGCCATTGCGTGCAGAACCACTTGCGAGTTTTTGGTCTGCCCGAGCGATGGCATCGAATGCACGCAAAGACTCGGGCTCAGCAAAGAGAGACAGCTCGAGAGCATTACAGGTTATGCTGAGAAACGCAGGATCTGGCTGAAGCAGAGCACGCAAGACGGGATGGGAGAGTGCATCGAGACGGGTGCGGGGGATTGAGACGATGCTGACTGCAGCTGGGAGACGAGTAATGGTGACCTGCATGGTCCAGGTCAGCCAGCAGGCAGCAAGGGTGAAACCAGGCTCTTGTAGTGGTTGTTGTGGAGGGAGGCAAGAAGCAAAAGCTAGTCAGGGGCTCGGCCCGACCGCCGCTTATGGCAATCATATTCCCAGAAATTGATCAATTCTGGTCCAGCCTCCTTGACAGAAACATGTGTCCCATACTACCAGCTATTCCAGCTAAATTGCTAGACACGCGCATTCGGGCCACATTTCATCCATTTACACTAGTCCAAAAATATTTAAGGTTAGCCAACCACAGTCCACGGCTCAACAAGTTCAAGTGGGAGGCCAACAAGCAGTATCTACGTGGTCTAGGGCTGTTCTGCGTCGGACATAACCCAAAAAACACGTCTGCAGACACGCGGAGAAAGCCTATGCGGGCCTGCATTCTCCGCAAAAGCTAACAGGATTGTTCCCGAAGCCTGATCTCCATCTGTAAATATAACTCGATTCACTTGGTTGGGTCACGGGTGTCGTGGCCGGACGGAAAGTGATTATATTATTTTACCATGGCCCTGATATTCCTATACACACACCCGCGGAAGTAAGTGAATCTCACCACATCCAGGCGATGGTAAAAACGTTTGTATTGTAAAACATGACTCAGTCTCTTTCTATACATTCCAATAATTACGCTACGAAGTACACCGAACGCACACCTACCGATACATGTAATGCGACACAACAGAACAAATGCAATGCAGTCTTGTCTTTCCCGTAGTATTCTAACCATGCAGCCCAACCTGTGCTCAACTCTCAAGGCAGTCATTCGCCGCAGCGACACGACACCAGAATCACGACTGAATCACGAGCGTCAGATTCGAGTTCTGCCGTCTCATGGGTGGGCGCCCCTGTCCCCGCCGCTTCGGGGGCGACATCGGCACCGTGCGCTTGCGCAGCTGGTAGCGTGGTGGTGGTGTCGGTGTCGCGGGGGCTTGTACTGCGGCCGGAGTAGGAGTCGGCGTCCGAGCTACAGGCTGCGGCAGTGGCTGGGATGGCGGCGGCTCGGACAGCGGGGATGAGAGTGTCGAGAGGTTCGAGAATGTTCGCGCGAGCCCAGTGGGCGGGGAGACCGACCGCTCCGGGTCCTCGTTCATGGGCGTCTTCGCGCGCTCGCCCGCGGCGGACTCGGGGTCCGTCGGCGGGTCCGGGATCCACTGTAGTGACCCATTCGGGGTAACGAACGGTGTCGCAATGAGGGGCTCCGTCTCCTGCGAGCCCGGCTGCGAGTATTCCTGCGAGTACGGCTGCGAGTAACCCTGCGACTGCGACTGTGACTGCGAGTATTCCTGCGGCTGGGAGTAGCTCTGCGACTGAGACTGTGGCTGTGAGTCGCCGCCAGAGCCAAACACATCCCATGCAGCGGCGCGGAGCTCAGCCTCCTCGTCGAGACTCAGTACTGCATTCTCGCGGCGTGGCGCCTTGCGCGGGTTGTCGGCGCCGTCATCACCGGGCTTGATGCGCGCGACGCCCATGACAAAGCCGTACCCGTGGTCCTCCTCCTCTGTCCCGTCTCGGCGGGTGCGTTTCAGCGGCCGCGTTCGGGGGTTCGGGTGCGCGTACGTGCGGTGATCAGCCCCTCCCTCCGTCGCCTCCGTCCGAACCTGGCGGCTTGGGACCCAGCTCCTAAGCGGTGGAAGCTTGCTCTCATATGCAAAGTCGCGGGTCTTGATCCCGAGTGCGGCAAGTGCCTCGACGGACGGATTTGTGCTCGGGCGCTCCCAGAGTTTCTCCTTCTCGTTATCCTCGAAATGGGCACCGAGCCGGAGAAAGTCCAAAACGGCGCGGGTGGATGACTCGGCCGGCGGGAGCTGCTGCTTGCTTGTGCTGGCTTCTGGCTGTTGCTTGGTTTCGTTTTCCATGCAATGCAACAGCAATAGTGACAAAGGAGCGACAAAGAGTCGGCAGTGGCAAAGGCAAAGCAAGGACTGGAGGTGGCACCAGCCGCACAAACGCCTTTAAATGGTCTATTCGATGTGGCAAACGGAAGGAAATAGGCGGCCACGTGACTCTTCAATTGTTTGTTCTCTTCCTCCCTCGTCGGACAATGGAGTCGGCGCGGAATGTATCAATCCATCACGGAGAACAGCGGTCGCAGCGTGGGCCATAGCTCTGTCCGCGTTTTATCCCGCGTTCTGAGTCTCTTCATTCGGTTAGGGGGAACAATTGAAAATTCAAGCAGGATACAAGCAGGATAGGAAATTCACAGTGGTCTTGACAACATATTCTGCGATTTACGATGCTGCATGGCCGCTTGAATACTGGTTCGCTTCCCTAATCCAACTCGCAGATAACTGGATGCCGTGTACCTGAAGAGCAGTATGGTTCGAAGCGGCTTATCTGCACTATCCCCTCTACTGGCATTGACACGTTATTCAATACTCATTTTCGCCCTTGCATGCACTCACCTGGTTCAACCGGGCTCTTATGATTGGAATCCGACGTTGAAGACCGACAGATTCGGCAAACTTGACAAGCTGCCGGTGAAGATACTTTTAGCGATGTGATTCCGTTGCCGAATAGCTTTGAGGGTCTCCTACGGACGACAATGGTGACTGCGTTTTTCCCCCCATCATGGGCCGAGCATACAACACGCATAGCAGCACCTCAGGAGGCCATGGTCAACGAATACGCGGGGCCTTCCCCGAAATCAGGTTCGCCACGACGGCGCTGGCGCAACCTATTCATGCTGAATAACAGTAGCCAACACCCTTGTTTCTTGCAGACTAGCAGTCCTTCAAAGCTCGTTGACTTTTCTGGTCAAAGTGCATTCCAAGATACTGGCGATGTAGAAAACGCTCGGCTCAGAATATCATACCATTCTGATGTCGCAATGGATTTCTACGCCATTGATATCATACAAGGATACGGCAACGTTCGCCTGCTTGTCATAATGTCACCAATCGAAAGCGAAGCATAGAAATAAATTCCTTATATTGGGTACCTCCGAGTCCCCATGTCAGATTCTCGATGCGCATTCCAATTCTCGATGTATATTTTCATTGCGGTGCTTACCATGATCAATGGGCTGTTTGGTTATAGGCAAGGGGTGAACCACTTGAGAGCCATTGAGGCACGAAAGGACATGCAGTGAACTCAGGAAGTGCTGGGCCCAGCGCTCGGGTGATGGTGTAATCATGGCAGTGTAATTGTATTTTTTTAACCTGTTCTTTTGGCCTTCAGAACGTTCCGAATGTCTTGAGGTTGTAACAAAGAATATGTATTAGGCTGTCAGCCTTGTGTCAGCCAGTGCATCGGGAAAAATTTGAGAGGATCGGAGGTTGACATTATTAATTTCACGAACTGCCCGAGCACTTTCATAACATCATTTTCGTTGAGATCTCGGGCCGATTCTTGCAGAATTATTTTGGTTACTGCTTTGGGCTCGATATCTCTGATCTGATCCGGGATCACGCCAAGTATTGACGCGACGTTGATGCGCCCGTGATGTCCATTGCGATTTTTTTTTCTGCGCTTGCGCGATCGATAAATACACTCGTAGCAGCCTTACAACGAAGTAGATACGCAAAGAAAGACAAAAAGAGAAGAGGAAACACTTCGATATGCCCTGCTTCCCTTCCCGATTTGTTTTCCCCCGATAATAAAATTGCGACTCGGACAGACAACAGCGGGGTTTTCATTGAGCCTGCTTGAGCACAAGAGGTGTTACATTACCGACGAAACGGAATGAGGGCATGTTCAGATGCAGGATCGGTTGAATACTGAGTATGAGCGTACATTTCGGGGCGGAGGTGTCCGATTGATCTCGCACCGTGAGCGCGTCAGCATTGAATTTGCCATGTGCCCAACCGATGCTGCGTCGATGTCGAGATTAAGCTAAGAGAAGAGTAACGCAGTTAGGGGATATGAGCGGTTTACTTTCACACATCGTGCTGGGTTTCTGAGTATCCTGCACCAATGCGAACGCTTCATGTCATGTAAACTTTCACTTTGGCCGTTTGTTCCCGCAACAGCAGTTTTAACATAGTCTTCTTGATCCACCGTAAATGCAAACCGGCCCATATGTGTGCGACCAGAGGCGTATCAATTGCCTTCCAACTCTTTCTGGTCGGACATAAGGAACATCGGCACCTCCGATGTGCAATGGGATCGGGAGGGGCTCCGGCATCAACGTTTTGAAGCAGAGCTCTCCGGGAATAACCGGTTTGGCTGGTAAGAGGAGGGTGAAGGGGGGAGCCTCGTCGAAGGTCGTCAAGGCAGACGGAGTTAGGCGCCACGCGGTGATATGGGGGACTTGGAGAGGTCGAGAACGTCTTCAGAAGAAGGAGAAAGTGTAGAACATACTGATCAAAAGGACAAAAAGACACGAATGCTCAACCCAAAAGCGTCGCCTTAGGGTATAACTTTGGTATAACACAGTTAAAATTCCTTTCCAAAGATCACTTTAATGTCTGTGATGATTTCTCGTGTTCATTTAATGTTTCGGATCTGTGCTTTGGCTGGTTGTTGGCTGGTTGCCTTATGAATGAGGTAAATGAGAAACATGCATCTCCGAGACATGAATTGCCTGAGGCTATGTTGCGTATACCGCGTACCCTAAATAGCCGCTCTCATGAGTATGCGAAGGATGTCGACGTTTTGCATGAAGGAGACTGGTCGTGCGCCATGGTGGTTCGATTTAGAAAAGGGTCGAAGTTTGCACCAGTTTGTACCCATAAAAATCGCTTTGACCGGTACCGCTCATGCTACGGCGCGCCTGGAAGCCGGCGCTGGTGGTATCTGCGCCTGCGCTCGGGTACCTATATTACACCAACCGCGAGCCAACTACCTTTGACCTCCCTGTGCGCGTGCGCGGCCCCGACGGCAAGGCCGCGATGTCGACGCGCACGCTGCCACTCATCTCCATGGCCGCTGCAGACGCGCGCATCACCGAGAATGCCTCTGCACACACAGTGACCCGTCCAGGAATTACATGGCGGCACAGCACCGGTGAGTGCGGCGTTGGCCAATGGAACAAAGAAATGAAACGCATACCGCAGCCTCTGTGGCTTCAAACGACCCCATCGAGGACGCGACGGCCCACCAGGTCATTCGTCGCGACGAGGGCGATGGTGACCTTCTCTTTTTTACCGTAATGGATGGCCACGGTGGCTACTACACGTCCCAGGTGGGGAGAATATATTCATATTTTTATTCGTGTTATTTTACATCCCGAGCAGCTGCTCTCGCGTGTCCTCATCAATGCTGTTGCCCTCGAACTGTCTGCTCTCGATGCACCTGCGCAACCCGCATCTTCGGGGTTGCTGAACGGCGTAAAGATTGCGCTCTGGGGACCACCACCAACTCCCGTCGACAAAGCCGACGCAGACATCCACATCCAGTCCACAAATTATACTGAATCCCCCGCGAAAGCGGTTGCCGACCCGCGGCGCGTCGCGCGCGCCATCCAGACCGCCTTCACCTCCCTCGACGCCGAGCTTCTCGCAGCACCCGTGCGCGTTCTTGCGACCGCGCTCGACAAGGACAGCTCTAATACGCAGATCCCCGACCTCAGCAAGCACCCGCTCGCGCTTCCCTCCATGCTCCCCGCTCTCTCCGGTAGTTGCGCGCTCCTTGCGCTGCTCGACACCGCGCACCGTAACCTTTACGTCGCATGTACGGGCGATTCCCGCGCAGTTGCAGGTGTATGGGAGCCGGATGCGGAGGGGAAGGGCCGTTGGCGCGCTGAGGTCCTGAGCGAGGACCAGACAGGACGCAACCCCGCTGAGGCGGCGCGGTATGTCCGCTACAACATAATTCTGACAGCGGACTGATGAGCGACCCAGGATGCGTAGCGAGCACCCTCCCGACGAAGCGCGCGACGTGATCCGCAATGGACGCGTGCTCGGCGGCCTTGAGCCCACAAGGGCCTTCGGAGACGCGCGGTACAAGTGGTCCAGCGGGTTGCAGGAGACGTACGTTGGCGTCAAAATATTTACTCCAGTGTACTTATACATCTACTTTCATAGGCTCTACCGCGCCTTCCTTGCCGGCAACGACCGCAGTATGCGTGCCCCGCCATCGGGGCTCAAGACGCCTCCGTATGTCACCGCGCGCCCAGTCGTAACCCATCGCAAGCTCGACCTCCCGCCCAAGTCCGATGCCAGTGGTGCCGCATTGCGCTTCATCGTTCTCGCGACCGACGGGCTGTGGGACGAACTCAGGTAGGTATCCATCTCCATTCACTTTATGATAAATGACAGTCCACCCCAGCTCGGAAGACGTCGTCCGCCTTGTTGGCGGACATCTCAAAGGCCTCCAGGGCGCCGTCCCCAAGACCACACTGCCCACACTTGTACCGACCTCAACCGGTGCCGCCACCGTCGAAGGCAAAGACGCGCGGCGGAAGCGCGATGCGGAGCAGTGGGCCTTCATTGACGTGAACCCTGCGGCGCACCTCATCCGGAACGCATTCGGTGGTGCGGACACTGACGCTCTGCGCCGCCTCCTCAGCATCCCCGCGCCGCTCGCCCGGCGCCATCGCGACGATGTGTCCGTCACGGTCGTTTGGTGGGAGGAGGATGGCAGCAAAAGTGCCCCCGAAATCGCAGCACTCAGTGTCGGACGGGACGAACTTGCGAAGGCAAAGCTGTAGCGCGGTCCATAATGTCGACCAAGTAGTCTTAATGACTACGACACGATATGGTCGTCCGTAGCAAAATAATGATAGTGGGACGCGGCATCTGCAGACAGTAACCCTACGTGTACTATATACCGCGCGGCCGGCTCCTGTGCTTCAGCTTCCCGTACGTCTTGCCCGTGGTGAGGCGATTGTTCCCGAATGGGTTGAGACTCGCACCGAGCGGCGAGCGCTTCGGCGTTCGGTCGCGGTCTCTCCCGAAGGATTCAGAGTGTTTGCGCTTGTGCGACGCGGGTGTATTGCCGTAGAAACTGGTTGCAGACACGGTAGTCGCGGGTGACGAAACTGCGACTGTGGGGGACGAAACATTGGCGGTGGATGGCGTCATGGGCGGCAAGGGGGAGGAAGGAGGTAATGAGGTTGGGAGACGCGGCGACGACGGTGGCGGCATGGCTGCAGAGTCCTCCTTGTCGCTGTCCGAGGCGTACGAGTCGAGAACCGACAGCGCCTTGCTGCTGCGTGCCGCATGTATCTTCTTCCGCACCAGATCCGCTTGAGGGTCTACTTTGCCCGTCGTGGGCATCGGTGGCTGCGGTTTGGGGTCCTCCTTGTGCGGGGACGGCATCTGTGGCCCGATAAACGGTTTCGTCACTTTGACGCCTGCGTCATCCGTGTCGTCCTCCCGCACCCGCCGTTTCTTCATCCCCGCCACGATCCCACCACCGTTGGTTTGCGGCGCTGACGACAGCGCCGCATTCACCGCCGCGTCGAGGCCCTGGCCCTTATCTCGCAGATAAAACAGGATGTACGCATTTTTGAGATTCACAGGTGTCGGCACGCCGGTGCTCACGGACTCGTCGTTCATCTCGCACCATTTCCCTTGTCGGGTCTTGACGAATGCGAAGTAGTGTCCAGAGTTCGGCCCACCGCCGGCGTGGCAGATCACGCCATACAACGAGTATGTTGGTCCGTGCTGGCCCTCGCTCATGTAGGGCTTCAAGCTCAGCTGAGACTCGTACTCGACGTAGTTGCCAATTTTGCGTCCCATCGGAGTGAAGCGCTTTAGGTGAACCGTCAGTACCATCGGAGCCTCGTGAACTGAAAATCGCTTTTCGGCAACGACGGGTTTCTTGCATCTACGTAACGTGAGAAGAGTATTGTATGAGAGGTTGATAACACACTTTTCACATTTATACTTGTCTGCCCCCTTCAAGGTGTCTACTGCAACAAATTTACGAAGGGCAGCCTTGACGCCCGTCATGTTATGGATATCAAGACTGAGGTCCAAAATGCTGTCAAAGGTGTCGCTGTTGTGGTCGCACTCGCTGCATTTGACGCGCGATCGCAGGCGGCCACCGAAGATTTTGTGCACCCAAGTCGTCTCCGCCAAGACAGGATCGAGTTTACTGATGCCTGGTTAGAAAACTCACTGCCAGATATGGATGCAGTGCTCACGGAGGCTGTCCTGCAAGACAGGACTTTTGTAAGGCGTCGATAGCATACCGCAGGAATTCGTGCGAGTCTTCCTGTCGGCCTTTCCTCATATGTTTGGCAATTGCTTGGATAGGTGTAAGCTACTGAAAAAACGCGACGAGAAATAACTACCTTGCAGCTTGTTGGTAATGAGGGATGGGGCAAACGCGCTGTGATTTGTGTGCGCCTGAGTGGCCACCTTTCGAAGATTGCAGGCCATGCAAAAGCCGCCCTTGACGCGACCTGTTCGCATTGGAATATGAGGCGTGTGGAATACGAAGACAAGAAGACAAACATTTTGTTTCCGTATGCTCGAGCAGTACGCGAAGAAGGGGAGGAGTATGAAAAAGGCATTGCAGGGCACTGTTCAGGAAACATGTATTGCCACTGTTGTATAAGCCGCTCGCGACGGTGCATTGTATCGGCCATGTTGTCTCGATAACACCGGGATATAGAGGGGCTGCTTTAGCATTCGCATGAGGGGATGACGCAGAGGCTTTCGAGGACGACGGCGGAGGGGAAGGAATACGTGACCGCTGAAACAGTAATTGAGCTCGAGATGAATGCGACCACGCAATGGGCTCACCTCTGATTTCCCAGCCTTTGGGGTGACGTTTATTGGCTCGTATTTCCCCTCTGGAACGGCGAGTGCCCCCGACGACGACCCTTCTATGAATTCTACTGGAGGCGGTAGGAGTTTATTGAACGAGTCTAGATCTCTCGAGGGGGTGTATTTGACGCCCTCCTCCGACTGTGAGGTGAATGGAGCTGGGGCGGCATAGAGAGGCGTTGCAAGCATTAAAGACAGCCGATAGTTATGACACAGCAACGAACGTAACGGGACCCAGGAATTGCGAGAGATGGGACGAAGCAGCGGGAAGGGTCGAAGAATCGAAATTGGAGAAGGTTGAGTTCTTTTTGTATCACGTGCTACAATACCTCAAGCATCCATTTCAGCAAGGTGACGGTATATTAGCGGGGTACGAGTACTTGGGGTTACAAAATAATGACTACAGTGGAAGGATCGACGGGCTATAGGATATAGTAAAAATTAACATTATCGACAGCAGCTGGAAAGCAGAGAGTCCGAGAAAGGGTAGTATTGATACAGTAAAAAGTCGTGTCCATGCAGAAGATCGGGTCAACCGATGAGGAACAAAGGCGACTAGGCCCAGTTCATGGGCTCCTTGTAGAGCTGCTGGAAGATTTGTGAAAGAGGCGACAGCTCTGCTGCGTATACGCCCGACATTCCCGGGTCGTTAGAAGCGTTCGTTTCAGGGAAGTTGATATTAGGTAGGCCGTAGCTCGCGGCGTCGTTCTGGAAGTCGAGGGGTGATGGCGATGGTGAAGTGGACGGAGACGACGACGAAGCAAGCGAGGGAGGAGAAAGAGAAGGGGAGCGTGAAAAGGCGAAGAGGTCTGCGGTCGCGAGGTGCAGGTTGCCGTCGTTCATATAGTCGTTGGACGGCGCCGACATGCCGCCATTGGGATATGTATAATAATGGGTGAGGGGTGTGTCATCTAACGAACAAAATTAAGCGACAGTCTAGCTGTGTAGAGGAGAAACTTACAGGTCGTAACAGGGTCAATCTCGAAATCCGTGACCTGTTCAATAACGTATTTCGCCTCGGGAAGGGGGATGCGGCTCCGAGTCGTGGTCGCGCGTGAAGTCTGAGTGACTTCAGAGTAGAAGTCATCTATATCCACGCCCGCAAACTTCATGCCATGTTTGCGCAGATGGGCAGTGAACGCAGAACGGCGTTTGATGCTGAATACACAGTCAAAATTATGCAGACCAGAATAATGGAAAAACCAACCTAGATCCGCAGCGAGTATCCGGGCATTGGTATGCACCGGTACGTCCATGGGTTTCCTTGCGGTGACGAGCACAGGATGAAGGATCGCCGAAGGCAGCTTTGCAGTCGCCCTGACCACACCGAAATGGTTTATCCCGAGTGCTAAAATAAAGCAGGTAAGTGAAAAGATGGAGAAACTGGTCCCTAGCTTACTGGACGTTCAGATGGGTTTTCAAACCAGAATATTGCGCAAAGGTTTTGCCGCATTCAGGGCAGCCATGAGGCCTACACCAGGGTTAAGAAGTTCCCATGATGCATAGAAAACGACAAGTACCTGTATCCGGTGTGCAGAAGACTATGACGCGTAAGGTCGCCTTTACGGGAGAACCCTTTAGGACATTCTGGGCAGAGCCACTGTTTGAAGTAAGACCATCGTCGGGGACAGATAAGGAGAATACGAACATGGGTCATAATCGCGGTCTTGAATTAAGTTAAATAATATTAACGAGGGGAAGGTGAAGGAACGATGTCCTGCAACGTCGGTAAATAGAGCGGAGGAGAGCAGGAAATAAAGGATTGGGAGCAAAGTGGGTTGGCTTTAAAGGCTCCCGCCTGCAATGCGGATTGGGTAACAAAGCACCGAGAAAGCCTATTGTTCTCGGGTCAACGTTGAAAGAGATCGCACCCATAAAAGGAAAATTTCCTGGCGGGTTTGCGGTGTGCACATAGCAAGAAGGCGCGACAAGCCGACGACGCGACAAAATGCACAGGACAAGGGCTGACAAGAGAAGGGAAACACAATGGCAAAGATGATTCCGGTCTTTGCGACGGCGTTGCTTTTTGTTTTTTCTTCATGCTGTCTCAGATCGCGTAGCATCGCCTAGCCCGATCACCGATCTTGTCTGCATTCGGCCCCATATCCACGTGTTGTGCCCAAAAGACGAGATGACAAAGCGACGCTGCCTTGATGCAAATTGATTGGAAACAAGACGCACGGCGCCGCCAACCGACTTGCCCGACACCTTCCGCCGCTTCAGATTCCTAGCCCTGGGCCGTTGATCTGCCTCGTGATCTGTTCTTCGAGCCAGGGCGCAATAGCCCAGAAGTCGTCCCATGTAAGCGACACATATTGCTGTCGACCGGATCCGACGACAAGGTCGCGGTCTTGGAGGGGCGGCCCGTGATGAGGTAGCACTTCTTCTATTCCTTGCCCCAAAATTTGGGCCACAAGCCTGGATCCATACCTGAATGTTGTGCCAAGGAAATAAGAAGGGAAATGGTCTTACATCAGTCCGCCCACCCACTCCAGACCTTCTTCCAATTCTTCCGAAATAATCCAACGTTTGTCCCCCCCACCTGGCGTATAAAAGGGATAATTGGAATGGATTGGGGCTGGTATTGGATATCTCAGACGAGAGTATCCTGGATTAGAGGCGAAGGCGTTCTCGCCATCTGGAACGAGGCCAGGAGGGTGCAAGAAAGCTTTCGCATTCGGATTCACCGTAAGAGAACTACGAGGCCGGTTGAGGGTGCCGAGTGCAAGAATGCGCACGTCGGCGAATTGAACAACGAGCTGGTTGACTTGAAATGAGAAAGTCAATCTCGAAGCATCAACCATACCCTAGCTCGCATATCTAACTGATGCATGTTCTGCTGAAGTCTTGGAAAGAATCAGAGGTGCGTCGGATCCCTGAAAAGAAGCCGTGCCTCATATCATCCAATATAATTAATGGGTTGAAATGTCGTGATGATGCTTCAAGCAGGTTGGCAGACCCATTTCGGTTCAGCACGATATATCTGCCCAATAGCTGAGCACAAAGAGAAAGGTCAGAAATACATAACGCTGACTTGGTCCACGCATCATTCGCAGTGCAAGAAGTATGACTGCGGTGCCATGTTTGATGCAGCACTCTGAGAGAATGGTGAGACGAGCCGCTCAGTGCTTCACGAGAAAGGTTGTGGACCTGAGAAAGGCTGCTTTCCAACTTGGAGCGGTGCCCGTTCTCCATCGTTGCCAGGAAGGCAGGAACCTCTTCTTGAATGCTTCCTCCCACTCTGCCTCTTTCATGTTGGGAAGTGTTGCTTCAAATAAAATATAGGAGGCTCGTCCCATGGACAAGATATCAACCCAATTTTGGCGGGGAACACCCATGCACACGCTGAGGTTCTTGAGGGCGTTTTCATATTCGCCGTTGGAAAGAAGGTTTCGGAGGATTGGAGGCCGCCAAACGTTCAGGATTGTGTCTGACGCGACGAACCTTAGTCGTCGGGAAAGCTGTGATATCTTGATGACATCTTCGAGATTCAGTTCACCAACGATTTTTGCAATAAGCTCCACTGGGAGGGACTGTATCATAGTGGCCAACGGCGATTTGAAGCTGGAGGTAAATAGGAAAGCTGAAATTACGTACACCCATGCGACAAAGAGAACAATGATAGAAGAAAACAATTGGCGGCCCGAATTCCGGTTAACGCCCAACGCGCGCTTCAAACTGTAGCAATTGTCCGCAATTGTAATGCTACACAATAGCCACGGAGACGAACGGCCGTATACTGTCCATTGTACTATGAATGTCCGATGTACTCTAGAGGTGGATACAGCAGTGTCTGAGATTCAACTTCGAAGTTCGAATATCCATCCAAATCATTAATCAAGATGTGGGTCCGGTGCAGGCAGCGGTCGGGATGACCGTAAAAATACCGTTGTACTCGTCTGGGTATGTGCAGCCTGCGACAGTTACTACTCCGCCTGCAGTATCCTGAGCATTGAGCCAACCATTCACCGGAGCAGTTACCGAGCTTGGGGCAGCCGTGAACGTGGCAGGGGGCATCGTGATCACCGTCCCAGTAGAGGTATAGGTCGGCATTAATTCGACGGGTACGGCGGCGTTGGAAATCATGGCGGGTGGCCAAGGGAAAGCCATCGATGATGAAGCAGGGATGGATGATGTGACGCCAGTCGCCCATGGAGAATAAGTACCGTCAAAAGGAGTTGGTATCAATCCTAGTGCCGCGCATTTCCCGGAAGCTGTTCTGGGATCGCGAGGAATCCATCCTTCGCGAAGACCAAGTTGGTAAGACCACAACGGGGAGCCTATCTCTCCCGCCAGATTTGGTCCAATCTAAAGGATAAAAATTGATTTAAGCAAGGAAATAGTAAATCGATGGTTGAGCTTGACCTTCCACGTCCAAAAGAACCAATCACCTATGTGACGGACAAGTTGAACGTGTTGAAGTGGCACATGTCAAACAACTCACGCAACGCATCCATTGTTGCAAGCACGTAGTTTTGTATACCAGCCTTCATCGTATCGTTATAATTCTGATACTCGTCGTACTCTGGACATTCAGGGTTGGTTGATGAGGGGCCGACACCGCGTAGGAAATAACCACAATCATTTGGAGATGCAGCCCATTCTCCCGAAATCGTCACACCAAAAGCGGTTTGGCTATGCTCGACTGTGAGTTTTACCGGGGTATCGCCCGTCAGATAAAACTTGCCTGGTATTCACGGAAGGGGCCCAAGCGTTGCAGGCCTGTCTTGGCCACTTGCCTCCCGGGTTTCCTTGGTCGTCATTGGCAGCTATCGGGGAGGTGTCGATTCCACCGAAGGAGAAGTAGGGATGCGTGTCCAAAATGATCCGGTCGGAGCCTTGGAGGAAATCGGCCCAAGAGTCGACGGTTTGGAATCCGTCGTGTATCGCTATATACTTTCGGAGCAAATTAGCGAGAAGTTTCTGAGGCTAAAGCTCTCTTACGGGTCCATTACCGGCTCCAAATCCGGTAATTCCTCTGATCATGTTGTGTGCTTCAAGGTAAAATGAGGTCAACTGCTCTTTGCCTATGATGCCGAGAAGAGCCTCCGAATTTCGGTTCAGACAGAAAAAAAATGGGAATGGCATGGTAGTCACCTCATTGACTATACCAAAGATCGGGATGAGATCGCGATACGCCGGCTGAGAAATGAATTCAGTGAGCACGCGTATGTAGTAGAGTGTCCTTTCGGCGTTGGCTAATCCCCTGAAAACGAAAACTGAGCCAAGGTGTACGAGTCAAAACTACCCACGAACATGTTGCCAGACATGAAGTTAACAGGTGACAGACTAAATGCTCCGCATAATCAGATTGGACCGTCGTCATCCAAACATTGGCGTACCGTCCCGAATGGTTGAGTCCGTTTTGAGAGCCTTGTAAGACGATTCAGTCCGCTGAAACACAATGGGTGCCGGCGCGCACCAGGTACGGCATGGAGATCAAGACAAACGCGCAGACCATACTTCCGCGCCCAGCCGAGGACGCGAAGAAAATATCTTTTGGTACGTAAGGTTTGAATATCTGGTGAGAACGCGGATATCGCACTTCCATGAAGTTTTGGCTAGGAAAGGCTCTCCTTCCCATGTTTCAATGGCCCAGAAGGCAATCGGAATCCGTAGCCAGTTGAGGCCCGCGCCTGAGAGGTCGTCAGAAGATTGCCCCATTGCACGTCTGCGACAAAGATCACCTGCGATTTCCGCAATATCCTCCTCAGTCTGTAGGAGGTATCAGACGGGAGAATGATTCGAACTTGCACTGACGATAAATGTATTATAATGTGCCTCTAGCTGCCCCAAACCTCCATTTGCAGTGTCATTCGCCATGGCCACGCTCAGAGTCCATTCGTCGACGGCATTGGGGGAATACTTCTCGTAATATGATGGAGTGATGAAAGGCTCTGTCCAGAAATATAAGCATGACTGGCTGGACAAGGAAGTCCAATGCTCACCCAAAACAAAGAGACCACCCAAATTAACGCCGTAAATACGGTCTACGCCCCACGTCCAGCTTGTATTTAAAGCGGGTGTCCACAAATTTGGCTTTGCATTATTATTATACGGATTACTGGGATCATTCACCCCTAATTATTTTTTTTTGAGCCCCTTCAGCACGAAGGAGGAAGAATCGACGACTCACAAAAACCACCAAACGAGTTTTTATATGTGAACTGAGTTCCGTTCTCTGTCGTGACAGTTGATCCGTCTCCCCCAAGCTAAAGCCCCGAATAAATACATCTTGGCCTTGGGAAAGAAAGAAACTTAATCACTGTGGCTTTACCGTCGGATCCTGGGGACGAGGAGGACGAGGAGGAGGAGCTTTTGGTGTTGTGTTTTGGTCGGATAACCGTGAAGTAGATGGGCAAAACAACTGCGAGCACAACCACAATAACAACTGCAGCACTAATGCTGGCGTTTCGACGTCTTTTATGCCTGGGACGCGGTTTGGCTGGATCGTAATTATATAGCATTTCGTGAGCGGATTGGAGAGGCGTTGAGGACATGGAAATGAAGCAGGATGGATAAAGAGCGGGATTGGTGGAACGCCAAAAGATTCAGCCGAACGGGCAAGAGAGAGGCTGCACTCGAAATCCTGACCCGAGTCGTCGTGTGTACATTCGCTGATAAGGGCCGGAAAGTTCGATATGAAGCTTCTCTACGTTGCACATACGGAGACAATGAATGATTGAATGACGTCAGTCTTCACAGAGCTCGTTCCGCCGCGTCTGGACCTCACTGCGAATGTACAATTTACCACGGCGTTTTCGATAATGGTCTATTTCACCGATGGACAGTTGAACGATACCGATATAATTTCGTTAGACCAGGGGTGTGTCTAGGACCTGGACATTGGGGGGACCTGTAACATGATGCATGGATAAGACTCGAACCGTCGGCAGGTTCGGCATCAGTGGGCACTGCGGCGGCCTCGCACGACCGTTTTTACATGAGAGTGAGTGGAGTGCTGCCGTGGTGCCGTGAGGAAGATTCGTTCGGAATTGATGTGTAATTGATGTGGTATGAAATATTAGAGGGACAGAATATTGCAGTGTAGGGTGGCAGCACATCCCACCGCGTTAAAACGTGGATGAGGCCGGACGCGGGAGGGCAAGGGAGCAAAAGAGAAAGTCTGCTAGTGGCAGTGCACGAATGATCAAATCTGTCCGGACCGGCTTTGGGCCTCTCTCCCTCCATGTATCTTCTTTCGTCGAATTGCGATAAGCTCAAAAAAAATTGTGGGTTCAAACATTCAGCCACTCAGTCCTCAAGTCCTAAGAATATGGTGTAATCATATGCCTATAATGATAAGTCAACGCGACGGTCAGCCGCACTTTTTTTTTTGCCGGGTCGTGTCAGCCTCTCACCCTTCTGTCTTTACTACCATGTCTGCTTTTACCTCTTTCGCTCGTTTACTTCAAGTTTGCTGGTCTTTCTTCCTCGCACTCTTCCCCTCGCGACGCCGGAAACACCCATCGTCACCTGAACTCCCAACTTCATCGGCGAACCATGACAGGGAATGCGATACTTCCGATGTGCTAGGTGGATTCCTTTTTACATTGTTCCTAGAACAAGCATTGATTCTTTCGTAGGATCGTGGCAAAATGATAAGCAACAATTTCTTCGCCGACCAAGTCTAGCTAGGGCAAGCGTGTTACTTGAGAAGCGCACACGCGAAATACGCAAGAAGAAACACCGCGCTTTGGCTCCTCCGCCGCCGGAAATATACATTCAAGATTGGAGCTCTATGCGGGTGAACATGACCGATCTATTCGAGTCTCCTTCCTCTGTTGCATCACGCTCTGTCGCGGTTGGATCTGGGCCTCTGACTTCTGTGGAGCTTGCAACCATCTCTGAGCACCCGTCTCCGCCGTCTTCGAAACACTCCGAAGATGAATGTATGACAAGTTCCGGATTGCTGTCGTCCCATTCAAACGATGTCAGTGTGGTGGTCGCAACCGACGCCCTCGACATTCCGGAAACGCCTCACTTCAACCCCGAGACAGAATCAAGCATTCAGCTGGAAGAAGCACACGAGAATGGAGTCACGGTTGAGATTGCTCCATTATCCTTCTCTACAGGTGGTTACGCATCCAATGCATCTTCAGCAGTTTCTGAACCCTTCTGGGATCCTCCCGCATCTCCCATTTCGCATTCGATTCCACTTCCAGATGCTGCTTCGGCCCTATTCATGCTTCGCCGCCAATCTGTTTCGACCGTCCAAGCCAGCCGACGGGACAGTCTGGTGCCGTACCCGGATCTATTCGACTTCAACATGTACACCCAAAGGGTTTCGCGAGACAGCCTCGGCGAGGCATTCGAACTACCACTGCTGGGTTTCGGCGTCAACAAATGTTCTGACAAGACGAGCATAACGGGTGCCCGTCGGCCCATCAGCATCTACGACGTCACTCAAGAACGAGACCGATACCGTAACGCCGCATACTCATCGTGCCTCTCATCCGGTTCGCCCATACGGCCTCCTTTTACCTCGACTCTCAATCTGGAATCAAGCAGGAAACTTGCTACAGAGGACAGTTTTTCTGGAGAGGAGGAGACAACGAATAGTGTAGGTGCGCAGTTCATACAAGCGTGCGACAGGCTGTCGAGATGCGAGTGGACGGACGAAGAGTTTATGAGAATGTTTACTTCTTCGGTGAACGCGTAATGGCATAGTACTGAATGTTGTATCATTTTTACGCCAACAGTCCAATGACAACAGCACAGCACATAGAAGAAACAACATTCACCTGATTATTTGTAAGAATATCCCAACCGCTGATGACTTTCAGCTTGCTCTTTTCCCCATCCTCAACCACCAATTTCCTCTCGTCGTCGTAGCGAGTTGTTTGGATAGTAGCACCGAGCAGTGAATCAATGCCACTTCCTCCAAGACCACCAGAGCCTCCCCAGATGACAAGCTCTTTGGTGATTTCAAACCAGGCGCTTCGACAGCTAGAGTTTTCAAGAATCAGACAGGTGCTCATGATAAGCCCCATTGCAATCCCGCCAGCAAACGAGGCGAGTGTCCCGCCTACAGAAACGCCGCCGTTTGTACCAGGGGGTACTGACTTTCCCGTAGTGATGAGCCGGGGAGGAGAGGAGGACAAGATGCCAAGTTCAGAGGCTAGCGTATCACCTAGACAGCATGCGAAATGGCTTGTTGCTCAAGTAAGCATGTTGTTGTTCAGGAGGATGTAAATCATTACCCGAGGGCAGCAAATAACAATGCACGACTCCATCCTTCGTTTACGTCTCTATATAAAGGGCACCAGCCGTCGCTGGTATATGCGTTGGTGGTGGTGGGGAACTTCAGTGCGCCAGCTGCTAAAGCACCCCACATCCAAGCATGGACACCCTGAGGTACGAAAAGAAGGTTCCAAGCAAAGCAAGCTGCCGTCCCATGTTCAAATCAGTGATTTCCTGATTCAGCAAGCATTGTACCCAGAGCTGCGCTGAACGAGTTGCTCAGCACTTGCCATCCAGACCGATTCCCATAGTCATGGTATCCTGCTTCCAATTTTGCTTTTCTCTGTTTCCCGTCTGGCGCATCCGTTTAGCGTTGCTCGACGGGAATGCGGTAGAAGAATAAAAAGTCCGTACACTTTGTTGCGCGAGATCCAAGCAGGTAGAAGCCAATGAGGGAAACACCCCAAACCTTTAAACCGCGGCCTTCACTGGAGCCCGAGATCATTATGAAGCCAACGACGAAGGCGGTCAAGGCACCACTGGGTGAGAGGGACTTCTTAGAAAGTCCATGTGCCGCTAACAGGGTAGGAAGAACAAGAGAAATAGCAGAGATTCGAACCATGATGGCGACTTTTGCGATTCTGAGGTGGCTGTGCTCTTGTGACGGCGGCGGCACTGCAGTGCCGGCACGAACAATTGCTTGACAATTGCGTTCTTCCACCATCTCCAGGCGGAACCGCAGCAAAACCGCAGCCGGAAGTAAATCGACGTTGCCAAATCGACGTTGCCAAGTTGCTCGCCTATTTTCACAAACCGGGAAAATTTTATGCAAGTTCAGCTGCATAGACGCATTTATTGCTCCAAAAATCAAACGCACAATTCTAAGGGCATTACACCGGGGCATTACCACGCGGTTAACCCTATCGACATGAGTTAAAGCTCCAACTGACGGCTAAATTTAGTATTTAAGTTGAATTTTCTCTATTTCAGTCTCTTTAGACCTTCTCATTAGTACTGACCTACTTCAATCGTTCAAACCACGTTTACAGCGGCGGTCGTATATCAATCGACACATCCGGATCCATTGCAGGGCCTCTCCCAGACCCCGGTAGATCACCTATGACAATCTTCTTTATACGATGGGTACGAATTAGAACTGGTGTTCTCGGACGATTAAACACAGATGATCGCACGTTTTACGCATGTTTGTTTCCCGCTTGAAAACAAATTAAAGCTGAAAGAAAAGCAGGTCGTGTATCACGGACCAACACCATGAAATGGTACGATCGATCGAGCGGCAGTCATGACCATCCCTCATTACCACTTTTGAAGAGAACCCAACCAATGGACTCGAGTACCTACCAGGGAGGCCTCCTCTCAATTCGGAACAAGTTTTGCTTCGCGGGCCGACTAATCGTGGCGGTAGTACGACTCCCAGATACCAAACGTTCAGGGAATGTGGCCCGTGGACTGGACGATGGGAGATTAGGGCCGCGCAGGATATGGCACCAGTCTGAACGAGATGTGGCCGTAAAGCGTAAACAAGGCATCAAGATTCAAGTATCCTCACCTCTGATGGGATCACAAATCGCATCACCCGAATTGGGAAAGGACTTCGGCGTTGTTTGGCAAAACCGTGCGGAGCAAGCAACACTCAATGAGATTAAGTATATTAGTATATGATAAGTACGGATAGCTATCACGTCAAGAAGCCCCGGATAGCGCCACCGATGTTCAGCACGTCCAGTCTTTGGTCAAATAAATTAGCCGTAGCTCCAAAGCAATTGAGAATCGGCGATACTCACAAGAAAGTATCGTGGCCCCAAACGCCACCCAACTCATAGTAGACAACGTGCTCGTTGCCGGCCATGCGTAGTGCATCGACTACCTCGCGCTGCTGCTCGACAGTGAAGAGGATGTCGCTCTGCACGCCAAGCACGAGCGTCGGTATGTGCGCGAGCGGGCCGAGGCCTTGTGCGAGCGCAGGCAGGTGCGCAGGCGGGTTTGTTGGCGGCGGATGTGACTTGGAATGCGACGTAGTGTGCGGGCGCACCCGATCCCCCATCTCATCGGTTCCGGACGCCACTTTCGCCTCGGGTAGACGTAGTTCCTGCAGAGCAGGTAGCGTCATGTCGAAGAGATCCATCGCCTTGGAAATGTAGATGAGCGAGTTGGCGTCGTATTTTAAGCAGAATTGTTCGCCCTGGTGGTCGAGGTACGTCTCGATGAGGAAGTCGGGACACAGGGCGGGGGCGCGCGTGGCAGTGGGGTTGGCTTCAGCGGGAAGGGGCCGCATCTGGCGCCCAAAGCGGGCGTCCCATTCGGGGCCGGAGCGGTAGGTAATGGTGGCAATCTCTGGACGTAATTTTAGTATGAGTGAAATAATATAAAAACGACACGTACGACGAGCGAGCTTCATGCCAGTATGTGGCGGAAGGGCATCATAGTAGAAGCCATTATTCCAGTTTGGGTCCGCCATAAGGACTGACGCGCGTGAATTTTGGCGGCAGGCGGATGAAGAAATAGAATAAGACATACCACTGCGTTGGGCATAGCGCATGGCGACGCTCGCAGGGCTGCTCCGGGCGGTACCACTGATGCTGACGATCTTCCCCACACGCTCAGGATGCATCCATCCCGCAGCAAGACTCTGCATCGCGCCCATGCTGGAACCGACGCTCGCGTAGAGCTTTTCAACGCCCAAGTGGTCTAGCAGGCGGAACTGGGCGCGCACCATATCGAAGACGGAGAGGATTGGAAAGTGGGTCGCATATGGAACACCCGTTTGAGGGTCAATTGAAGATGGGCCCGTGGAGCCGTAGCAGCCCCCGAGGACGTTCGTGCAAACAATGAAGAACGAGTTGGTGTCGAGAGGTTTGCCTGGCCCAATGAATTTTTCCCACCAACCCTCGGCGGGATTTGCGGACGTAGAAGCGGCATGGGATGACGCAGAAAGACCCGTATGGAGGAGGATAACGTTGTCCCTGGCCGGAGAAAGTGTACCCCATGTCTCGTACGCAATGTCATATTCTGGAAGAGGTGAAGGATGGTAGGTGAGTGGAAGAGGGGTTTTGGACCGAAACACAGTGTATGAGGCTGGATTCGGGCGTGCATATGGAGGTTCAGGACCAGAAAAAGAGGAGGATGGACTGGGAGCTGAGCCTGAGGCAAGGCGAGATTCGCGTGTTGCGTGAGCTTCAACGCACGGAAACCGGGGAATCGTTGAGTAGCATCGGACCCGCAGACGAGGTGCTAGTCGCGGTGGACATAACTTGAACATGGCCGCTGAGTGCAGAATACGCTGAGTGAGGCATTTGATTGAGGCTCATTATGGCGTTTGCCCCCACACGTGATCGCTATCCTTTTTGCCATCGACCATGTCCAGAAACAGAGATTGGTACCAGAGTGGTTCATATAGCCCAGGGGACTTCAGGTCGAAATCAGACACCTCCCAGAGTTCTCCCAGGTTCAAGGAACGGGAACCTGAATCGTTGGCACCGGCTGCACTCGCCAAACATGAATTTCTATTGCCCTTTTCCCTTCCAAACACACATAATTGGCGTATCTCTGATCTTGGGCCTGGTAAGGGCGTCGACTCGTTAAGCGCAACGGCGCATCGTTCATGAGAAGCACTCATTGAGTCGGGGCAATGTTTTAAAGCTCGACTACAACGATGGTAAAAGGCCATCTAATATTCACTCCAGCATGAAATTTAGATACCGCCTTCTCACCGCAGTCTCCCTCATCGGCTCTGGTCAGTGACCATCTCTCGCGAACCATGCACGTCGTTGACTTTGCATAAATAGTCTTGTCACAAACACCGACAGAATACGTCGATTCCGACATCGATTTCACCGGGATCACTGAAAGCGTACACGGCGTAACCTACGGATTCGTCTTGCCTCCCGCAAATGAGTCTGATTCCGCTGAATTTATTGGGCAAGTAATTGCGCCCCTGGAAAATAAATGGGTGGATCTGCCTATCATACGTACGACATTCCCGTTGTTGACATGGAACTCCAGGTCGGCGTCGCTTTAGGTGGACCCAACAGCTTGATGTTGGTCGCTTGGCCGAACGAGACCACTATTTTTGGCTCCCCGCGCTATGTCGAGTACGTTTCCCACCCATTTATGTACCCACAAACTAACAACCATTGCTAGTTCCGATTATCAGGCAGCTCCATACGATAACGCTAACGTCTCCACAATCGGAAGCACCGTGAATGAAACTCATTGGAAGTGGACTTACCGATGTGAGAATTGCACGAGTTGGCCTGGAGGTAGCTTAGCGTTGCACGGTTCCCAACCGATGACCTGGCTCGTTGGTAAACATTTATGCCCCATCCGTTTCCGAACCAGGCTTTGATAGCTTTTCTCTCTCTAGGATTCGCACCAGTAGAGACCCCAGAGGCCGAGAACAGCACCCTGAGCCAGTTTAGTGATAGTAGGTGGCTTGTTTCATGCATATGTATCTACCTGATCCATGTTCCAGTCGGACAGTGGGAGCAAGACCTTGTCGACGCCCAGAATGCAAACTATAGCAATTTCGTTAACAGTAGCAGCAGCCTTTGGACCCCGAACATCATGTTCCCTTCCGGTGTCGGCCAGTCACAATACAAGCCAGCATTGGCAGCCCATGCCGGCAGGCTCTGGGCCGTCGGCGTGGTCGGCAACCACTCGCTCTGGTACGCGTCTGGCAACAACACCAAGTGGGACCAGAGCACGACGTGGGTTAACAACGAAGTCGCGCAGGAAGGGCCTGCGGTGGCGGAGTTTGCCGGCGTCCTCCACCTCGTCTTCCCCGACAAGACCAGCGGCAGCCTCGTACATTTGCAATACAACGACACAACCGCGGTATGGGGTCAGCGTATCGTGTTGAATGTGACCACGAGCGGCCAGCCGGCACTTGCGGTGTTCAACGGGTCGCTCGCGATGGTGTATTACGACCCGTCCGACAGCAACCGGTTGCATGCGGCCGCGTGGGACCCCGTTGGATGGGGCTCGTTCACGAACCTGGGCGAACTGACGTGGGGGACTCCTTCGTTGTATACCGTGGGCACGGCCACTGAGCTTTATCTTCTGTTCCCTGCCAACAACAACGGCCGCACCATTCTGGAGATCTCCACGACCGCCGTCAATGGTACCTGGGGCCGAGTGACTGCGCCAAACGAGCAGTCTGCGTTCGGGACGAGCGCAGCGAAATTTGGGAACACAGCTGCTATGGGCTTTCAGTCCAACAACGGCAAAGGACAAGTCTTGGTGAGCTTCTGGAACGGGACGTCTTGGTTGCCGCATGAGAATGTTGCTAGCCAGACCTCTAGCCACACCCCCGCCCTGGCGGTGCTTGATGGAATTCTCAACTGCATTTTCCCGTCGCACAACTCCAATGAGGTGGTGCTTTGGGCGCAACGCCCGCTCTTGGCGTATCCGCTTGATTCGTGGATGGCTCATTTGGATGGCGGCCTGTACATTTCACAGCTTTCTCTTCCGGGAACGCATGATAGTGCTGCGGTTACCGACGTCCCTTTTACGGAGACGCAGACCATGTCGATCACCGAGCAGCTCGCGGCTGGCATCCGGTTCTTTGACCTCCGCTGCGTGCTGATCGCAGATACACTGCAGATGTACCACGGCATCGTTTCGCTGGACACCACTTTGAACACCATATTACAGCAGATGTATACCTGGTTCCTTGGCAGCCCCACCCGCGCGAACGAGGGGCTGGTCGTGTCAATCAAGCAGGAGGGCGCGACGCAGGATTCGAGCATGCAGTTTGATTTTGCGGTGTACGCGACGGTGCAGCAGAGCGAGTTTTGGGTCACCAACGCGACAATTCCGCAGTTACAGCAGCTTCGGAGGAAGATACAGTTGGTGCGGCGGTACACGGCGGTGGACAACACGACTGTAGGTGTAGACTTTCGCATCGGCATTGACGCGAGCGCGTGGGGAGACCTCGTCCCGACGCCCAACGGGGCGCTTGTGATCGAGGACAACTACGACTATGACGGCGTCGTAGGCTTTGCGTCGGTGGTCGCAAACAAGACCGCCATCGTGGAAGCCGCACTCGCCGCCGCGATGGCCGACACCGTGGCGACCAACTGGCACATCTCGTTCTCGAGCGCATCCAACACGCCATTCCACCCGCCGAGCTCAATTGCGCTCGGGGGCGTCTCCATCACGAGCCCGCTGAATCCATTCGTGGTCGGCGTTAATCGGCGGTTGTTGACGTATGTAAACCCGCTGCTGTTGGTTCCTGCGCCGCGGGCCCAGGTTGGGACGGTGCTGATGGACTTCCCCGACTCACCGAATGGTGGAGGGCTGATTGCAGCGATAATTGAGCTGAATGGGTAGAATGTATGTAGTTGAATCCGAATCTATCCGAATCGACACCGAATGCACCCGAAGCGCGTCAAAAGCTGTGCTAAAATTAGTACACGTGCCGCGTACTTTAACCGCAATAAAGGATTTTGACGCTTGTCCACAGCCTTGAACAAGTCGGAATTATGCTCAGCGGCGATAGCCTAGTCGAATGGGTCGAATGAGCTGAAACACCTTTTTTTTTTGGAGAATATGTGGCGGTTAATTCGCCGTATATATTTTGCTGCACGTGCAGTGCGTCACTCTGTCCCTCCATTCTCGACTGCACTCGGCCATGGATGCGGACGAGACCCCCGCCGACGAGCCTACAAGAGCGGACGTCCGACGCAGCCTCTCGCTCTTCGGGAAGATTCTTCCAAACGACGTTGGTTTTTTTCTGGGCTGCCTCGAGGCAACACTGATCCGACTTGCTCCAGTTCAGTGCACTTATCCGCTCGAGCAGCCTCACCTCCAGGGGAAACGTACGCGTCTAAATGCCTCGTTCACAGTGTCCAGCTGACCCCATTGCAGGAAGGCAGGCGACGTAGACGGTCACGAAAGGTGACCCTCGATTACGTGAAGCAGGAAATGCTGGACGATATGGCCAACGAGCGCACTTCGCGGCCCACAAAGCCCGACTCTGGCGTCAGTTTGCATTCTGGCCTGCTGCTAGCCCACTTATTTACGTCTGCAGATCCTCAATCTTATTTCCCAGTCGCGATCACGCTCGCGTTCACGATCAAAAGGTCCAGCAGGCGAGGAAGCAGCCGCGGTCGATGTGGTCCCGCAACTCTCTGCGGAAGACCAAGCAGCGCAGAGTCCACACAAGCCAGCGGCCCTGCTTCACTCGCGGCCCCTGTCGGTGGCCACCACAAACACTGCAAGCACCGTGACTCCAACCAATGTCACCCCTCGCAAACGCGCTGCACCACCGCGAATTCCCATCGCGTCGGTGCAGGAGGAACCCAATGTTGCACAAAAACATGCACCCAAGAAGAATTTTCACATTTTCGGCATCCCGCTTCCCAGTCCCAGAAAGTCTTCATTTGGCAGTCGTCCGACAACCCCCTCTGAACCAGCGTCTCCTGCGGCCCCAGTGCGGCGCAAACGTTCGCCATCACCCCGCCGCGCTGCAGCTTCGTTCACACCAAAGGCTAAACCCAAGCCAGGCGTCGGTGTTGGCGCGGCACCGTCGTCGAGACTGGACAATTTCTCCAAGTTCTTTGTGGGCACCGGAATGCGAGTATCGAGTACCCCGGAAGCCCCGCGACCCGCCACCACCCCAACCAAACCGCCACCGTCGAAGATTCCCACACCTTCAAAAATTCCCACTCTCAAGCACTCACCTGCATCCCAAAAGCCCACGGTCGCCCACATTTCTCCGTCCACCATCGTCGCAGATCCCGTCACTCCAAAGCCGGTAGTAAAGCAGCCCAGTCGCCGGTACATGTCAGAGGTCGGTAACACAGCGCGTGTGCGAGATCCGGCGACGCCGACGCCCGCCCCAAGGGTGCCGAGCAGCAGCATGAGTTCTGTTGGCGCTAGCACCGCGCGCGCACGTGTATCGTCGGGCGCCAGTGCGATAGGCGCCGGGTCTGTGGTGCACGCTCACAGCAGCATCGGCAATCCGCGAGGATCCCTCCTTGGCCCGCGGACGTCGGCCACCGGCTCTATGCTGGTGCCTACACCGACACCGCGCGCGCGGACCATGTCGTCCACCGGAACACGGTCTGCGATAGGCGTATCCTCGCGCACAAGTGCTGCCACTGAGACGACAGCCACAGGGTCGACGGTTTCGATGCGCGAGCGACGGGTCTCCAGCGACTCATCGCACGCCTACCGCGCATATCGCCCAACTGCGCGGTTGGGAGGCATTGAGGAGGATCGATCAGTTGCAAAAGGAGCAGCTCATATCAGGCACGTGACCGCAGCGGCTGCAGTTGGAACTCCCACGACGACAACCTCCCCGATGACCACCGCAGCGGCGACTGCACCCAAGAGCACCTTTGGCACCGCATCAGGCCGCAAGCATGGTTCTTTTGACTTTGAGCGTCCAGGCTGGGGGACGATGGCGGGCAGGGGGGCAGCCAGCTCGTTAGGGATCGGTTCTCGTGCCAGGCGGGATGGGCGTGGCGCGTCCGAGTCAACTACTGGGCAGTCAGAACGAGGGACGGGTCCGGGGATGGCGGGGGTTGGCGCAGCACGCCTCTATGCGTCGACATCTGCAACGCACCGCAGCGTGCGGGTCGTACCACCACCAACACCCCCGGAGCAGCTGCAGCCCAACCACACGGGCGCGTCGACGTCAACCTCAGCCTCGCAAAGTAATGTCACTGGGGGTACGAGTAGTTGGGGACGCAGCACAGGAAAACGCCTCAGCGCGGGGCTAACGAAGCTCACGAGTGGGCTAGGGCTCGGCAAACCGTCGAAGAGCACTGTCAGTGCCGGCAAGGAGCGGCAGCACGGCAAGTTCGCCTTCGAGCCGCCGGTGCCGGCATTGCCGCTTAGCGTGCGCCGCGAGCAGTCGCGGGACAGTGAGCGGGAGCGGGACAGGGAGCGATGGGAACGGGACGAGCGTGCGAAGCCGCCAATATCGCCGTCGCGCATACGACATAATGCCAGTCATTCGACGTCGAGCACGACGAGCTCGACACACACGGGCGTCAGCGTCGGACACCGGTCCGGCACGAAGGGCCGGTCACTCGACCTCGGACTGGGGCTCGCATGGGCGCCGACCAAGGTGCGCGAAGACGCAGTCATGCCCGAGTCGTCGTTTGGACGCACCCTCAGCGCCAGCCGACGTGAGCAGCAGGGCAAAGAGGTCGCAGAGGTGCTCAGACAGGTGCTAGATGAAGACAGCTACAGGAGCTTCAAGAAGTGTGAGTTTGTCTTGCTTTCAGTCGTACGAGAAGGCTGCTAACGATCTTCGGCCCAGACGTTCATCGCTTCGACGCGCACGAAATCCCGTTTGACGGGCCTACGGGGATTGTTACGCGAGTAGAACGCCTTTTGCGTAAGGGTGCACCGCACACCGATGACGACGAACGCGCGCGCCTCCTCGACAACTTTGTAAAGCTGATCCTTCAAAATGCGTAGTATCCACGCCGCCGCCCTGCAGCTACGACCCTCACGGACGCGATGCCGACGGGATTCCATTCCAATATGCATACTAACGCCGACTCACCGACTCGCCACGTACAGCCTATGCACGTGTACCGCACGATCTATTCGACCTCCGGGGGGCGTCATCGCCGACCCCATGCCACGACACCATACGGTGTCACGCACCCTTCGACTGATTCTACGCTATTCCCAACGTCCTTGACGCACGCCGCTATTCGCCCAACACATTCCATGTATCGCCTGCCCTACATACATTATATCTTATTTTGCCGTCTAGGTTACTTATCTTCTCCTTTATTTTTCCTCTTGCATGCTTCACCGGCGCAAAGATCTCTCCGTTTGTCGCCTTTACTTATCGGTCTATTGTGGTCTTTTGGTTTCTTCGCCTGTGTATGGTATATGTGTTCGACTATTCGTGTATCCTTACTTCCCAGCCTATCTACTAATCCGCTGTCTGCAATGCTATCTGATGTTATGATGATACTCTTCTGATACAGCTTCCTTGATGGGCAACGGCACGTAGATTTATTTATCCAACTACTCGCTGAATTTACAGGTTACAAACACAGGAACCGCCTCATCACATTTTTCTTCCTACTCTTGTTGTCAGCTGGTCCCGACTTTTCGCCAATAGGCGCCTCTTGGGTTGCGATGGTGGACCGGTCCCAGTCAGTCTCTTGAAGGTTGTTCGGCGCCAGCTCCGGCGCAATAGCTGGATGGATATTCTTATTAAAGCTACACGGGACGAAAGAGCAACTCGACTAACCCAGCACCGCATACTCTGCCAACGACAATCCGGAAGCGTCGTTCGTGGCCACATTCGGGATTTCGTTGACGGGGTTCACAACATCGGTTCCAGAAACCTTGACTGGGGGCGGAAAGACTCCCGTTATGTTATTGTTGATTATGGTCCACGCCGCTTGTTTGAGCAACGTGTCGTTGAGGCGTTGCCCTACCAGACTAAGTTAAACTCTTGCATTGGGGTCTATTTCGATACGTACCGGCGTAGGCTTGCAGTTTTGCGTACCACTGTTACCCGCAATTACGCATACGCTGATATACGAGACGCAGATAACTCACCTGGGGAAATACGCCGGTAGAGAAGGTCTTTCCATAGCGGGCGAGGATAGCAGATGAAGGGCCATTGCAGAGACGACAGAAGTCTAGCCACGCGGCGTCGAATTCAGGGACGTCGGTGATGATCTATACAATCTTAGTCTCCTTGAGCGTTCGAAAAGACGAATAATTACATCCATGGCCTCCATCAGGAACTCCCCCCCTCCGAATGGCATCATGAGGTTGTATCTGACGAAAGTCGTCAAAAGGATGCCCCCAAGTCAGGATAATTCACTTACGAACTCAACCCTTCGCCCCCTTCGTCAATCATATGCGAGGTATCGGCGTTCCATCCCACGGCGGAACTAGTAAGCCTTTAGACCCGACTGTCTTCACAGGGGTGATTCGAACTCAAACCTATTTCCAGTAAACAAGCCGAATTTGAAGCTCCCGATATCATTCTGCCAACGGAAAACACTAAAAAAAAGTGGCGGAACTTGTTATCGTTGAAACGCACCATGCCGATCTTGATTTTTTCCAACCATTGAGAGTCATTCTAACATAATTGAGTAAAAACGATCGATTGGAAGTCAGTCTACTAACGGTGCGTTCCCATTTGGTGAACCAGTTTCCAGCCAGTGTAGTCCAATCAGGGCCAATGCGAAGCCGGCCCGGTCCGGCAGGATCCGGTGGAGGGAACACCTTACGTAACGGCTCCCAGACCATTATAGTTTCGCCAGCCTGGAGAGAAAAGTCCATAATGTCGCCAACCAATTCATCTGCTGTTAAATAATAAAACGGCCGTTTGAGAGTACTTCCGGCGACACGGGCCTCTTTCGCGCCATCGCCCCAGTGATTTACGTTGTGTCGACTCCCCAAGCCTGCGAAAGGGCCAGTGTGATGGAAATCAACCTCGGAAAGATGACGGGTCATGGCGTACGCCATTCTCCAGACGTCCGCTCTCCCCGTCCGCATAAAAGACATCCAGAGCCAGAGGTCGGTACCTAGATCCTTTAGTTTTGGGAAGAATAAAAAAGGGTCAATGTTTACCGATTTCGCCATTGTCCCAGGCAAACCCGCCGACATCGTATCGCCAAGTGTGCCGCGTCTGGTCATAGCTTATTAACGGCGTCAGAGAAGGAAAAAATGGCACAAAAGGGGAGCTTTTACGTGTGCATGACGTCGCCATAGTCCCAGAATCCATAGACTGGAGAGCGATTTTTGAAAAAAAAAAAAAAAACGTAAAATATCAGACCCATCTTTGACCCATCTTTGAGCTCACTCACATTGGCGTTGATTGACCTCCTGAATTACGTAACCAATTACAGGGGGAAAAGGAAAATAAAATTTGGAAGAAACTCACAGCAACGTAAAAGTCCAGTAGGGCGCTGTGTCGTTTTTCCAGAGCGGCGGCGCCAGTGGTAGAAGTATCGGGTACATTCCTGGTGCATCTGGTAATCGGGCCGATCAATGATGTTGATGGGAAACTCACCACCGACCACCAAACAACTTGTGGGCGGCGAAAAATTCGGGACTGGCGACTATTTGAGGGACGGTTGTCTAAAATCGGTCAGCACTCCTGGATGGGTGAAAAACGCGTATCGCACATGAACTGAAGCCAACTGAGCCAAAGTAGCGCGAACAGGGGTGGCACCGACGACTTGAAACGTCATCTCGTAGGACCTGCCGATGCCTAGAGGAAAACCAGGTTTAACGATACGATGCATGGGGGAGTTCTGGAGTTTACCAACCTACTGGGTTTGGATCGGGGTCACCCACATCTTCGTATGCCAAATCGAGCTATGGTGGAATTGCGATTAGGACGATGAATAGCCGAAGAAGATATATACCCCATGGGCGACCGTGTCATAATGTCGCATATCTGTGGCCATCGCCTACGACGGACATTAGGCGGCGAGAAGACATCGGAACATAAAGTAACTACTCGAGGATTGTACGCCCACAACGTCACATCGCCAGTGTCGCTCCCAGCGTTGCGAATGTCAATTCCTCTGGGTGCGCCCTGCCAAAAGTCTGGAAAAGATTGATACAGGGATAATCGAGTCAAGCCATGGCCAACCTCGCAAGGCGAAAACAACACCCCCACCGCTAGCACCGCCGAGATACCCGAGACCGGATGCATGAGTGCCGAAACCAGCGTTGTTTAAGAAGGAGGCTGAGCGACCGCCTGTTGTTCTCTTAGCGATGGTGAAATTGGACGGAGCGAGCTGGTCGAGAGTGAAATCCGCCCACACAGCAAGCTGATCGATCTCGCTGGAAACTGTTGCTGGCCAGGCTGATAATGGTGGGGTGAGGGTGCCATTGAATTGCGGGGTGAGAACTGCAACTGTAGCATCACGACGAAGACCGGAAACTACTCGAACAGGTTCTCCCCACACGCCACCATCGTCAGTAACAAATCTGATGTGTCTATCATGGACCAGGTCGGAAAGTGGTGTAGAGAATTGGAAGCCCAAGCCCTGGGTCCAGATGAGCGTTCAATGTATGGAGGAAGAAGTGGACTAGCCTTGATGAAGTCTTTGATTTGGTCCCCGTCATATATAAAAAAGTGGACCATTCGCAGAGTCGTCGCGCCGGCAGCTATGTAGAAGCGAACAATGAATGGGAAAAAATCTGCGTGGCCATTACCACTGTATTTTCCCGTCATCTATGTTATTTTTTGGTCAATTTCCTCCGCCCACGTTCAAGATGCTGAGCATACCTTTATTACAGCACGAACTGGGCCGCTCTGTTCGACAACGACCGATTCGATGTTACCCTTCATCGCCGAAACTGACGGCCGAGGTCCCACCAGCTCAGGTTCGTCGGGGCCTCCTTGCAGATGCAACACAAGAACACCATTCTGAGCCTTGGTTGCTCCGGAAAGACTGAGTGAGTCAATCAAGGTATTCCCAGATGTGTTGAACTTCGCTGTATGAAACCTGAGCAGTGTCTCAAAAACAGAACGCAGGAAAACGAGCCTGCGAATGATCCTGTAGTTACTGTTATGCTGGAATCCGTTTGCGAGACGGAGACTGGCGACGAAGGTTCGGTTGGAGTTCCAGGAGCCAGATGTAGAACATCGTTTAGTCCACTATCTGCTCCAAGACTGTGCCCGGTCCACTTCAGACTTCCGTCCGGCCAGCTTCAACAACGTTAACAGGGAATGGGTCCGAACAACAGAGTAACCAACTATGCAAGCGGCCATGTTTGAACTGGTATTCCTTTGCCTGCAGCCGTCACGGAAATTGGAGTGGTCTTGTCGATCTCACCTAGGCGGCGCCATCGCCGTTGGAATAAGCAAAGTAGGTTGTATGGGCCTCGCTCACCTTGAGCCCATGGCACTCCGAAGGAGGTGCCTGTAGGAGTTCCACTGGGTGCTTTTTTATCCACCCAGCCCAAGTCCACTCCATCAGACGCGCGAGGTTTCGCCATGGTCGATGCTCATGCAAACAGCGCGGAATCATTCTTATAGATAGAAGCGTGCGCCTTGGCGGGCCGACGAAGGGCGGGCACAAGACAACTCATGTGATGGACTTTCGCTGATTTGTGCCGCCGTTTCAAGTGATTCGCGAAGTCAACGAGCGGAAAAGAAGAGTCTATAATGAGAAAGGGAACGATCGCAGAGAAAATTCAGGCCCTTGTTGGTCGCGACATTGGACAAGGATTCGGCGAAATATATATTTACTTGTTCAGGTGACACACTGCCGCGAGAGTAGCGGTCCGGGGAACGGCAGGTAAAGTTGAGGACTGTGGCAAAAGAGATGATAAGTTTTGCCCAATGCGTGCCCGCTGCTGTGGCCAGTGGTTCAGCTTGTCGTGGTTGTTGTTCAAGGACGTTTTTGCTACCAGTTCGGATCACCCCTCAGGCTGCAACTTTACCAATTGCCAACCTCGAGTTTAATTTGTGTCCTCTCTTCTCTGGAACGCCCACCTCTGTTTCATTCGCGGAAGACACCCCGCCAACACACACGGCATATCATTATGCGGTTTCTCTGGGCGCGCCTTTGAAGCTCGATGCAACGTTACCATCGCAGCTGCAGTGTCCATCGGGCACTTGGATTTGCCTCAAAGGTGGGGTCAATATTCACACTTCGACCGTCCAATGACTGGAACAGTGTTTAGTTGTGAATACAAGACTGGATCATCCCTCAGAACCTTCACGAGTCCTCCAGGTAATCCGCCTTCCGAAACTTCACGACGAACACACTTGATGCAGCAAACAAGGTCGTACCTGTCGCAGGAGGTTCGAAACTAAATCCCAAGGCCAAGTTGGTGGCCAAAGCACATGTCGACGATTTGCACAGCGAGTCTACCGCATAACACTGTCTCATAAATGTTGAATATTGCTAGCACCCCTGCAAGTCACTCTGCACGGTGATCTGTATAATCGACAATCCCAGAAGGCTTCATTTCAATTCCATTGCGACCATGATTTACTTGAGGTCCGTCAATGTGCAGGGCAAGCCAGTGTCTTGCTGAATCGCCGTTAGCCAACGCTTCCAGAATTTTCCTGGCAGTGGAATGGCACTCATGCTTTCTCGTGGCGGACCAAACATGCTTGCCCTCGAGTCCTACCGCCAGGGGCACCGGGACCTAAACCTGAGGAACCCGACGCTGATCCACCGGCCACACCACCTCCTGATCCTGACGCGGACGTTGAAGACGGAGATATTGAGCGCACTCTGACGCCAATATCCGCCGTTTCCATTTTATTTTGGCTTTCCGTGTCAGTCCCATCTGTGATGTGCGAACTTTATCTAAGCCAACGTTCACAGCTTCGTTTTCGCCATCCGTATCTCGTATCCCTCTCTGTTCCGCTGGAGTCGACGACTTGCTTTGTGTTTCTCCTCAACGAATCGGAGTTTCACGACCCAAGACTCCGGGCTGCCTGCATCGAGTCCGCTCCGATGGGCAGCAAAAGACAACTCTGAAGAGTATGATACACACTTCCCAGACGGGGAAGGAACACCCTTGACTCCAACTGCAAGAGATTCATTTGCATTAGGCCAGTATGGTAGTGCTGGATAGTTGGCTCTTTTCTAAAAGCGCAATCATGTTAACACCGTCTAGCGTACATGTCTCTTCTCATCTACGAGATCTAATATACAGGTCGCCCCATGTTTCTTCCGGTACTCAGTTACGACTGTACCGTTCTCCGAAGATGCCTTCGTCTATGGCCTTAATTTCTG
This sequence comes from Mycena crocata, assembly GCA_029281795.1. Classification (NCBI taxonomy): domain Eukaryota; kingdom Fungi; phylum Basidiomycota; class Agaricomycetes; order Agaricales; family Mycenaceae; genus Mycena; species Mycena crocata. Next base: position 1,326,520 of record JARJCP010000003.1, on the reverse strand, counting down.
TATTCGAGGTCAGTACAGCGTACATAAAGTCTTGCAAAAGACGAACGCAGCGCAACGTGCTTGGAATGGAACCTGCAGTAAGCCAAGTTGCCTAACCAAAGCGCTCTATTTTAGTCATACATCATCCTGTTCAAGCTCTTACCCATCATGTGCCAAAGGCCGGGGATGCCTGCAACCAAAGGTGAATTTAACTTCAAGGGTAATCTGCTCTAGAGCGCACCTAGATCTCGCCAACATCCTTGAATTTCTCCCTCCTCGTCCAGGCCCCAAATGGGCTTGCACTTTTCGGCAAGCGCATCACCACAGACTTTACGAACGTTATCCCGAACATCGCCGACACTGGGATTGATCAGCATTAGGGTTAGGGGTACAAAAATATTCCCAAAGGTAACTTACCCAGTTGCAAATATCACGACGTCCGCAACGAGCTCGCTTCCGTTTTCGAACTTGAGTCCACTCGGAGTGAATCGCTCGATGAAACTATCGTTTTTCAGGTTGATCTTCCCGTCAGCGATCAGCTGGCTGGTCCCGACGTCTGAAAACGAATCAACGTTCGGTCAATACTGCTGGAAGCTGTTTACCCAGGTAATAGCCGCCAGCATTTTCCCAAACAGCGAGGGAGAAGCCGCAATCCTGGAGAACAAACCTGAGGGTCCTTCTTTGAATAGAAAAAAAAAATTGACCTTGTATCCCAGGTTAAGCCTGAAGCCGCGTTTTCGCAAGCCATCGAGTAGTTCCCTGCAAAAACGTCAACATCAGACTTCATCAACTCATTAATTCGTACTTGTCCGCCTCTGCGATTTCCAGTGTCTTGCGCGGAGCCAACAACTCGGTGAGGCAGAGAGGATACGAGGCATTCTGCCTATCCGCCACATCTGTGGGCGGCGCATTTTCCGAGTACACCCCTTCCATAAGAATTCGCCATCCATTTTTGGTCGTCATCACATAGGTCGAGCTGCGCTGAAACATAGTGACATCTACGCCGCTCTGTCAGTTTCGATGGGGAAAAATGTCAGCATGATACGGACCGACTCCGTGCTCATGATAATCCGCACAAATATCATGGGCTGTTCGAGCTAGCTCAGTATCTCTCAGACGCGGGAACACGCGGCGCATATACCAGATGTGCATGCTCCTATCACCACAACTTTTTTCCCGACGTGGTCGGCAGCCTTCTTGTGCTGGGAACTGTGGAGAATTTGGCCTTTGAACTCGTCCTAGCGAAGTCGGGTCAACGGGCAGCAAAAAAAAATGAGTGTGGGGTGCTCACCATTCCAGGATAAGTTGGCAGCTTGCCGCGGTAACTCCCAAATCCAGTCGCAAAAATGAGATGTTTAACTGTAAAGAGTCTATTGTTTCCTTGGCCATCCCGCACGGTCACTTGCCACATCCCAGAAGCGTCCGGAGAAGCTGTTGTGACTTCGGACGATGTCCAAACAGGAATTTCGAGTGCTTCCGCATAATGTTCTAACCAGTTTGCGAGCTTGGGGGATATTATTCGCATTCATGCACAGAAGACGGGAATCAAACAAGTACCTTCTTTGCGGGAGTATAGACAGGCCACGTAGACGGGAAAGGTAAATATGGCATGTTGTCATACCCTTACCAAACTAATAAGGATAAGACTGGGAGGAAAATTTTGAACACTCAACAGACTGGACTATTGCGCCAATTATAATAAGGATAAGATCGAGAGGGAATATTTGGACGCTCAACTCGTGAAGACACAATGCATCGTATCTGTTTCGCCAATTATCTCCGATGCGCGCATTCTTTTCGACCACAAGGGCGGATACGTCTAAGCATTTCAGTCGGGCGGCGAGTTCTAACCCGCTCTGCCCTCCGCCTATGATCAGAACGGTCGGATTTCCAGTCTCAAAGGCGGAAGCACGGCGGCGCGCTTCCTCCCATTTGCCATGGTTGGGTGTGGTATCACGTAAAGAACCGATCTGCAGGAGTGTTAGAAGCAGTCATCAGTGAGTTTGAGAAAACATACCTTCTCCGGAAATCCCTTGAGATCTTCGAGATTTGTAAAGATGCAGTGTGCGGTCCATCTTCCGTCCTTCTGCGGAATGAGTCGGAATACACCTGAACCTAAGCCAATGCTTGTCTCAAAGCTGAACATGGCTTCTATCCAGGCGATATCAGGAAATGGGCGCTTCAGCTCCACGTATTCCTCCTTAAGCTTGAAAGCAGACATGTGAGTTACTGCGAGGCGATCAGTGAGGAATTTTTGGACAGCCGCTCCTTGAAAAGTGCGAAAGTCCCAGGTTAAAGCCAGAATGTCTCTCCAATAAACATTTTCTGCACAGAGAGAATCAACGCCGTCGACATCGCCGTTTTCAGCAAAGGTGGCAAATTGCTTGAACCACGCTCTAGCGGTCCCTTCAGGGTCCAAATCATCAGGAATCGTCGCACCGAGCCGATCGAGAGTAGGCAGAAAGTTGGTAGTTTTGGACATCGCAGTGAGTGTTGAAGAGGAGATCCGAGGGAATTCGTCATGAGTTTAAGTATATAATACCTGAGCGTACGTCACATGGGACCTCCAAGTCGCTTCCTATCGTCCTTCCCTTCGAAGCCTTCCGTCGGATACATACCTACAATTTCGCACGGTGTTACAGAGCTGCAAGTCCAGATCAGCCAAGAAATAGACCGGAGATCGGCTGGAAATCGACTATAAAACTGCAGCTATTCCAAGACTTGGAGGCATAATATAAAAAGCCAGCTGACGTTGGTGCCGTTCGAGAAGAATTTCAAGCGAGCGGTCACGGTCTTATGTAATGTCTGGTCACATATTTCTTTGAGGGGTCGAAGCCAAACAACGCGTCTGTTCTACACCGTCACAATGGATGTCGACACAAGCTCAGATGCTTCTTCCAGTCAACCCACTTCTCCGTCCACCAGAATAACGCGCTCATACTCTAACCCCAATCGAAACCTAGATCCCGATCACGACAAAATCGCGTCTCTTGCACAAAAATTATACGAATCTCTGAAACCATACAAGTCGTCAAAAAAGACAAACGTGACAATTCCTCTTTCAGAATTTGAAAATCTTCTCTCCAGGTACCAACGTCGACGCTGCAGACTCTTCATCGTCTCTGATTTCGTTTAATCAAATAGGTCCCAACAAGTTGCGCTGCTAACAGCGGCATCTGCCACAGCAACTCACAGATCCAGAGAGGAGTTTTTGTCCCGTCAAATCTCAGATATGTCCGACAAAATGTCCAGCCAACTGAGCAATATCGAGTCTCAACTTGGAAGACCTTCACACACGATGTCTTCCGCCTCTTCCGTTCCTTCTGCCCAGCTGTCGACTAAACCTATTCTCGATGGCGTCAGACACAATTCGCTGTATCTGGCAGATGGAAACTTAGTTATAGCGGCACCACTCTCGGACGGAGGATCCGGAACAATGCTGTTTCGTATTCATCAGTCTATGCTTTCTCTCCAATCCCCCGTCTTCGCCTCCATGTTCACCTTACCTCGTCCTGACGCAAACCGGGACGTTTATGACGGTGTCCCTTTTGTACGTATGCCCGACGATTCGAAGCATATTGAAAGCCTCTTGAAAGTGCTGTATAATCCTTCGTATGTCCTTGACTTTTCTGCGGGCGTCGACAATTCTCACCCCCAGGTACCTCAGTGAACTGCCGTATAAGCGACTGGATCCGCTAACACCGTTGAATGTCCGTCGAACACTCGCGATGGCCACCAAGTATGAGATGGAACCCCTCAGAGAACGCATCGTTGCTCAACTGACGGCTGACTGGCCCACTTCCCTCACCGAGTGGGATCGCCTTGAAACCGAGATTATTGGCCTTACGGAGGAGCATAGTTCATCGGCCGAGAGCTATATGGTGGATGGTCTTCACGTTGACGATAGGCTCCCAGAACCAGGTGCTGCCATCCGCCTTGCCATGGATTGGAACATACCTAAAATTCTTCCCTCTGCATTTTACCACCTCTCCCGCCTTACGACCGACGCCGACTGGCTGGAGTGCCGCAAGGATCGTGGTTCCATGTTCCTTGAGCGGACGGCCAGATGGGACCTCCTTGAAGCGGCGGATCTAAGGCTGCTGCTGAAGTTACGAGAAAATATCACCGCATGCGAGTCGCTAGTCACCGCACCCCCCAAATTATGTCACTCGCCCGACGATTGCGAAGATTGGTGGGATACCACATGTCGTCGGTGGGACAATGCAAAAGATCCACTCGAGCTGATGAAGAAATTCGTCGAGTTGAGACCATCCCGCGGTTTATGCAAACCTTGCTGGAATGCGACCAAAGATTTGGTTCAGGAGCGCAGATGCGAACTCTGGGACGAGATCTGCGAATGTGTCGAAGAAAATACTAAATGAGTCATCAACCTGACCTGCATTCGTTCCTAACAAGCGACTTACCTTTCTCACTATCTTTCTTTCTTGGAATCATCAGCCTTAATAGCCAGCGTGTAATTCAATAAATACAGACAGTGCAGCAAAACATGTAATACTAATAACACCACTCATTCCGAGCCATAAACATTTTCCTCCGGCAATATGCTCCGTCTCTGCCCTAATGTAGACTCCCCTGGAGCCCCACGCATGGATCGTCTCGGAGGTGTGTGCAGCTTGAAACTGCTAGCAGCTAGTTGTGCGTCCAATTCATGAGGTTGTGGGCGGGGAGAGCGCGGAGGAGTGAGAGTGTTGTATCGCGAAGGAGATTGAAGCGGTTGAAGAAGAGGCGATCTCGGGGGTATTGGCGACGGGGAGTGTGGAGCGAGGATACCTTCCGAGGTAAGGGTGCGTGAGGATCTCGGGCGCATTGGCAGAATGGAGCGGAAGAGGGAAACTCGATTTTGGGTGTACTTGAGCGAGTCTCCGGGAGCCCCTTCAGCCGCTGTATGTCAGTCAGCAGGGTCAGAAAATATATAGGATAAGACCAACCAGCAGCACCAGTAGTCACGGGAAGAGCGTTGTCGTTGGCGCTTAGGCTTAAGAATAAAAACAAAGGTGCAGCCCATACGCAGACCCCGAAGAAGGTGGCGATTTCGGTGAACCCTGGCACGCCTTTTGGAGGAGGTGCTCCGCGAAACGAGCGCGTATGTCTCGCGTCCTGTGACATGCGTGCGAAGTGGAAAAACCAGAGGAAGTGGTCGGCAATGACCAACAGGCAAGAGCCAATAAATGACGGAGACGAGAGGGAAATCAGAGGCCATGTGTGGGAGAAGTTTTGCAGATAGACAATGTGGCAGGCTATGGAGAAAGCGACATGGGACAACGGAAGCGCGTCCGAGAGGTACAATATGCCATGCAGGGCAATTATGGCCTAAGGGATATCAAATATGCACACCGAGAATAAATTTTAGCGTACATATATCCCTCTTTGACCAACGGTTTTCGCGAGGCGGGAGTGCTACATTCCGTCAGTTCTCGTGTTAAGCTAATGATATTTATCGCACTTCTTCAATAAGTTCCGACACATACAACAAGCCACTCGCTTGGGCACTGTTAATCCCGACCCAGAACAACTCAGCCCAAGAACATACCGAGAGAAAGTGTGACGAAAGCGAACGCTACGGCGACCGCACCGTAGCTAGATCAGATGGTCAGCCACAAGATAAGCTGGTCTCCAGAAAAGCTCACCTCATATAATAAAGTAGACCCATTACACGTCTCAACGTGAAAGAGAGAGTCAAGTCGCGTCCAGCGTCACAGTGACCACGTGGTTTCAAACCCCGATTGGGACACTACTGCGACGCAGCTTTCCTCCTCTCCACCATGAGCAATCTCGAGAGCAAGTCTTGTTGTCGCACAGATGGCTCCAAACTAATCTCTATGTCTCAGAAACACTTTTCCAGCTCAAGGTCCTTTTGCACTCCAACATGCTAATGCCGTCATCACTCACATTTGGCTTGTATATTTCGTAGTTCACAGCAAAGACCCTGAACCGGCAGGCTAAGAAGGCGCAGAAAGACGAGAACTCGGAAAAGTCTCGCTTGAAGAAGGTTGGGTTCCACACCAGCCAGACTGCATCACGCCACTAAACGTCGTTTAGGCGCTGCAACAGGGAAATAACGAGGGAGCGCGTATATATGCATCCAACGCCATCCGGAAGAAGAGCGAGGCGTTGAATCTTCTGCGGCTATCCAGCCGGATAGACGCTGTTGCTAGCCGTGTGGAGACCGCTGTTACGATGAGGCAAGTGACGGGGAATATGACCTCGGTCGTGCGCGGGATGGATAAAGCAATGGAAGGCATGAACCTTGAGCGGGTGCGTGTTGGCGCCCTTCGTAATGTCTTGAACCTTATCTACTCTCACAGATATCCATGGTCATGGACAAATTCGAGTCCCAGTTTGCTGATCTCGATGTGCAAACCTCGTATATGGAGGATGCCATGGGATCGACGACCGCGGTTTCAACACCACAGGACCAAATCGATCAACTCATGCGACAGACAGCAGAGGAGGCCGACATAGAGCTACAGCACGATCTCGACATGGAAGCTGTACCCCATGTTTCCCCGCCAGATAAGATCGGCGAGGAAGATTCCAAGTTGGCGGACCGCCTTCGTGCACTGCGGCCTGCAACATAGGATCTCGAGTGGACAATGTATTTTACGCTTGTTTCATATACAGGATGAATTAAAATTGTACAGGTTGGATGTTCACTGGGTTGTGAGCCGACACTCGCTAATAAAATGCTGTTCACCTTGGCAGACCTTGTCATACAACTTGGAAGATGTTTGCATGTCACTGCTGGGGATGCTTCGATTTTTCTGCTGTACATACATACCATCCCGCAATAAAGTATTCCTTTTATGCTGACTTCGCAAGGATCGGCCGGCAATGGATTCAGTCCGTGTAAACAGCCGAGTGTGTTGATCGTCTGACTACGGTCTGAGGTCCGAACTCCCGTGTTGTGCTGTGCACCTTCTGATCGTCGTAGCCGTGGATGGAGTGAGCAAAGTACCATCTGTTCCCGTGGCGGTGCGGATCCTTCTTCGGCATCGTACTACCACCGCATTTCCCTACTCTACACCCTCTTTATGTTATGCAACTATTCCTCCTGCCCATTGGACTACTCGCACTCCTAGTCGCCGCCGACGATGCTCCGGTGTGTCCCGCCAATTTCCATGTCTTTTAAATTTTATTGATCGGCGTTTTTGGAAGCCTTCGGACGATCTGGTGAGTTCATAGTTGCACTCGGAAAATTGCGAAATCTCACCTTCGCTTGCTACTATTAGCTCAATAACAGGAATGGAACCTCGCCCTGCGATATGATGGAGAACTTCTTGAACAACTGCAATAATTCACGAGCGCGAGGTGAGAAGGATCACATACCACCCTGCGGATTTCCCTGAGTTTCATTACTCGCAGACGAGGACGAGGACGATGGGACGAACTTTACACGACTAACGCCCACTGCTTGTTCGTGTACTAACATGTACTTCAATCTCTGGAATGCCTGCGTATGGACGAAAACACATCTCCTCAATACTACCTACGAATCTTTGCAACAAAAGTGCGGGGAGGCGTCGCATAATGTCACTACCCTGGAATCGCCACCAGCGGGTTATCCTGAGTGGGCCTGTCAAGAGCCATCCTCCAATGGCACATTTAACATTGTGGCTGCGATTGAAAGTGAGCCGCCTCTACTTCTCGCATAGCTTTGCTTGACGCCAGGTTGCAGCTGCAAACGCAACTCGTCCACGCAAATGGAGCTCTCTTCAAATAGTGTTACCCATCCTCGTTGGACTTATTGTGGCAGCCGGACTGGCCCTTTGCTTCTTCTTCTATCGCCGGCGAAAAATGTCCAGTCGCCAGAATTCTCGGCGTCCGTGGATGCAAACGACTGGAAACCGACCACGTTTTCAATTCCCCACCTTTTCGAGCGCAACGATGGTTCGCGAGTTGAACCGGAGCAGTTCCTGGAGCATCGATGAACAGAATGAGGGCCTGGACGAATACCAGTTCGTTTCTTATCCAGCCTCCCTTCAGGGCTCGAGTGCAAGTGGCCATGTCCGGCTCTCATCGTCGTCTTCAGCGACACACCCGCCGGGCCCTCCCATGCTTGCAATTCCAGCCGGGAAGAAGCCGCCCGTGTGGTCTTGGCCAGGGAAATCGATTTGGAAGGGTCCCCTCCAACGCGTACAACTGCTAAGCTATGCGATACCGCAGCCGTGGAGAAGCACAAGACGCGTCCCCGTGAAAAATATTCCTTCATACACGAAGTTTCGGGTAGACGCATCAGACTCGGACTCCCCACTCTCCCGACACCCGCATACCGGAAGTCTTTTGAGTCGACCGGAACGCAGTCGAACTAACTTAAACAATGAGACTATATTCGAGAGGGAGGCCGAGGAAGACAGCAGCGATAGTGACGAAGAGGCGTTACCCCTCATTCCGCAGGGACATTCGCCTTTAAACCATAGCGCAGGACCACAACCCAGTACTGTGGCGATAGCCCCAACAGCAGGCACGGAGTCTGCCCCACCGAACAGCTCCCAGCGACCTGCGCGGAATACTCCTCCCTCAAGTGCGCCGCCCCGTACTCCTTTGCCACCTCCACCGCCTCCACCACAGCAACTTCCTGCCCAAGTGAGTGCCAATGACTGTCGACCATTTCCTCATATTAAGCTGTCTGCTAGCGATCCAATCCAACACCTGGGCCGACATCCCCGTCATCGCCTCAGCAGTCAGCGATACGAATACAAGTGAGTGAAAATATCTGACAAGAAAACACGTTACTGAGCATTCCATACAGCTTTCTCAAGCCAGTCTGCCACCTGCGCCGACGGCACCGCCTCCTCCTCCTCCTCCGACTGTCCCTAGGCGATCTCCTCGCACCCCTCGTACTCCACTACCTGGCCAACCTAGCAGTTTACCGCCTCTCCCATCGCCTCCTCTTCCTTCTCCCGCACTCTCCCCAGGACGGCAACTGCCTCCTCCTCCTTCCAATCCTGTCCCACAGACACCCAGGCAGACACCCAGGCACCGCCTTAGTAGCGATGGAGGATCTTCTGTGCGTTCGTTACCATTCACGCCGACGCCGCTCTATGTTCGTGGCGCTCCCCCCGCGCCTATAGAAGTCCTCGAACCTAGTACGAACGAAACTCCTCCTCACTCTGCCCCGCCATATGTTCGACAGCCTTCGCTGGACCATTCGCACTCCCCTGTCGTCTCAGCAACGTCGCCAGAAGCCGCGCGTTCTATACGCAGACTTCCCCTTCCACCAGGTTAATGTTTGCCTGCAGATGCATTCAGAACTCTAGTGCTGTGGATGCAGCCTCCCACGCAGGTGTACTAACCGGCCGACAAATTTGCCCCGACAAATTTGAACTGCTGACGCACTTACGCCGCGGGAAGCCGCGGGCCGGATGGACCACTAACTCTGCAAAATGTTTGACCGATCGGTTTTTTGATCGTATCTCAACATTGAGGTAACATTTCGGGACGAACCAAAGATGAGAATTATGTAGAATTAGTTCCGCCACCTTTCTACCATATCTTTGGATCATAATCGTTTGATGTGCCATCAGTTGGGCCGAAATACAGAAAATCGAAATTTGCAACTTGTGCTGTGAGTTTTTCCCGAACAAACTGAGACCGCCAGAATGGAGTTTAGGATATTCCCTTCCAGCCCACACTTTGAATTGTGCAAAAATATACAGGGGATATTGAGCTACAGGGCCCGCAAAATCACTGTTTTGGGCTGTTTTGGGCTGTTTCAGTCATTTTCACCTGTTTTTCGTCATCTTGCGGGCGCAATATCTCTATATCCCCTGTATATTTTTGCAGAATTCAACCTGTGGCATGGAAGAGGGCATCTCGGACTACATCATGCGAGTTTCAGCTTGTTCAGAAAAAAATCACAGCACAAGTTGAAAATTTCGATTTTCTGTATTTCGGCCCGAGTGATGGCGCATCAAAGAATTATGATCCAAAAATATGGTAGAAAGGTAGCGGAACTAATTCTACATAATCCTCGTCTTTGGCTCGTCCCGAAATGTTACCTCGATGTTGAGATACGATCGAAAAACCGATCGGTCAAACATTTTGCAGAGTTAGTGGACAACAATCACTGGTTGAACATTTCGGATTTTTGACTGAGAAATTTGGTGAAAACTATTTTGAATTTTACACCAATTTTTCAGTGAAAAAATAAGTCAAAAACTTAAAATTTTTTAGTAGATATTTTGTGATATTTCAAATTTTTCAGCATTTGTTGACTCAAAATCAAAATTTTCATCAAAAGGTTTCAAGTTTTTCACAAATTTACAACTGAAAAATTTGTGTGAAATTCAAAATAGTTTTCACCAAATTTCTCAGTCAAAAATCCGAAATGTTCACCCAGTGAATCACGATTTTCCTCCATGACTGGCACGCTAAGCTATTTATACATTATTCCATTGGACATCGTTACATACCATTCAGACTGTTCGATTTGGATTCGAACGTAGCTCGCGCATGTACTGATCCCCCTTGTGAAGATAAATGTGTAAAGCGCTACGAAACTTCTGTGTGCACGTTTGTAGCATACCTATATGCAGATGAGAGGCAGATGATTATACCTTTCGCCCTGCAGCGCTATAGATAGCTGCCTCGGTGTCCCGGAGGGATCATCCAAAGTGAGCATTACGAGTCCGAATTTGATGAGGCTCGTTCTTGTCACGAGATACTCACCCATCTTTGATTTCAAAATTAAGACCAACGAAACTCATCGTGTCATGTGACTGAGTCTGGGCCTTGAGTCTGGGCCCTGTCACGTGTGCTTTCCCCACCACAAGTTTCACTGTCAGACCATCAACCTTCATCGTCACGTGGAATTTCCGCCTTGGGCATTTTTTCAATCTTCTCTTCACTTGCTCTTAACTGCTGCTGTTTTCCGTGTAGCGTTACAATGGTGTTTGTGTTTCCTCATAAGTTTCAGGATCAGCTGCCCGATCATCCTTGTGTCTTTTTCACTGGGACCCAGACTCCAGGAGTAGCATTTGAGTAGCATTCTAGTCCCAAATGTTGGCAACCTTGACACCAGCAGGTATTATTTGCTTCTTTACACCCCTGCCTTCTGCAGCTTTTTCTGCTGCTCTGAGTGACTAAAGGTCGGTAGTGACTTACAAGCCATTGATGTTACTTTTCATTTCATTTTCCAGCTGTATGGCAATAAGTATAATATGGTCCAGGACTGTACTGTAGTATTTCGACCAAGTATGCAGGTGACGCGTGATGCGGCCCTCTGAATTGAATACTTTTGGTCTTGGTGACAGTGACAATCCAATTTGGCAGCCCAAATAGGCCTAAAAATGCGAAAGATTTCCGCTCCGGCATGCACTGGAGCTCTATATATGGTAATCTTGGCATGATAGCCGAGAAATGAAGACTTTGAAAAGTAAGAGCTTGGCGTGACACAAAAAAGGGCTGAATACTTGGTCAAAATAGTACAGTATTCTATGGTGAAGCGTAGTGTTGCCGGTGTTCGGTTCTGAACCGATGCTGAACCTGAACCGGACCCGAACCGGACCCCGGGTTCGGTTCGGGGTTCAGCAAATTCTGAATTTTGCCGGACTTGTGCGAACATGTTTGAACCGCTGGCCAAAATGGGGCTTTTTGACTCCACTAAAAACATGAAAACAGCGGTCATTTCACTTAAAATGCAGTCTACCGAGAGTATTGCATTCAGGATGCACTGCAAGACATTTCCCCAATCAAATATGCTTCCGATGGTTGAACTGATGGGTGATCAGAATAGGAAGAAATTCCCGGATTTGATATTTTGGGGTGTGTCCCCACCCAGTAGTTCAAATAGCTTATTCTGCTGGAATAAAACTTACATCGTAGAGTATCCAAAGGCTTCACGGGCCACAGAATTGGCACCTGGTGCATGGGAATTATTTTCGGTTCAAAAGGGTTCGAACCTGTCCTGAACCCCAGACCGAACCGGACCTGAGGTCAGGTTCAGGGTTCGAATTTTTTGACAAAAAACCGGACCTGACAGGACCCCGGCAACACTAGTGAAGCTTAACTTGCCTCAATTCCACATCATTATCAAAGTACTTGATCTGAAAACCAAACCTTCACTCTTGGGTGAATATTTCATCTGACAGCATTCAACAACATACTACTCGCACTGATGCATATAAAATCCTGCCATGTTTGCTGTTCAGGCCATCCCTTGCTTCTCACACACATTCCCAGCCCAAAGGACAGCAATGCTGACACTTGCTTAGGGCCATGTACATCTCTGCAGTCTTCAGGTAGTCCCTGGATCAGTCCTCCGCCACCTCTCCATTCACTCAATGGCAACCTAACCTAGCCTCAGGCTTCTCGGGTGTAGTTTAATTTCTCCCATCCTCAAGGAACTTTGTGACATTTTTTCTCTTGTTTAATTGACTTTAAAAGGGATGGGGTCCCCATGAATGCCCATGTTGTATTGTTATCCACTGATCACTTCCACGAATGGTTAGCATTTGAGTAGGATTTATGTTCACCTATCTAGGCCTCCTGTTCTCCAATTGTGAGATGAGCCCATTTCTTACAAGTCGCTAATAGGAAAGCGAAACACCACATAGAAGCAAAACACCGTACTGTTTGCCACCTTGCACATTTCCAGTGACCCCGAAATTTTGTGAGATGAATCCTTGCGTCATCAAAGTCCCATTCACAAAAGGATTCAGCCAAATACCTCCTGTATTGCCTGATCTATTCACATTTTCTTGGCCTGCTAGTTTGCAGATTTCCCGTCACAAAATCAACACACACCAGTGGTACCATCATGAGGTGGTTGAGGGTCGATTGGGGGTTTTCGAGGTCAACAATGTCAAATATGAACATCCCTTGTGGCGAAGTTCATTTTTTTGGGCTGCTATTTTGCAGATTTCCCATCACAAAATCAACACACACCAGTGGTACCATCATGATGTGGTTGAGGATCAATTGGGGGCTTTCGAGGTCAACGATGTCAAATATGAACATCCCTTCATCAGGAAAAACCCAAATTGATAATTATTCAATAATTACTTCCAATTATCACAACAGCCAAGTAATCACATAATTTTCGATAATCTGAAATATTTACTTTCCTTCTGGTACCTGTGCTTGCGGAGAGGTATACACCAATGTAAACTGACATCCTGGAATGATATGGATACCTCCACAAAAGATACGGCGTCTCCAGACTGTATCGCCAGATTCGGACACGGCGGCCAAACGGCGGCGAAAAGTTCGAAGTCATTTAAACTCCGCCATCATCAAAACACATACAACTTGTTTCATCAAATTTGATGTCGTACGACCTTTCTTTCTTCCTTTCCCCCACTACCGTCTACCTACAATTCCTCCAATCTCCCGCCCATGGATGAAGGCAGGCTCTCCAACTGGCCTCCGTGCATTCCCCAACAAGCCAATCAAACTTGCTGAGTCCAGACCTTCGCTCGCAACTCGTTCAGGTGCCACGTCACCAACAGACTGAGATGGAGCGACGTGTATGTTTTCTTTCGAGACCATCTCTTCTCCTTTGCTGGTCTCCGGGCTCCCTCGCTCCCCCCCTTCTACCCTCCTCCTTTTCCGATACTTCTCTGATCCCGTCATCGCCCATGGGCATCTCATACCCATCGCCCCCGTTCAAGCCACCGGTTCCAAGTATTCCTCACTTGTCGCAGTCAACAAGTCAAGCCCAGAAACCATTCTACGTGTGCAAGACCCATCCCCAAAACAATCTGATCAAGCTTTATCCCTGCTGTCATCAACCGTCGTCAACTCGTCCTCGTCGGCTGACTCTTGCAAACCCCCTTCCCGTTCGCCACAAACGTGCTTCTACCTCTTACAAGTCAATTCCGGCACCACCCGCACTTCAATTCCGGCACTGCTCCTACTCGCGATTCAAGTCTGATGCTGCCCGCACTCTCAAGTTCGATTGTGATTGCAAGACCTCATGCCTGTGCCGCATCAACTTCAAGACCCGTCAAGCGCCCAATCAATGCTTACTACCATTCTATCATTGTTTTTTGTTCCGTTTGTTTGCATATCATGGTTAGTATGTACTATCAGATGTACATAGTATTGCAATGCAGTTGTTTTGAATGATATTTGAAGTGTTGTCGGTGAACAAGACCGTGAAACTATGCTATATTCCGCACCTAAAATACAGTAATATGCAGCAATTATCAGTAATTACCGGGAAAATATCTGGACTTGCGTAATCCAGTAATTGGAAGTAATCGATGATAATGTCCCAATTATGGACAATTACTGCCATTTGGGAATCTCGGGTTTTCCTGATGTTGTGGCGAAGTTGCAAAATCAAGGCTGTTTCACAGGTTTTGGAGTGTTTCGCTTCTACGGTATTTCACCAAATTTGGCCTCTCCAAATGATTGCCCTTGTTCTCCACCAGTTCAGCATAAAATGATACAATTCTTTATACTGTATGATAGCTAGGAGGGCAATGGTGAAGTCTACAAGAGAGAATGATGTCATTGGAGCCATATTCAGCTCGTAAATTGCTGCGCCTCTTGAGCGTTTCGCTTCCCTATTAGCGACTGTATCCATTTTCAGGTATCCCTCCCTTTCTTTCCATCTTCACAAGACTTGTTACTCATTTGTCCAAGAAATGAAAAATTGACTTTCATTCCTTTCATGTCGTACTCAATATCTCACCTATTTTGTGAAGCATTGACTGTAAGATGATCCATTCTCTTAACAATTACTGCCTCGTTCATTGAATTTATTCCTCAGTTTTACCCCCCCCTTTGATTCTTTCTCTCTCTCCTTGGTCCTTTGTCCACAGACACATCAATATCCCTAGAAATATGGTGATTTTCTGTGTTTCCTGTTCACAGCCACCTGAACAACTCCATCAATATGAGGTCTCTCTCTTTCTCTTGCGCTCACAAAACTGGCTGCTACATGGTTCCGGCCTGTCACCAACATATCTCTTTCTTATTCATTATTGGTTGAGAAAGGTGTTCAATTTTGATGCACATTTACTGATTGATCTTCCTGCCCATTGGGCTGTTGATTGACCTGCACTGCCTAGAATTCATCCCATGACAGTTCACACATATATTGTTTCCACTGATTGTCAATTTCTCGTTTCTTCAGGTCCTTGGCAGCCAGAAAGTTGTGACTTTGTTGACATTTGCAGATGGTTGGACTAACAAACATGCCTTGTGCTCTGATGTAACTGTGCGACAGGAGATTGCAGTAAACTTGCTAGCCTTTCTCATCTCAATGCTGGCGTTTGAATCTGGAATTCTGGCCGCATCTCGAATTCCTTCAAACCAGCAACGACCAAGCCAGACACAAAACTCTTTTCACTGTGGAGAAACTGCCTGGCCTTCCGACTGTTTGCTTCCTTTCTTCCAACCTCACACAGCGTGTTGACAACACTGATGCTCCATGAATCGGCATCTCCTTCGAATTTGTGGTGCTTCAACATCGCTGAATTCCCCCATTTGCTCTGGAACCACTGGAACCAGGATTGTGTAAGATGTTTCTCACATTTACTCATACACCTTATCCGAATTTCAGTTTCCCTGCCTCTCTCTGTTTTGCCTGACTTTGGCTCTCTTTCAATAGGTACAGTTTCAGTTCTGAATCTCTTCATTTCATTACCTCTGCACAATAGATTTTACTTCGTTCCGAACCACATTTTTCAGCAAACCCCATGAGCATAGCAAAGGTAATCATTCTCATAGTAAAATACAGTGTGTTGAGACTATGCCTTTGGAAATAGGTATCAATAATATTAGCAAACTGATCTCACTTGTTCGTGTGGCAGGTCTTGTATTGATAGATCATCTATCATCCAGATACACTCTGATTGCAACCAGAACATTACATAACTCTTCTTGGGAGAAATTCAGCTGCAGGCAATTGTCTCTCAACATTTCAATGAATTTAATCTCTCCCCAGATTCAACATCCAAAATGATTCAGCCTACATGTAATTGATTCATGAGGTCAACTTTCTCATCGTAACTGAATCCATGAATGAATGCTCAGCAAGGTATGATTTTCCGTCGACTAAAATACCTATCGTTTTGCATAACAGACTTATTCCACCAGGGCTCATGTATATTCCCTGTGTCAACATATCTCGAAGGTATCCCCCAGGCACACTGGCACTCAAATCCCCTCTGAGCTTGCTCAACCTGTTTCTCTGTTGGACTATTCCTGCCTTGGACTTGTTAAAACTCCTTGGGCACCAGGGTAAATTAACAGGAGGGAGCACACATTCTAGCCTCTCCTAGACAGACACTTCAAATACTGCTAATAAGCTCATACCTGGCTTGGTTTGACTGCCCATTCTTTCTCTCTCATGAATTTGGGTGAGCACTGAGGTGCAAGATTGATTTGACTGACCACCAAAGAAACAAACAGATTAGACAGTGTACTGAACAACCACACATCTTTCCATATCCTCAGCCCAACCTCAGCCATCTCAAAAGATTCTTTGACCTTTCAACCAGCCCGCTTTTCCACTCTGCAGGCCGAGATTGGATATTGAATGCTTTGATGGGTGACATTAGGGGCTTATGACCACTCCGATTTTCAACCACATTCTTGAAAGAGCCTATGCATTAAGCTGTAGCTCCATAGCTGAGTTGATTCCATGATCAGTTCAGGCTTGATGCTCAGGTTGGAAAATTAACTGGAAATAATAGGGGAAGTCAAAAGTTTGGAAACGGCCCCAATTCTGGGGTCGATTGTTCAGTCAATTCTTGTGTCGATTCTGTGACAAGAATTGGTGTCGATCCAGAATTGGCCTGAATCGGTGTTCCTACTCCAGAGGAGGAACTGCATCAGAATCACTGATTCTCAATGTCGATTCTCCATCAGGAAAATCCAGATTTCGTAATTGTCTCCCAATTATCTACCGATTATCCACAACTCGACAATCGTTGATAATTCCGACATTCCGTGATAATTTGAAACATTCCCAGCCATTTCCGATGAACACTTCACTTTTACTGCGGAACAGCTGCAAGTACTTTGGACAACATGCCAGAAGATAGATATGGGTTGTGGAGGCTTTGTTGATGGGCTGTGGGGAGGAGGACCTTTCTCAGAGTTGGCTGATTTCTCGCCAAGTCGTTTCCAAGCCGGCCCTAAACTAATGCCGTCGGATCAAATGCACACGTGTATTCGAAAAAAGTGGTTCGACTTGATGGCACCGCACCAGATACAAACATCTTTCTTCCTTTTCCCCCATCATCTCCACCGCTCCCCACCGCCGTCGTTCTCCTTCCTTCGCTGCTCTGTGACACCACAACTCTTCTTCATCACCCACTCGTCCACTCGCGCATTGTATAACTGCTCGACTGAGTTGGCTGGCTGCAGTACCTGGATCCATGCCGGTATATGACCCTCTTGCATGCCCATGTACCCCTGCCCCCAACTGATACTCTGCCTTCAGGTCTGAAGACCCCAGTCCATGCTCGCTTGTGTGAGTCATTCAATCTCCTGGCTTCTGCAACTCATATCAGGTTTAGATTCCTTCGCCAGGTTTCGTGGGTGCTCATCGTCGTTCTCTGTATTCGGCACGAGGTGTGTGTTTCTGTGTCTGAAGTTCAGCCACACATCATCTCATGCACAACCCAACTAGGCTGTTGTACTCCCTCCCATCCACTATATCGTCTGCAATTATGCTGTGAGTTACTTCCAGCCTGATGACTGTCACCCGTCAATCCTGATGTCCCATGTACAGGTCCCAGACATCTCTACCTTCGCTCACCGCACCTCCTCGTTACATCCATGTTCTCTTTAAGGTGTGTCTCTCGTCAGTATTCATTAATACAGTCTCTCATACACTTATACATTGGCAGCACTTGTCATACGACAGACTGATGTATTGCCGCCGTACTGCAGACCCACGTATGTCTGCGACATCTAATTTCCTTTGGATCTGTACTCACCATCAGCCTGATTCCAGAATCGGAAGCCCCGGGTGGCACAGTAAATAGGGATATTGTTGTAAGTTCTGCCTGTTGTGATGACGTCCGTACATGTACTGATCATCGTTATGTGGTCATTATTGGGCCATGTTCCGTGAGCTCGTGCCATATTGTAAGTCCTGTCCGTCGTGATAATGCCTGCACATGTACTGGAGACAAGTTTTTGCCGGAGATGGACCTTGATTGATAGAAGTCTTGTACATATATGTCATTACATACTTTGCTTGAATATATTTCCTGTTTCGTACTTCTCTGAACGAAAATAAGAGTCTCCAAAGTCCTCCAAGACCGTGACAAAGTCTGATAATGTTGGATAATTGCTTCCAATTGGCAACCAATTGGCGGTAATTTTTAGGGACATGCCGAATCCGGTAATCAGTGATAATCCTTGACAATCGTCAAATTATCACCAATTACCGGTATATGGTGCCAATTACGAACTTCGGGTTTTCCTGATGTCTTGTCACATGATTCTCATCCTCTCAGAATTGACGCAGGAATCAGTTGCAAAATTGGACCGGTCAAAGTTGGGTCGATTCTCAACCGATTCTGTTTGTCGAATCTGGCCAGAATCGGACCCAGAATCAACTCCAGAATCAGGGCCGTTTCCCAACTTTGACTTTTCCTAATAGCCGGTGCAGGTACATGGCCCCGGCTCCTTTCATTTATATGCCGGAAGTCAGGCCTTGTGTTTGGTGTCCCAGTCTTGATCCTTGAATAAACCCACAGATCATGGTCGGCATCACAGCTGGCCCAGGAACCTCTCAGAAGCTGACCATATTTGCTGTTACCATCCTGTGGCAGTGCTAGGGAGCGGCGGGTATTAATTTCTTCTTCAATGATTGAAGTCATAGAAGAGGAAATTATGATTGAAGAAGAATAAATTAACGCCTGCCGTTGTGTTTAGCTTGCAACTGCCTTAGTGGTTTTGGAGAGCCCATTGAAACTCCGACCGGGCCGAAGTTCGGACTCGTACTGCCATGCGTCAGCACTGGCCTCAAATACACGTCATTATCAGTTCTTTTACGTGATGGATCTCTTTCTCGCACACTAAATCGCTGTTGGGGAGAGGCTGGAAACGCCAGCACGAGACATATCCTGAGAAGGTTTAAGACTGGAGGCAAGGAATACTCCTTCCGTGCCGGTTCCCCGCCGACTCGCAGGAAACGCATGATGGCGACGTCTTAAATAAATCTATTATTTGCTCAGTTGCTGGCCCCCACGGTTTTCCGTCTTTTCCTGCTGGAATCGTTCCGTGCCATGACCATTGACCGGTTCACCCTGTTCCGTATAATGTGCGTTTATCTGCTACTTGCATCACTTCTGCCATTAGACGCGTCGACAGTTCGTTTTCAATTGCTGGCGGAGATGTGGTACGAACTCCGCGCGTTCTGCTTGACAAGTCCTTTCGAACTCGTAATTTCAGATCCAGACCATACCCGGCACGATCAGGCTTTACAGGAAACAATGGAGGAACGGTACTATGCTCGAGTCCAGTGTGTTTCTTCTATGCTATGGCTCGGTAGTAAGTGTTTGAACCTCTACCCGGAAGCCCGAATAAAACAGGCATTGTCTCTGACCAGTATGACCATACTCTCATTAACATCCAACGGGATCGGTACGTTCTAGTCCCTGTTCACTTACTGTAGGGCTTCATGCGTGATGCAGATTTCTTTGGGAGTCCTGGCACTCCCTTTACCACCGCGTCATGCAAGCGATTTTACATGCTGCCCAATATAACAGCTAGTGTGCATTTTTGGTTCCTTTATTTCCACTGAGTTTTCAAGAAATATATAGTGCTCGCTGGCATGGCGGTTCAAATGCTTGTTTTTATCCGGTGCGCTGGATAGCTAATATTATCTTGGTCCTCAGCCTCGGAGTGAGGTCTCACAACGCGTTTCCAGAACGTACGCTATATCGGGCCGTTCTAAATTCGTTTGGATGGGACTTGGTGGCTTCATGCTGCTTTGTTTTCCAGTGGGAGCAGTTGTTTTATTTTACGCTCATCTCACGGCGTCGCAGTTTCAAGTTTTCGGAATTACATTCCATCGCGACGTGAGCCAGTCACCTCTCCGAAATGACCTATGTTATACTTACACATTTCCCGATCTCAGCCTGTTCTTTCCAAGGTGCAAGACAAGGAAGCTTTTTTATAGTCTGCTAACTTTATATCTAGGGAGCGTGCGTTTCTTTCTTTTATCGCCCGACATTTATTCAGCCCTTGGTAGATGCAAAGGGAAGGTTACTCGACCCAACGAGGTGAGTTGTAACTAGATATACGTCGCACTGTCGCTGAGATTTCATCAGCCAGATTGGAACATTGTGTCAGCATTACCATTTATATATTCATCCGATGCTTACAATATTGCCTCTGAAGTTATTACAGTGCCCACACACAGGGGGCATCGATCATCGCTTATAAATCCATAAGCGACAGTCGCTTATGTCTTGCTTGTGTCTGGCAGATGTTTGGCTTATTGCCTCATGGCATGCCTGAGGTGTCCGGCCATCATTCGGATCGGCAGAATGTCTTGGGATTTTTGCTGAATTTTCCCAAGCCTCGTCTGATCCGGAAGATGGCCGCAGACCCCATGCCTCCCATGAGGCAATAAGCCAGACGCAAGCAGAAGACAAGCGACTGTCGCTTATTGATCTATAAGCGATGGCGGATGCCCCCTGTGACATGGCCTTCGATTTAGTGGCCTGTGCAACTGCGACCTATTGCCTATTATTTTCTTCTCGGATTCAAGGAGAATTGTAAGCTTTTTGTCCTCTGTTTCAACGCCTCTTATGATCTCCCTAGTAACACATCCAGGTTCCTGCGCCGCGTTCTTCGCAATGGTTTGTTGTATACTTTTGTCGTTTTCTTCGTCAATCTGTATGTTGCGGCACGCATACCACGATAAACGCTTAACTTTCCACAGATGGGTTCTCGTGGAGTTTGCTGGAATGCTTGGATCTGGTGCAGCCTCCACTCTCCCTCTCGCCGTTGTCTTGATCGGTATGCGCGCTCTTCTGGCCCTGGAAATTCTTGTTCAATGTTACCGCGCTGTAGCCACGCAACACTTAGTTCTCAGTACTCAGCGATTGACGACGGACCAACCCTCGAGCACTGATGAATTTCATCGGACACCCACTCAGAGTGTCCGAGTCAGCGGGGCGCGTTTCTTCACTAATCCAGACTTGGAGATCCAGACCGGTGTCTCGGGTATTTATGTGGTCACGGATTCATGTGCGGATCCAGCAGCATCCCACCGAAAAACTAACCCAGAAACGCCGGAAAAACCCCGCTTGTATCCCGAAGATAGAAGCGTTGACTCTCATCCTGACAATAACGGTGGTTCAGTTTATGCCATATAATGAACTTGTAATATCATGCGCCTTGTATCTGTAATTGTTCTTCATTTTCACGTCGAAACACCAATCTTGCGAGGAAATGCACGAGGCAGCTGTATTTTTTTTCAGAATGGGACTGAGACGGACGAATCCGGATTAGGACCGCTCACATCTTCCCATAGTCTCAGAGGGTGATTTCAGTTAAACTTTCGACCAATGGGTGTCGAAAATTACAATCCTCTTACCCTTCCTTTCTTCCATCATCCTATCCTTGACCTACTACACGTTATGTACATGTCGGTAAGAGACATCTTGCCGAAAGAGAAGTTGAAGCGTCGTCAGCAGTCGTCAGTAGTTACACATGGTGTGTGGTTCGGTTCATAGTGTAAGTTACGATGGCATACAGTCTATGTAATCACTAGTCTAGACCCTTGATCATATTAAATTAATAATAGTGTATGTAGGGCGGTCAGTGAGCCCATGTTGGATCGTAATTTGGAGGCAGAGTCTCCTCCACTTCTGGAACAGGCACTCGGCCAGCATCTACCTCTTGCCGGAGCGGACTGGGTGCTGCCTCGCTTGGTGGGGGGCCCTTGCCCGGTTTTCGAATGTATGGCTGCGAACCTGCATGGCCCGCTGGACCAGGTTGCGGTGCAGAACTTGTTCCCGCAGCTGAACTAAAGCTCGGATCCGTATATCGATGTGGTGTATTCGGTTCGGAGTAGGGGTTGAAATCATCTGAGGTGGAGAGTTCGGAGTAACGAGTGCCTCGCGGGCCCATTGCACGGAGATCCTGGAGTGACGTTGCGGTTGAGTTGGTTGAATATGGGCTGCTGGAATATCGGTCATGCATGGATGCGGCCCCGAATTGCCCAAGGCCGATAGGTTGATCGGACATGCCCGTCAGAGATGTGGCTTTGTGAACTTATGAGACGTTCAATTCAAAACGCAAAAGCAAGACGTGAAAACTTACGCGAAGGGTCACTAAAAGGTGTTACGACCATTCCTTGTCGGGAGTTCCGCCGTTGTTTCTTGGCTCTGAATACCCGGTTTACCCTCCAGTTCTTTTGAGAAAAAATTGCTTACCGTCTCCGCCAACAAAGAAAGGCGACTATTATTACGGCGGCAATCACTCCTACTACACCGACCTTGACTTCTGGGTGAGATACGGACCAAGGCTATAAAAATAAGCAAACTTGCCACAATTCCCACTGTCTTTCTTGTACTGCTTGAACTTGACGTATCAGGTGTCGATGAACGTTGAGGCGACCCAGAAGAGGAAGATGACGGCGCAGCAGTTCTAAAATAGATTGTAAATACCGATATACATTCGCCGAGGAAACACATACTCCGCTGAAGCCGGCAGTTGCATTTGAACAACCTGTAGAACTGGTTGGCCCATGAAAGAACAATATAAAGATTGTTACGCACACTGTGAAGGTCCGAGTAACTTCCGCCTATCAGGTTTGTCATTTTAACTTGATATACTTGAGTAGGGTCCATCCCGCCCTCCCAGAATACCAGGTTGTCTAGGACGAACCACTTTGAGGTTCCGTTGAATACGCGTGCACCCTGAGACGTTGCCGTTGCTGGTGAGAGCTCCATACTGAAAGTTTGGTGGTCATAGTTGGTTGTGCCGTACACGAACAAGGCAGATCTTAATTTTCATAGCTTGGGTTAGTTCAATTTCGGTCGCACAACTGATAGAGCACACACGTATTGCGGCAGGTGAAAGATATGCTCGCACCGGAGGCCGAGGTATCAAGTCGCGTATAATCCTGATCCATATGCTGGTTGCTAAATCCATTACCAGAAAGGCTGAAAAACGTATTGGTCGATGGTAAGTCATTTACGACCGATACTGCGGTTTGGGTGGTGTTCTGTATTTGACTGGAGAGATAATTTTGAACAAACTGAATAAATTCTTCAAAAGAAATCGATACTGACTGACCTGGACTGAATGTCTGATCGAATGGTGAACGTTGCATACGAGAGACTCAAAGTCTGCGCTTGCGTGACCCTCAACATTATAGTGTGCTTGCTGGTAGCACTTAAGCCCCCATAAGTGGCCAACACAGAGCCTGCTGGAGAGCCAGCGACTGCCTGGCCCTCGTCAAGTGTGGTAGTATAGGCGCCGGCGGTACCCTGTCCATGAAGAGTCACAGCGACCCCCACGAAATCTATCTGGACTGTGGCGCCGGACAGGGACGTGAAATGGGAGGAGGTCCCTTGCGCGATGTTGTTCTTCGCATGCGTGGAATCGTATGTGCTGTCCGCAGAACCGGACCACGCCGACTGCCAAGAAGAGGAGGCGACTCCTTCGCGGTTAGGAGAGTAAATGAATGTCGGAGACTGGTCAAGCACTGTGATGTTGAGGAGGGACATGAGTGGAACGTGAAGGACAGGAACAGGGTCCGCGACCCAAGAGGCGTTTTCAAAATGCCTGATACGCGAATCATTATCATGCCTTTATCAGGGTGCGGGATGAATTGATGCAACCGAAGGCTATGTATGTCGGGACTTGGGCGGTCGACTGCACAGGACCCAGGTAATAAATATATATAATTGATTCGGGTCGACCATGGGCGCCTTGAAGAGCCTGCAAACTGGTTCAGGTAAGTAGCTGCCTAGTAGTAGTACATGCTGCGGTGGAGATGGCCAATTAGGGCGCGCGATCAAATAGGACCAAATTGATCGACGCGAAGTTCACCGCTGCGCCCATGTACCTTTACCTTGGCAGCCATCCTCGGGTCTTATATTTGGTCGCCACCGAGCAGCGCCGGGTCCTTGCTTTCCGTCAGAGCGACACAAATCCCGCCCAGGCCGTCGTAGAATTTTTACCCCAGGCGGAGGTCAACCTCACCAATGTCATCAGACTCACTACACGCGTCGTGAAAGGATGCCTTGGATTAATTTCCATTGACAAAGGTGCGTGGCCTATGCATCTGGAAGCGTCCCAGTATTCATTGAGACGCAGATTTATTTCTTGCTGTGGTGACCAGTGCAACAGAGGTCGGAAATACGCGACCAAACTCTGCCGAATCCGTTGCGCGGATTCACGAAGTCTGTTTCTACAGTCTGACCTCGTCGACATGGGACGACCTCGCTGCAGAGACCGTGGCAAATCCCGAGGCCATTGACTCCATGATGATGCGGGACAACTACGGCCAGCCTGCTGCTACCCCAGTCTTCGAGCATCCGTGCATGCCGTTGACAAAGATCCTGTCTTCTGGCTCGTTTTATTACGCCAAAGACTCCAATTGGGATCTATCATCGAGGCTCGCAGTGCGCCTTTCCAGAGACAAGCACACGACCTGGGACCTCGGAACCTTTGATGAAAGATTCGTCTGGAATGCCTTCTTAATTCGTAGTCTACTTGAATTTAGAGAGAGACTAGACGCGCTGGAGCGGAATGAGTTTGATACCTGTCAGTTTATAGTATGCCAACTCGATGTTCACCCTCGCATCGCTTGCTCATGGCTTGCAGGTCTTGGCCATTCAAGGGTATGTGGGGGCTTTCACGATGGCGCTTCCCGCACCTCCGACAGACGGATCGCCCACAATCGTTACACTGTCCCTCATCTCTCGTCTGGGATGGAAACGAGCCGGCACACGCTTCAATTCAAGGGGAGTGGACGATGATGGAAACACCGCCAACTTTGTTGAGGTTTGTTCTGTTTCCGCTCATTTTTCTCTCTTCAATTTTATCGAGTCCTGCAGACCGAGACTGTCTTCACCACGATCAACACTGCGTGAGCTATGTTCAAGTTCGTGGAAGTGTCCCTTGTATGTGGCCGAACTATCCAGGGATGCTCAATATCTAATCAACTGGTTAGTATTCTGGGAGCAACAAGGTTTACAGACCTTTGGTCATCGCATACAAATCACACGACCAACTACCTCCCAGCCCGCTTTTGACCGACATTTCGCCCAACTCGCGGAAGAGTACGGCTCAGTGCATGCCATCAATTTGCTAGGCACTAAAGAAAACGAGGCATCCTTGACCAACGCGTATGGCCGACATCTTCAGCTTGCTCGAGTGGTCCTCGGCGACGAACTCCATATTACGCACTACGACTTTCACAACGCCGTTCGGGTTGGTGGCCATGATAGCGTCGTCAGAGACCTGAGGTTCGATTTTCGGGGTTATTATTCGTTCCCCCCTCATTGAACGATCAGACGCCTCGAGAGCATCGCCGACCATGTCGATAAATATGGGTTTACAATGTCCGATGCAAACTCTGATGACATGGTCACAGATCAAAAGGGCATCTTCCGAACGAATTGTTTGGATTGGTATGTCGCTCGTATCATCAGCCCGCGCATCCTCAATGTGAATCAGTCTGGATCGTACCAACTTTGTGCAAGACATAGTGTCTCGCACGACTCTTGAGCAGTACATCCTGCTGGTCCGCAGGGAATGGATACACTCCAATTCTCTGTGGACACATCACCGTGAACTGTGGGCGGAAAATGGGGATGCCTTGTCTAGAATATACGCTGGCACCGGCGCATTGAATACCAGTTTCACGAGGAGTGGGAAGCGCACATTAGCAGGTCAGTCACAATTCTCCCACCGTTCACTTTTTCAACTACGTACCATAGGTGTGCTTTCCGACGCCACAAAGAGTGTCTCGAGAGCGTATATAAACAACTTTCAAGACAAAGGCAAACAAACGGCAATTGACATGTTCTTGGTCGGTAAACCGCGTTGTGCGACAAGCATGATCCTGAGAATTTCACAGGGCAATATGAGCAACCAACGATCGGTGACAATATTTGACCCTATTCACGACTCTGTACGAGTAGCTTTGGAAAATCGACTTCACGAATATTCCTCTGCTAAACAATGTACAATTTTTGTGGGAACTTGGAACCTGAATGGCAGAGTAATAAGTTGTTTGCAATTAATTGATCTTCGCTGACAATTTTCTGCTCACTTAGCCGCCATCCGAGTCACTACTTCCCTGGCTGTTTCCGAGAGATGGTGCGGCATCATTTTAAACCCATCACTTTGGCTCACCGCTTTGTTAGGTGTTATTGAGTGCATATGGATTCTTCTGAACGTTCCCTTCGAATTAATTGTTTTTCAAGCCCGGATATGTTTGTTCTGGGATTCCAAGAAATCGTCTCATTAACGGCACAACAAATCGTGCAGACCGATCCTGAAAAGCGGTTCGCCATACCTCTCATCATTGTGTTTGCACCGCAGACTAACCTATCTCAGTCGGATCTGGGAAGCACGAATATTGGAAACGCTGGATCGCCGCCCAAACAAGAAAGCAAATTATGTTCTCCTTCGAAGCGAACAGGTGAAAATTCTCCGTAATCGTTGCGATGTGTTCTCAAGCGGCCATTAGCTGGTTGGCACCGCCTTGCTGGTCCTGGTAAAATCAGAATTGACTGGTGTCATGCGAAACGTCGAGGCAACTTCTCGCAAGGTTCGTCGATCCTGTGGTTGTTTCCTGCTTTTCTTTTGATCCTGATGGGTCCCACAGACGGGGCTTCGCGGGATGTCCGGTAACAAAGGTGCCGTGGGTGTTCGACTTGACTACCACGACACCAGTTTCTGCTTCCTCACTGCCCATCTTGCTGCCGGGCATTCCAACGTGGAGGAGCGCAACATGGATTATCGGACCATCATCAACGGGCTCCACTTCCAAAAAGGAAAGACCATCTCAAGCCATGAGTACGCTGTATTATCACCACATCGACAATGGAACACTAATTCGAGGTCTCCAGCAACGTCGTTTGGCTGGCGGACACCAACTATCGGATAGATTTCGACAACGAGACTGTCCGGGCCTACGCAATATCTGACGATTTTGACTCTTTACTTGCGGGTGACCAGGTTGGCGACTCAATCGCCCAATCTATGCCTCTTTCTGAACATTGTGATGCATAGCTGCGCCAGGCGATCGATACTGGAGCTGCTTTTGCAGGGTACGAGGAAGGCCCTTTGTTGTTCCGGCCAACCTACCGATACGACCTGGGAACGGATAACTACGACACCAGCGAGAAGATGCGAATACCGGCGTGGACAGGTAGGTCCTTTCGAGCTTTCGCACAGGTAGGAGGGTCATCCATGCCTTGTAGATCGGATATTGTACCAAGGAGAGTCTCTTGATCTCGCGGTGTACTCGCGAGCAGAATTGAAAGGGTCGGACCATAAACCAGGTACACATCAACCTATATACATTCAATACGGCGATTTTAAATATCTTTGCAGTTTTCGGCATCTTCCGAGCAGCCATTCGGATTATTGATGTGGCGAAACGCACAGCGCTGTCGCAGCTGCTTCTCAAAAGTGTAACTTCGACGGCGCCAGGCGAAAAGCTCGACGATAAGCTGGCTGCGTTGGCGCTCCCAACGACGTTCGGGGACCGTATGTGCTGCATTCTTCGTCTCATTTCGCTGACATCAATTTTTGTTAGTGCCGCCACCGAGCTCAGATGAGGCGGCCTGGTGGAACGGTCCTGAACATCCTAATGGTGCAATCTCGATGTCGGAGCTACGGAATTTGAAGCCAGGCGCTACAAATCCGTTCGATTCGCCGGAGGAATCCCCTCTGTCGTCCTCGTCGTCCTCTGACGAGGAACTGTACACCGACGCCCTAACATTACAAACTCCCATTGCACCTGTGAAGGCTGCAGCAGCGCGCAAACCACCACCGCCCCCTCCGCCACCGCGAAAAAAGCCAAACGAGTGAACGGCGCCACTGTTTTCTTATTAGATCCATATATTGTATGTAATTTTTGTAGACAAAGTCAAACACGGAACGAAATCCACGACGGAGGCGGACGCAGGAGCTCCAGGTCGGTGACTGCTTCAGCAGCAGGGCACCTTTCAGGAAATAACTATATTGGGCCACCAACTCGCCAGCAATTTTCGCTACAACAGGCCTTGCTTACGTAAATCCTCCCATACCTTGCGGTTGTACACATTGCCTTCGTCGTCCTCCAGCTCCTCCATTGTCTCTTGTTCGAAAATTTCATGACGACCCTCTTGCTTGAGCTTTTCAGCCACTGTAATACGTATTTGAATACGAGGACTGCATAATGCAGGGGACTAGACGTACATGAGAGAGCATCCTCGATACGCGTGATTTCGTGGAAGTGCTTCGTATTTGGTAGCCCAAGTGCCCGCATACCGAAGGCATGCCGGGATTCCTGAAAATGCCGATCGAAGTTCTTCCGGCCCATGTACACATGGTCAGAGCATATCTCGCAGCGGTACTCGACGCCGAGCCCATGTAGCTTGTACAACCAGTAGGGAATGGGTTTGCCATCCCACCCAAGGGGTAGCTTGAGGGGGTTGTATATGCGCTCCTCCTCCTCTTCTTCCTCGGCAGGCCCGTCTCCAGCAGCGTTAGCTGGCGGCGGTGGCGGTGGCTTGGCCTGGTCTAACAGCTCTTGCTCGCGCTCGCGCGCTGTAAGTGAGAACCGTCGCTCAACGTTGGACTTGGTCTCGTTGATAGTCGGGGCGAGGGAGGTAAGAAGGGAGGTCGTGAGGTGCGTCAAGTGCGCGGTGTTGCGGAGGCGGGATTTTGTTGCAGAGGATTGGGCAGTTGATGTGGTAGGGGCGGGAGTGGTGCGTGTCCCGTTGGGGTTCGTGGTTGCGCTGGGTTCGCCAGATGCGGCTTGCTTGGCCTCGGCCTTGATGTGTTTTTTCGAAGTCAGGTGGGCGTCGTAAACCGTTTGCTTCGAGTAGTTTTTTTGACCTTGATGTGATTGTTACGAGGAATGCAGCAACAATGAAGTTCAAGTACTTACATGCAGCACACCAAATACCGCCACTCTCTTTGCCATTCGCTTGCGCCTTTGGTACAATCTCCTCCCATCCCGTGATTTCTCCATTCTCCCACTTCTTCTCAAAATCTGCCGTCGTTGCGAGTTGCTGCGACTCGATGTCGACCAAAGGCATGGTTCGTTTAGCAAACGAAAGCAAGTATGTATGAAGGTTTTTGATGTATCTGTGAGGGGGTTAGAGACGCAGATATTCGACGAAACTCAGCACATACACATCAAAATCTTTCGCAAACCGTGTCTCCTTGGACAAGTCGCGGTGGACAGGGCCGGACTGGGCTAGGAGAAGCAGGTCAAGGTACTGGAGGTAGCCAGGACGCTTGCCAATGTTTTTCAGGTTGTTGTACGCAGTGTGATTAGCATACAGATCGACGTATTTGCCGTACGCCTCTTCACCCGAAAACAAGAGAGAGATGGCTGGAGACAGGCATGTGAAGCAAACGCGCACGGAGGGAAAGAAAGAACGCACGGTCTTCCTCCTCAAACTCTTCATCTGCCCCGTCCTGGTTGGGGTCCTCGAGGAGGACGGCCAACTCGAGATCAAACCCTCCTGGGACAGAATCAGGGTACTTGGCGTGGTGCTCCTGGATTTTGACCAACCGCGCGTAAAACTCGGAGAGATCGTTCTGCTGAGCGGGGGCAGAGAGGAGGTCCATTTCCACATTCCTGCGTTCCTCGTCATCGTAGATGCTGCTCAGTGTGGTTACGCGGGACGAAATACGGTCGAGGATCTGGGCCGCCTTGTGCTCTGTCTGGAGACGGAGGTCATGGGAGGGAGCATTGCGAGAGAGAAGGGTGTACAGCGCGCGCTCGAAGCGCTCGACCTCCTCGTGTGTCTGCCGCTGCACCTCGATAACGCTGTCCATGGTGGTGGTGGTCCAAAGTGGAATATCACAAGTCTTTCAAACTCCGCTTCTTCACCTCAAACCAAAATGGCCGGAATAAACGCTGGAGACGAGGTACCGTTCTGCTGCTCTTCTATGCTGCCCGTGTTCACTTTTTGGCTCAGAAACTCGTATTCGAGTCCTCAGAGGCCGTGTCCGTCGTGTCCACGTTCGATGATTTGGGTTTGAAGGAAGACCTCGTTCGCGGTATATACGCGTACAGTTCGTCTTTCTGCGTCAATTATTCCCCATACGCGCTCACTCAGCATCACAGACTTTGAAAAACCCTCCGCCATCCAGCAGCGTGCCATCCTGCCCATAACACAGGGCAGAGATGTCATTGCGCAGGCACAGTCCGGTACCGGTAAAACCGCTACCTTCTCCATCTCCATCCTCCAATCTATCGATGTTACCGTCCGCGAGACGCAGGCTCTCGTTCTCTCGCCCACCCGCGAGCTGGCAACCCAAATCCAGTCCGTGGTGCTGGCGCTCGGCGACTACATGAACGTCCAATGTCACGCATGCATCGGCGGCACCTCGATTGGTGAGGACATCCGCAAGCTCGAGTACGGCCAGCACGTCGTGTCGGGCACCCCGGGGCGTGTATTTGACATGATACGGAGACGGAGTCTCCGCACCCGGAATATCAAGATGCTGGTCCTTGACGAGGCCGACGAGCTCCTGAACAAGGGCTTCAAGGACCAGATCTACGACGTCTATCGTTACCTGCCTCCCGCCACGCAGGTGGTCCTCCTCAGCGCCACCCTCCCTTACGACGTCCTCGAAATGACCACCAAATTCATGACTGACCCCATCCGCATTCTCGTCAAGCGTGATGAATTGACGCTCGAGGGAATCAAACAGTTCTTCGTGGCTGTTGAAAAAGAGGACTGGAAGTTTGATACGCTTTGTGATCTCTACGACACCCTCACAATCACGCAAGCTGTTATCTTCTGCAACACTCGGCGCAAGGTATGATTTATCTTCTTGCATCTGCGGTAACTAAGTCCAACATCAAGGTCGACTGGCTTACAGAAAAAATGCGCGCGTCCAATTTTACCGTTTCGTCCATGCACGGTGAGATGGCTCAGAAGGAGCGTGACGCCATCATGGCAGAGTTCCGCGGTGGAACTTCGTGAGTCTTTGCGTCCCACTATTTTATTGTGCTGACGATTGTCAGGCGGGTTCTGATCACGACGGACGTGTGGGCACGGGGTATCGACGTCCAGCAGGTTTCGCTGGTTATCAACTATGATCTGCCAGCGTATGCTCCCGCCCAGTCCCAGCCGTGCATGATGTTTACTGGCATCATTTTAGAAATCGTGAAAACTACATCCACCGTATCGGTCGCTCAGGTCGTTTCGGACGCAAGGGTGTCGCAATCAACGTATGTTTTTGTTTTTCTCACCGATGAGCGTTAACTGAGTTGCTGTTTCCCAGTTTGTCACGGTCGACGACGTTCGTATCCTGCGTGATATTGGTAAGCGTTTTTTTGAGCACAGACGGAAGACGCTAATCGTCTTTTCAGAACAATTCTACAGCACCCAAATCGTACGTCATCTGTTCTAGTATCCGTCGCATCCTAATTTTCTGGCAGGATGAAATGCCTGTTAATGCTGCAGAGCTTATTTGAGCGCTGGTTGAAGTTGTTCGCATTTAATCATATTTTTGGCCCATTGCTGTATATCTCTGCTGTTGAGAATTGTAATACCACTCGAGCGTAGACGGGTGAGAGTAAATTTGTCTGTGCGTGGTTTTGCTGAAGGGTAGCCATGTTTTCTGGTGCTGCCTCCTCCGTCCGAACCAATTCTCATTCACACAAAAGATAGGAGGTGGCACAGCATGTGTGGCTGTGCTACCCATCATGTGATGGCTAAAAAAGTTGTCGGTGAACCGCGAACGCGACGCTGCCGCTGCCGCTCTCTCACTAGAACTAGAACACAACCCCTGCTTACATCCGGACTGGCTGTCTCGTCAGTGTTGGCGCGATGAACATCGCCCACAGCTTACCCTCTACCGTTACCGGGGTCTCCTTCTCATTTCTCACCGGAGAAGATGTGCGCCGAATTTCCGTCAAGCAGATAGTGAACGTGAACCTTCTCGACGACCTAAATCGCCCCAATATTGGTGGTCTATATGACCCGGCTCTCGGTCCAACCGAAAGACAAGACATGTGTGTATGCAACTACATATTGTGCACCGAAAACTAAACCATTGGCAGCTGCGCGACATGTCGTCTTACTTTTTATACATGCCCAGGCCATTTTGGTCACATTGAGCTCCCAGCACCCGTATTCCATCCCCTGTTCATGGGCAACATGTTCAATCTGCTCCGCGACACCTGTCTATTTTGCCACAGATTCAAAATCAGCCGGACTGTGGTGCGTGCATTTTCTCTCCTGTTGCACCGCATTCGTTGGAACTGCGATTATCCAGTTGGCTAAATATGTGGCAAAATTTCGCTTGCTCGAGCATGGGCTGTTGGATGCAGCACAAGGCGTCGATGATTTACACATTCGGGTGTCGATTAAAAAGGCCAAGGCTGCTGCCAAGAAGGCAGGCAGAGGGAAGAACGAGGATGCAGACAGCGACGAATCATCCGAGGAGGAAGAGCGAGGAGTCGCTGTGCCAGACGAGACACTTGCTCAATTTACCATGAGGGTGAACTTGTACGTCGCCGTGCACCTTGGTCGTGCTCCGGATAGCAAACGCGACCATTACAAAGATGGTCTTGTGTACAAGGCGCGAAAGGAACTCATCAGCGAGTTTCTCAAGGCTTCGTACATGTCCAAATGCCATAATGAGGGATGTGGCAGGTGGGTATTCTTGTTCTACCCTGTAAGCTGACCGTTCAACTCTTCCGTCCCAGCCATGGGTATACATTCCGGAAAGAAGGCCATACAAAAGTAGTCGAGTACGATCTTTCGAGGAAACAGAAAGCGCAGCTTCGCCGGAAACGGCCTGATGTTCTGTTACAAGAACAGGCAGGGCACCTTTCGAACATCCTGGCCAAGAAGGCGAAACCGCAGACGAGCGATGATACTGACGTCGACATGTCCGATCCTGAAGCGGAGTCAGAGCCTAGCGAGGAGGAGGAGGACGAAGATGAGGAGGAGAAGGAGAAGGAGAACACGTCTAAAGGTCCACAACTGCCTAGAGCTGCAAACGGCAAGGTCAAAACTATGCGAGGACGCAATGAGCGCGTTGTCACTCCCGAGGAATGTCGTGCTCACCTCCGGCGGTTGTTCCACAACGAGGCCGTCATGTGTTCATTGCTGTATGGGCGGCACGGCCCCTTTGCTGTACTGTCGCGCGATGGGCTCTCCTTTGCCTCTGCAGATATGTTCTTCCTCGATGCTGTGCCCGTCGCACCCACTCGATTCCGACCCGCTGCCAAGATGGCCGATAAACTTTTCGAGCATCCGCAGAACGAGCTTCTGGAGAAAATCCTCAAAACGTCATATCGGCTACGGGACCAAAATTTGAGTCTCCGCGCGGCGTCGCAAAAAACGCCCGAGTTCGATGACGTCATGCGGAGGAGGATCATGGCGTCCCTCTTGGAGTCTCTGGTTCAGCTGCAAATCGATGTTAATAGCTTCATGGACAGCAGCAAGAACCCGGCACCGATGCGACAGGGCAAACTTCCACCGGCTGGAGTGAAGCAGGGTCTGGAGAAGAAGGAAGGGCTGTTTCGCAAACATATGATGGTATTGGAAGCCTATCTGCGAGGGCATCTTTATTCATATGTTTTTAGGGCAAGCGTGTAAATTACGCCGCGCGCTCCGTCATTTCCCCAGACGTCAACATTGAGCCGAGCGAGATCGGCGTACCTCCCGTATTCGCCCAGAAGCTGACTTTCCCTGAACCTGTTACGCCCGCAAATTTCCATGAAATGCGGCAACGGGTCATCACAGGACCCAAGGGATATCCTGGGGCGACACTCGTCGAATACGAAGACGGTCATCAAGTGCTTCTGGTACGGTCATCTTTTTGAATTTGTTGGCTAAGCTGCTCATTTCAACGTTCCAGGACAAACTGACCGTTGAGCAACGGACGGCTATCGCGAATCAACTGTTAACCCCACAGGAGAATGAACATGGGATTTCTGGCCGGCGTGGACTGTTCACCCGAACTCCAGCCATCAACAAGAAAGTCTACAGACATCTTCGAGATGGTGACATCTTAATTTTGAATCGACAACCTACCCTTCACAAACCGAGTATGATGGCCCACAAGGCTCGGGTGTTAAAGGGGGAGAAAACGATTCGAATGCACTATGCCAACTGGTTCGTCCTATGCTTTCACATCTTTCGTCATGTTCGTGGTCTTAGAATTCTTACAGTAATTCATACAATGGTAAGACATTCTCAAGACCATGATATGCGTACTAACCGCTCCGATATCCAGCCGATTTTGATGGCGATGGTATGCATCGTAAATGCTTATTTGCGCGCACATACTGATATCATTGTATCGCAGAAATGAACATCCATTTTCCACGTGAGATTGGCCTTTCAAATATTTTGACTTTCTCATGATGTTTGCGTCTCAGAAAATCAGGTGTCTCGGGCAGAAGCGATGATGATCGCCAACACTGACAATCAGTATCTGGTACCAACATCCGGTAATCCTCTTCGTGGTCTCATTCAGGACCACGTCGTTGCAGGTGTTTGGATGACAAGCCAGGATGCTTTTTTTACGCGCGAGGAATATTTCCAACTTTTGTACGGAGCCCTTCGGCCCGAGGATGAGGTGGACGAGCGTTCGCGCTTAACTACTTTGCCTCCCACTATCTGGAAGCCCGTTCCTCTATGGACGGGGAAACAGATTGTGAGCGATATCTTCCATGCGCCGGATCTTTTATGAATCTTGCCCTCTCAGATTTCTACGGTTCTCAAGAACATAACACCGCATAATGTCGAGGGGCTCAATCTCAATGCCGAGACCAAAGTTCCTGGTCATCTTTGGGGTAACGATTCCAAAGAAGACAAAGTGATCTTCATGGACGGAGAGCTCCTCTGCGGTGTACTGGATAAGGCAGCATTTGGGGCCTCGGACTACGGTCTCGTACATTCCGTATACGAACTATACGGTGCAGACACAGCGGGCAAGCTTCTCGGGATTTTGAGCCGGTTGTTCACAAAGTTCCTGCAGCATCGGGCATTTACCTGCCGAATGGACGATCTGACGTTGACTCCGGAAGGAAATGGGTGGCGGAACGATCTGCTCAGTAAAGGGAAGAACTGGGGCACGGAAGGGGCTATCGAGAACTTCCCGTCGCTCCATGACACCGCGAAAGAAGACATTCCATCGGCGTTGGCCTCCTTGCTCCAGGACGTACTCCGAGACGACAACAAAATGGCTGGGCTCGATGTAACCGTCAAGACGAAGCTTTCCAAACTCACCTCGTCGATCAGTGACGCATGCATGCCCAAAGGTCTTCTTCGGAAGTTCCCGCACAATCACATGCAAACCATGACTCTTTCCGGGGCCAAAG
This sequence comes from Mycena crocata, assembly GCA_029281795.1. Lineage (NCBI taxonomy): Eukaryota > Fungi > Basidiomycota > Agaricomycetes > Agaricales > Mycenaceae > Mycena > Mycena crocata. The sequence continues at coordinate 1,291,062 of JARJCP010000003.1, read as the reverse complement.
GCAGCGCAGTCAATGCAAGGCAAATCTCATGCGCTTTGGGACAGCAGGAGCTGGAGGGTCGTCGAGTTCCGGTCATGGTCAGCGGGAAGACACTTCCGTCTTTCCGTCCTTTCGAAACAAAGGCGATTGCTGGTGGGTATGTTGCAAGTCGTTTCCTGACGGGCATCAAGCCTCAGGAATTCTACTTCCATTGTATGGCTGGCCGAGAGGGGCTTATTGACACCGCGGTGAAGACTTCTCGGTCTGGTTATCTGCAACGTTGTTTGATCAAGCATCTCGAAGGGATTCGAGTTCACTATGATCACACCGTTCGTGGCAGCGACTCGTCCATCTACCAATTTCAATACGGCGGTGATGCCCTCGATGTCACAAAGCAGAAGCACCTGCAGTCGTTCCAGTTCATCGCGCAGAACGAGATCTCGTTTGTCAACATTTTAAGACCTCGTGTCCTCCAGCAGGACGGGATTGTCGACTCAGAGATGGCGGCCAAGTACATGAAGAAGGTCCTAAAGAAGTCGGACGTTCGTCCTGACAGGCACACACCCGCAAAACGCGACAGCTATGATCCAGTGCTCTTCGTGCACAGTCCTAGCCGTTTCTTGGGCAGCACATCGGAAGGTTTCGCAGCAGCCGTTGACAAGTACGTCAAGACCAATCCAGACAATCTCCTCCAGGTGAAAGACAAGGAGGAGGTGTATAAAAGCAGCCGGACTCTTGCTCATCCGAACAACTTCCGCCTCTTAATGAACGTCAAGTATATGCGGAGTTTGGTGGAACCTGGAGAAGCCGTTGGACTCTTGGCGTCCCAAGGGTAAACTTGACACCTCTGCTTTCGACACACACTTAAATAGCCTTTCAGTGTTGGAGAACCTTCGACGCAAATGACTCTGAACACATTCCATTTCGCTGGTACGTTTACTCTAATCTTTCGCTAGGGATGCGCAATTTCTGATACTCTCTGCTAGGACACGGTGCCGCCAACGTCACTCTCGGTATCCCTCGTCTTCGTGAAATTGTCATGACGGCGTCGCGGAAACCTAAAACACCATCCATGACGATGGCAGTTCGTCCTGGTATCCCCAGCGAAGACGTTGACATTTTCTGCAAGCGGGCTAGTCGGGTTACTCTTGCTCAAGTGGTAGAGAAAGTCACCGTTCGTGAACAGTTGACTGTCGAAGGTGCGGCTAGGCGCACACAGTTCACGATTGATCTCGGGTTCTTTCCTAAAAAGGAATACATCTCCGAGTACGACATTGACCCAACAGAGATATTGGCCTGCTTTTCCACTAAATTCCCGCTCACCTTGAAAAGGGAGATGCAGTCCGAGATGAAGAAGTTAGACGCTGACCTCAAGAGCCAAATTAGAGAACTTGGTCAGGGCAAAAAAATCAAGGCAGGGGATTCGGGAGAGGGTGACGACGATGAAGAGGGTGACGAGCCCAGTGCTAAGAAACGGAGGAACGATGACGATGAAGAGAGCGAAGTGGGTGATGGTGATGCCGACGACGAGAAGCGTGCGCGGCAAAAAAAGCAGCAAGCAACATATGAAGACGACGACGATGAAGACGATGATGAGGAGGAAGAGGAAGCCCTTGGTGATGCGGATATCGAAGCCGCATACGCATCAGACACACCACAAGTCCCCAAGAAGAAAATCCAGGGCGTGTCAATGGCTAAACAGGTGTCGACAGTCTCCAACAGCTTCACGAAAAACCTCCAGCACGCAACCTCTTTCTCGTTCGACCACTCCAAGTGCACATTCCAACTCCAAGTAAGTTTCCATGTACTTCATTCGTTCATCAAACCATTATTTCCACCTTTAGTTTCGCCCAGATATGCCGAAGCTTTTGCTGGTTGGTATTTTGGAAAGAACATGCCGCGCGACCATCATTCGCGAGATTCCGGGAATCACCGAATGTTTCCAGGTCAAGGAAGATGGCAAAAAGGGCGAGACAAATATCAAGGTTAGGGTTTCATCTGATCACATGATCCAGTCGCTAAATGTTCCCGGGAAGCTCACAACGAATGGGTCGAATTTCCAAGGGCTCTGGCAGTTTAGTTCTAGCTCGGATGAAAGCATACTGGAGGACGACGACATATATTCCAATGACATCTACGCAATTCTGAAGACTTACGGCGTGGAGATGGCGCGCGCTGCTATACTACGAGAAATGGGCGCCGTGTTCGGGGCGTACAAAATCCAGGTCGACCAACGCCATCTGGAATTAATTGCTGATTACATGGTGTGTGGACTTTTTTCCGGTGTTTGCAGTATTTCTAAGGATTCAAGACATTCGATGGTGGCTACAAGCCCTTCAATCGTCAGGGTATTGCGACGAACCCCTCGCCACTGCTCAAAGCCTCGTACGAGATGACTGCAGCGTTCCTGTCCGATGCCACTCTGTATGGGGACTTCGATGATCTGTCGACTCCATCGGGAAACATTGTACTGGGTCGACCGAGTTTGTCGGGGACGGGTGTTTTCGACGTAGTGATGCCTGTTGCAGCTCCATGAAGACGGTGTCTCGCGTCCGGTGCTTTCTGTAAAAGTAATGTATGTAGCTTATTGTAATGGAGTAAACTAGGGTCTGTGCGTGATTTGTCAGCCAATCGTCAACAAGGGTCAACACGAGTTGGACCCCATTGTCTTTTTCTCCGCCACCCACCACCAACCAGCCACGCGCCGCCATGCCCAAAGCGACTTCGTCCTCCACCAGAATCCGCCGTCCTGGCCCCCTCAAGGATTTGCCACTCGATCCTTTCCTTCCCGACAACCCGAATCTCCCCCAAAGACCAAACAAACGCGTCCATTCCCCAGGCGGCCCCAGTCTTTTCAGCCCTACAAAGCGAAGAATACTCGCTGAAGAGGGCATATTGTCGGCGGGATCTTTTAAAAGTCCAATTCGCGTCAGAGCCATCCCCGTAACTCACAATGGCGGTGGCGACAGTGTGGCGAAGAAGCTCGATTTCGGGCTCCCAAAGAACTCGCCCGCGCGCGCGTCCACACCTCCCAGTGCTCCTACCAGTGCTATAGAAGCTCACTCCACGCGTTTGACACGTCCAAGTGTCTCTCCCACAACCCCCGACGCGTTTATGTCGCCACCTCCCGAGACCGATTACTTCCCCATTCCGGGAACCACCACCTCTCGACCGGTGTCCTACATTCCACGCGACATACCCCCGCCGGTGGACCCTCAGTCTATACACTACCCGGGGTTCCACGTTCACCAGGACGCGTATATCGTCACTGGGTTGGCCCTGGACCTCGAAGCAAATTCCCTGTCGTCGCCGCAAAAGGAGAATGCTGCGCCACGCAGGAAACCACGAAAATCCTCCACAGCCCCAGCATCCTCCGACCCCAAAATGCGACTTGCCTCTCCTGACCCAAAGTTGACCAAGGCCAACTCAACACCTTGTACCCCTGGAAGACTGCATGCCGAGCGGTCAAACAGCGCTACACCTACACCTCGCCGCCCTGACGTTGTGTTGGTACGGGATACCCGACTGACACCCAAGCTTCGGGACACTGATCGACGGGAATTGCGGAGACGGCTTGAAGAGGAGGTCGACGACATTCCAAGTGACGATGAAGAGGATTCCCTCTGAGGCTAGCCTCATAAATTCATTTCCACACTGCTTCAGCTTCCCCACAGTCCTTGTCCCATCCCGCCATTACAGTCTATTATCTATCTGTTATTATTTCGGTACATATCTTCATAATCCCCTCACGATCTCGACATGCCCTTTTCTTGATTTGTCTGCTTCTTCTCTTGTAGGACTACATTGACTGTACATACGGTAATGCTATCATTTGCCTACTGGAGTCTTAAGGCGTATAAGGAGGAAGGGATTTATCAACGTGCGTCTTCGCCATCTCTTTGATTTGGGTCGGGGCGCCCAATCTAAAGTAGTTTTCTCCGTGGTTTGCCTTCCAACTGAGCCAGCGTTCCCACACATCATCCCACAAATCTTCCTCAACCTCATCCATTCGTTCCTTCCAGAGAGGGGCGTACGAATCGTCTGTGACAAATTGTGCAATGAGAGGATGAAAGTTGTTCCATTTGTCTGCAAAAACAAAAACAAAAACAAAAACATCAGCAATGGAAAGTGGTCGTTCCAGTGTTCCAGTGTTCATCTACCTAGAGTTCTGGGGCCCATGGTGATATCGCGCTGCACGCCTTGGGTGGCGGGGGTACCTCTGTAAGTGAACTGGGACACAACGAGAAGACGGGTCCCGACGGTAGGAGCGGTCTTATTGGGGGCAATGAGATCGATTGCTTTAGTGGGGAATCCTAGAACGACGACAGCATCGAATTCGCAGGTGTATGCCGCGACCTTCACCCACTCTGGGGTCACGGATACAACAAGTCCAGGCTCACAGAGACCGAATTTGCAGTGGTTTATGAGGAGTGCGAGCGTGTAAATCGAAGTATGATCACCAAGATTCGATTTTTTGCCTTGGAAAAAGCTTCAGAGATGGATGCATTGCAAGAAGAAGGTATACAACGAACCGGTCGTAATAAATTCCAATTTGTCAATTTTGTAGATGGAAGCAGTCAACCCACCAGGCGCCGAGGCCTCCGAGTTGCCCGCAGCGTAGCTACGATCCGCGATGCGAATAGCCTCTTCGTAGTGCTCACCGAGAATGAAGTTTTTAGGAGCTTCGTGGAACGTGAAATCTTGATCGAAGCCATGAAAATCGATCGCAGCTCTGGCGCCGTTGTTGTCGAAAAAGCCTCCTTTGCACTCCGTTCCATCCTCACTCTTGACGCCTATTGCTTCCCATCCGGTTCTGTTCCACGTCTCGCTCTGTCCAGGCGAAATTTTGGCCCACGAGCTGTCTCCGCCGGAGCTAGCAGAGACGAAGCACATGATCGTTCTGGGCGACAAATTGTTGATCGTGAATCCGGGATCTGGGCGGTAATCGTTGTAAATAGTGAGCTCCTTGTCGAATCCGTCGAAGTATACGAGCGCGGGCCCGCCACGATTAATCCACAATGCCTTTTGACGCCTGTTATACTTGTCTTTGAAGGAGACATCTTCCCACCCAGACCTGCTCCACTCGACGCTGGCAGAAGGCTGTATTTCAAACCAACCAGTGTTACCGCCGGGGTTGGTCTTGGACGTGATCGAACAAGATATTAGCTCAACGGAACGGTTGTGGACCTTGAATCCAAGCATCTGTCAAGAAATTTGGTTGTATCCGTCTGGAAGCAGGGTGAAAGCGTACCGTTTGTCCAGAGAATGATGGTCGGAGCTAGCTGGCGTTCTTAGTTGCATGAAAGTTATATATATATGCGCCTTGATCATTCTCGGGCAGTGTTGCCTTGGGCAGAAAGGGAGAGCATCCTCCTGTCTCTGGCCCTGAAATGGAGACTTGAAGTGCGCAACGCCAGAATAACTTTGAAAATCAAGCAGCGAGAGGTAGCACTTTCGGCCTATATCACCGGGACCCGGAAAGTTACACCAGACCAAGAAGGACGCGACAAATAAATTTACAGCAAAGCTACAAAGCGAATCGGAATCGGATAGGAGCTTTCAACACGTGATTCGCGATCAGACACGTAGCGTGGCATTTGTTCTATTTTTAAAAGTCGCCTCTGCTCCTGCTACCATGTTGCGCCCGCTTACCTTCGTTTTCTTGCTTTTCCTCCTCCAACTGGCTGCAGCACAGTTTGGTCAGTTTTTTGACGGGATGTTCCAGCAGCAACACCAGCAGCAGCAGCAGCAGCAGCATCACTCAGGCGCGTCTCAGTGGGCTGCGCATCTAGAGAGCGGTTGGTAGCACGCTCTGTCATTTGAACGAAGACTTAGACCATTCTGTTGTTGTAGTTTCATGCTCGCAATATCTTTGTCCGGCAACCCTTGATTGTGTCGGTAGCCCGGTTGACTGTCCGTGTCCTGACGCGGAAGACGTCAAATGTACCATTCCAGATGCAGAAGAAGCGGAGGGAGCCACGGTCATATGCGTACGCGGGGGAAACGATTGCCAGCAGGTAGAACGGTTGGCGCGTGGCATGAAATAGAGTTGTCTGCCTGATTCGTATAGACGGACGGTCCTTTCCGATGCAGATTATGTTTATTAAGGAATATCCTTGGTGCGATTTCGAAGTGAAGCAAGCCGAATGAATTTTACACATAGAAGTACATTAAATATTTTATCCAGAAGAATTGGTAACAGAGAACTGGTCAGCCTGGGCATATACAGATTGGTGCATGGAAATGGGTCGGAGGTTATTCGCACCTTGACGCTCTCGTGCATTGGTCTCCAATTCGGGTCTCCTTTTCTCAAGAGTAAATCTCCCCTTACAGCGATTCCTCCCATTACGAAGAATTCCAGCCCAGTCAAGAAGCATTGCAGTCGTTGCGTGTCCACCGTCACCGGCAGGCCCTGCTGCTCATGCAAAACTTTTGGTCTGTGGTTTCCCTTCCAAGAGACCAGGATTGTTGTGGTCACGACGAATGCACCAAGCCATAAGAGTGCGAAGATGTACGCGCATAGAACGCAAGTGAAGAAGTAAGAGGGGGCGTCGATTCGGCGTTTGCGCTGGGCAAGATATAAAATTGACATGTTGAATGAAAGCGAACAGAGACGCGCAGGGATTGATCCAAAGCGAAAGTAAACCCATATCGAGCATAGAAACAACGAGCAGAATGAACGATGTGAAAAGTGATATGCATGTCAAGAAGAAGAGTTGAGTAAGGGTGTTCATTGAAGTTGTTTGAGAACTGCGACCAACGCGTCCTGGCGGGGTAGTGGCCAGCACTATTGACGCACCGCTGCAACGGGGAGTGCTGCTATATGAACGATCCATGGCAAGTCGACATGACGACAGCCGGCGCCATATTTAGAGTAACCCAGCGCCAGGTACATGGCGGCTTTTCAACAACCTTGCAACTGGAAGTTATCGGGGACGCGGGAAAGGAAAGCGAAACAGAACGTAGAAATCATCAAGAACTCATAGCCGCCACCTCAGCGGTTGTTTGGATGTAGAGGCGAAGAAGGGCAAAGACAACTGAAGCATAGCCACACTCGGTGCTTTCTGCGATTCTCATGGCGCTCGCCAGACCTGCGGTGTGTGATCTTTCTCTCGTCTTCTTTCTGTATTGACGCAACTACAGCTTCCCCCAGGTGCCAATCGTATTCTCTTCGTTAAGAATTTAAACTACCAGATTACTGGCGAAGACTTGTACGACCTGTTCGGCAGGTACGGCACTATACGCCAAATTCGCATTGGAAATGAGCAAAAGACCAAGGGAACTGCATTCGTCGTCTTCGATGATGTTATGGACGTGCGTGTCTATTTTTTGTGCTCGCCTCACCGGTTTACCCAATTTCAGGCAAAAAATGCCCTCGACCATCTGAACGGTTTCCATCTGCAGGAGCGGTATATCGTGGTACTCTATCACATGCCGGCAAAACAAGATGCTGCCGCTGCAAAGGCTGATCTTGCCCGGCGAGAAGAAGAGCTCGCACAGCTGAAGAAAAGACATGACATTGGGGACACTTGAGAATGCAGATACCTCTGTGCGAAACACTGTATCCTTGTATATCTCTGCCTGCCAGTCGGGTCTGTATCAAATGTATATTGATTTCCTTCTATCCTAGGGAAGTCTTGCCATTGCTTTCTAAGCCTTTTTTCTGCAGTCTTCACAACGTTTGTTGAGGTGTGGAGTATATCGCTGCGGCGATTGACGACTGAAACAACTCGTCAAAGGATCCTGTTCTCGAATGCAATTCGACATACTACTGCCAACATGTCCGAACACATGCTTGTCCCGAACAATTTCTGGGGTGAGCTGGGCTGAACTTGCAGCGAACCAAGTCGCATTTGATCTGTTGCGAACGTTGGTCAACAGCCCCAGTTTCTCTGTTAGTGTTATACCTCCTCGTCAACCTTTCGACAGCGAGTCAGAAAGTTTTTACAATGAAAGTGAGATCAACTAACGAGGTTGATGGCGTGTCCACATCTATTCTGACTTTAGAAACCCGAAACCACTGTGAATGGACAACTCACTGGGTATAAAAGTTGCGCACTCTATCGCACAGGTCAGTCGGGGTATCTTTAAATGAGGGAATCGTTGCTCACTGACGCCAGTAGCACATTCCTCAGCTAAAAGGACGAGGGGAAACATGCGGCTCGTTGACTGGTTTATAGCCTTGACGGCTCTGGTTCGGCTACTGACGGATGACACATCGTAGACTTTTGACGCGATAGCATTGGGATTGATCCAGGGAATCTCGAATGTCTGATTTTTTATTATTCAGGGTGCGACGTTACGCCTAATTGGACAAAGACGTATGGCAGGCAGACTACATGCCAATTTCATCTATCGTGCCGCCGGGCAGACCTGAGAACGAACTTATTTTCAAGCAAATGGGCCCCTATCCCATCCCACCATGGTCGCTACTCGTCACCGACGTCGGACTGATATTATGCTTTCATGCTTGCCAGCCATCGCAGAGGCCTTCACCGCGTAGCTCTTTCTCGGCATTTCTCTTTCGGCAACGCGGAGCTCACTACTTTCTCTTCCAAAACGCAAAGAAGATCTGTCCAATACTCGATGTCCGTCCCTCCCTTATCCTATTTCCCCAAAAAGTCTCCACCTGGCGGGAGTTTCTCAATCGGGATTAGTATGACCCTGAAATGGCCTATGGACGCGATCCAGGTCTTGATTCTTGAGGTAATCAAGTTATTGGATTCAACATGGGTGGAACAAGGCTCGCTGTGTCCACTGCCGTGTGGCGCACAGTGTTCTCATCGGCACCTGCGCTCAACATAAACTCTATGCCCATTCGTAATGCGGTCCTGGGGTGCATAGACTGATCTCTTTGCTTCAAAACCCCGGGCCCTAGGTACTAGTCACCTCTGGGTGTCACGAGGATGAAAACCAATTTTTCTGACTGTGTAACATTTCTGTATCATGACAGCGCTGTCGTACTATCCACGACCTGGTATATCGGAGATGAACTTGTATATTTATGTAGTCCGTCAAGACCCTCGTGTGCCACGCTCAAGCTCGTCTCCACAAATTGATGAGGCGGGTTACACTGGAACATCCACTTCTTCGAATGGTGCAGATCTTCTCCGATGGGAGAACCCAGGAACTGGGCTTCAGATATTACACGTTCGAGACACAGGTACCCATCCATTCGAGTATGTTCTCGTCGCGTCAGCACAGGGTCTCTGAGCCAGGCAAAAAATCGCACTATAATCATAGGATGGCCACAGTTAGACAGAATCAACTGAATGTTCCATTGAAATTACAAACTTCAAGTCATGCCACTACCTCTTCTATTCGGTGTCCGCCCCTTCGCCGTCTTTATCTTTTGTGCCTCACCCACAAGCTCTGCAATAAGACCGTTATACGTTTCCGAATCTTGCTGCAGAGACTCCCGCGTTTGCAGAAGATGTGACAAGAGCGCAGAAGTGCTGGCAGTCTGTGAGAGTAGGGCGGCAAGATATCCCTCTAATGTGGCTAGAGGTTGGATTGTTAGAGTTTCTATTTTGAAGCGGGTCATTTTTTTAGTTTTTCATTTCGTCAAGTGTTGTTACGCACCGGAATCTAATGCGAGCAGCTGGTTGATCTTTGCACTATCTATCTCAGGCTTCGGGCCGAATTGTTCGGCTCGGCCACCGGATTGTGGGGTTCCTGACCGTGGTGCTGTGTTGCCCGCGACTGACGGATGGTTGTGCGGCCCGGGCGGAGCAGACATCGGTCGTGTTGTTACCTGAATAGTGGAGAGAGGCTTTCCATTCGCTTGTGGCGGTAATACTTCATCCAAATTTACAGGAATTCCCAGAGCAATTAGATGCTGTCGGCGTATGCGAGAACGAGTCCAATTTGGTGGTTTCGTTGGTGGCGCGGATTGGAAAAGCATTGTGTAAAGCTCTCGACTACAGAATTTTGAGTATGATGTCTTCCTGTCACCGAGAAATCGCGTACCTTTCAGCATTCACGAGAATTTGGCTAATGCCTTCTACCTCTCTGATACCTTCATTCGTCGTCACTTTGGATATATCCGTGGTCCATATCGGGCCAAGTATTTCATCCACTCGTTCCCGGAGATCCAATCTATCTGGCAAAGGATCCAAATTCAAAGGTTCCCAGGTCGTTTGGAATGATGGACCAGCCACGGGGATCTCCCCAAAACCCTCCGATTCAGCGAAGTCCGGTCCTGCAGAGCTTTCTTCTGCATCCCCGAAATCGCCAAAGTCACCAAAGTCGTCATCCTCCCCAGACACTGGGGGCGCAGTTTCTGTCGGTGAACCAAAGTCATCAAAGTCATCGAGTTTCGTCTCGGGTGGAGAAATAAATTTTGGCTGGGTCGGAGGCGGTAATGCGGGTTCGGAAGATCCCCAAACGGAGGCACCGAAGGTCAAATCATCTTCATCCATTGGGTAGTTCAGATACACGCGTCAGCTGCAGCGGTGGCGAATCCGAATCGAAAGGGCAAAGGTTGACCGATGTTTGGCATCCGCTTCGGCAGAACTCTCTCATCAACGCTCATCAACGACGCCATGTCTTTCGTTTTTACTCCTACCTGGGATGCCAAAAGCCCTCGCACGGCGCGGAAAATTCACATCCGCCGGGTGTACGATATTATGAACGCGTGTATTCAACGTAACGACCTCGAGAGGGCTACCAGGGCTTGGACTATACTTGCTCACTGCAAAGAAGTGGACTGGCGAGCGATGTGGAGCACGAGCGTGCACCTCCTTGCTGAGAATTTGGAGGAACATAAGAAAGCGCCCAAGAAAATTGACTTCCTGCGTGTCATGATGCTGCAGCATTCTGGCGATGTGAGACGACTGCCCAATCGATCATTCCGACAATGAAATTGAGTATTGACCAGCGAGAAACTATCCTCAAAGAGTTGGTCCTCCGCCTTATTTTTTCTGATCAGCACAGGGAAGCCTTGGATGAATTAGAACTGTAAGATTCCTGCACTAATGTTTACTTCGCAAGCAATTGAACTGCGTTGCAGCTATCTCCCCTCCTTTCCATACCACGACAACCCACTTCTGCATGTATATGCTGGATTATTATCCCTCTATGTGGCCCAACCGACCACACAAGGTACAGTTTGCATTCGTTTCCATATGGCAAATTTATGGATTTGCTTAGGTTCACAGTTCAACCCCAGCTTGCTACGCAACGCCCAGTCGTACTTTGAACGCAGCAGAGTCTTAGATCCCGACAATACGATAGCCGAAGCGTTTTTGTTGAAGGCAAGCCATTCAGGTTTCGTCACGTTTGCATTTCCTATAATTGGTTTGTTCAGATTCAGAACCTGACTCACGGAGGTGTTCAATTGGGCGAAGACTCAGACGACGAATCAACAGATGTGCTGGACTTCGCAAACGACAAACCAAGACGCAAGCGCGTTCGAACTGGAACGAGTTGACAATTTGAAAGATCAGCCGTTGCATACGCCTACCCCGATCAAGTATCTACATCAGTCCGAGTCCGAATCTGAACCCAAATCGATGGCAGGCATCTCCTCGTTCTTATCATCTTCCTCGACAAAAGCAAGGTCGTCAACTTGCACAGGTCCATCGTGGCTGGATTTAGGCGACTGTGGTGAACGTTCTACTTCGGGATGTCCAGAAGAGGGTTGATGTCCAGAATATGGCTGAAGCAATTGTTGTGATTCTTGAGGCAGTGGCATGGGGAGAGGTGTGGTGGGCGTTGCAAGGGAAACGGGAACCAAAGGGCTTCCGTTGGGTTTCGTAGCAGTGGGGTTCGGCGGTGGCTCGGCCATGACAACATCGGATATGGAGGATTGTACGAGCGTTGTAGAGGACTCTGCTTCTGCTTCTGAAGCGGCCAAGCCAAGAGATTGTCGTGTCTCACTTTCTTCCTGACTCTCTTCGGCACGAAAGAGGGATAGCGACTCGACGCGAGGCATCGTACGCACCAGCGGGGGGAGTCGTGGGTGGAGAAGGATCTCAAGATCTCGGTCAACCTGAGACGCATGATTAGATGAGAAGAGGTGCAATGAATGTCGAACAGACTTGGTGGTTTCCGGAACTTGTCCCCACTATTAAGCCGAGGCTCTTGCTCATACCACCCGTGGAACCCGCGCCAAGCTCTGCGCTGAGCTCTTGCACTCTTGCGAGAATCAATGGATGAAGTTTGGGATCAGACGAGAGTGAAGGAGGTGCCATGTGCGGTAATGCAAGTAGAATGGAAAGGGTCACACGGCAGGAAATGGATAGCACTGCGGGTGAGATGTTGGGATTGCGTAGGACAAGGCGCATCACTACTTCTAGGTGAGTTTAGCTGGAAAAGATGTTGCAATAGGGTTTACCAGCAAATGCGGCAAGCAGGACGTTCCCTTCTTCCACAGTCGAACAGACGACCTCGCGAGATATCTTAAAAACCTCATCGCCCTCAAATTCGCGCGCGCGTTTTTTGCTCTTCTTGCTGCGGCCAGGCATATCATTGTCAGTATCCTTCACATCAGCTTGCTTCTCAAGCACAACAGAAACCAAGGGCAAGATGGCTCTGGCCAGGCGAGTAACAACCAAGGACGAATGTAGAGGGTGACACTTCGTCAGAACGACCTCTAGAGTGTCCAAAAACGGCAATCGTTCCCGCCTAGCGGAAAAATGAGCACATGCCAATTTTTAAATAGCAAGCTTACGAGGTGAGCTGTTGTTCTAGGTGGAAAACAATACACGTCAATATCCGTGAGAGGCTTGGGCTCAAATGACGGCGGGCACTGATACTTGTAAGGAAACATTGAATCTGGAATCCTATGGAAGTAATACCAGGTTGCAAGGCAGATGATAAGATCACACGCCATTTTCCAAACTTGAGGAGTCACGGCCACTTCCATAGCACGCACCCCGGAATCTATGTGTCGGTCAATCTGGAATAGTTCAGAGTTTTCCCAAATATAGGCTTTCAGCGCGTACTTTCTCATCTGCGGTGCAACTGAGAAGAGCTAGGGCAAATTTTGTCAAGGGCCCCAGCGGCACCTGGACTGGCCGTAGGGTAGTTGTTCTGGCAGACGATAAGCCCAGATGGCCAGAAGAAAGAGAGAAAGTGATTGCACTTCAAAAGGTCGCAGAGAACGACAACAGAACATCGCAAACGGTCGACATTGAGAGGGACGGATAGCATGGGTTCTTCGGTGGTGCCTCCAATTGGTAGCTGGGACAACCGTCCTGTTCATCTAGTCAGGTGCAAGTAAACAGCGAGGCTACACTCTCACGTACCGTCGACAAGAAACGTGGTTCTCAATGACAAGAAGGAGGTCCAACCGAATGAGAGTGTATCATCAACTGCTTTTCTCCATAAATTGGCTGCGCCGACTTTTCCACCGGTGACATGAAGAACTGCGTATAGTCGAGACGCAGCAGTAGTGAGTGGAATATTGGGTGGCTTCAATGGATTTCCGTTCAAAAAACCCAGACATAGTGCGGACAAAGCTGAATGTGATGTTCTGTGGAGAGTAGGATACAGCGGAATCAACCGAGTCAGCGTCGATAAAATCAAGGTCTGAAATGGCGTTTAGAGAGGATTCGAATGGTGGAAATGTTTGCTTAACTTCAACTCAACATCAACGTGCTTCTCGGCCAAGGGTATCAACGCCGCTGTAAATTTGGCCACATTCGGAGTTGCAACCTGTCTTTGGAATTCTGGCACATCCGTAGCGGCACTGAATATAACGCGCAGCAACCGCACAGATGCACTTAGTATGGGGGTGCATTCTTTTTTCTTTGCAGGCAACCGGATGAGGCAGGGGCGAATATGGTAATGAATTCACGGACTGAAAGAACAGGTAATGCAATCCCTATCCAGCTCTGCGCACATTCTATCATCATGGATTTAGACAGTACAGAGCTTTTGTGAGCTATACAGAGGCCAGCCCATCGTGCATCCGGGGCTTTGGAATGGAGCAGAGAATTGATTCGGGCAGTCCATTTTGAATAATGCGGCGAGGGCAAGAGGGATTCCGCTGTTAGTGACGTGAGGATGTAGGGCAGATGAAGGACTGCATATGAGTCCGATCCAAGTTGGAGCTGTAAGAGCGCCTTCAACGGGTGTCCCGCTTCCATGAACAGGGAAGAGGAAAATCGGGAAGGCTATACCATTCGTATCCAACAAAACCAAATACAATCTCAATTTGGGCATCTACTGAATCGCTTGGCACGACGATGTCAAGACGGCCAGTCTTAGATTCCAGTGTCGAGGAGCATCTGCAATTGTCGGCTTTCAAGGTTTGGATTTACAATGCGCTCAGTTTAAAGTCTTCAACTACGAATCCATAGGCCAAATTCGATGTCACTGAGTTTGTGGGAAATGTTTCCGAGAAACTCATAGCTCAGTCGAAGGGAAGCTCTGGCCGTATGTCCTTTCGGCGTTCCCAGGATTAAGCCCTGATAGCTTATCCGCAGCCTTCAATCCTAAACCCTTCATAAGTACTTTCGAGGCTGCGGTCGACAAACTCATTGCTGTCCGGAAAGATGTACAGTCGAAAACCGAACAGATGGAGAAGAGTGTACGGATATCCGAGAGAGAATATTCGAAGAAGATGGCAGAGCTAAACCGAGGGTTTGAGGTGTGTATGCCGACAGGTCATATTCGCTCACTGCTTAACCAATTTCTAGACCGTTGGCAATTCATTCTCTGGAATGGAGAGTCGAATGAATGAGGTCAGCAGTACTGCTGTGAGAATTGGTATGCTCCACCAGACTTTTCTGAGGATTATCTTGACCTTCTAACAGGGGAACAGCTGGAAACTGTTCATATCGAACGTCAGCGGGCGCAAGCTGCATATGATTTGATCGATTTTTACAACCAGTTTTCGCGTGGGGACACTACCCGTTTAGATACCTTGCGGAAAGAAGGCAGGGCAGGCCGCCGCCAAGTTGCTGTATTATTACGGCGCTTGAACACGGTCGCGAAAGAGGTGGACCTTCCGACTGCTGACAAGGTCCGTATCTCCCTTTCGTGCTTTTAATCCAACCATGCATCCTACCGACAGACACGAGAAAATATCGAGAAATACTGCGAGAAATTCGAGAAGGAGATGTTGAATCTGTTCGACAGATGTTATCGACGTGGTGACCCGAAGATGATGCATGTCCGTCCACAAAATCCGTCCGTTTCGAATTTAACTTACCCATTACATCAGCATTGCGCCCAAACCCTTCTAGAGTTCAATGGTGGGGCGTCGTGTGTGCAAGTCTACGTTAATCAGCACGATTTCTTTATCAATCACGTCCGGGACACCAAACCCGCCGAGGACACCTTATTGCAAGTTATAAATTCCAGCTTTTGGTCCTCCATTGAGCCGTTCCCAGATGGAACACCCTTCCAGATCCGGACGCCAGTACTCCAAGAAGTGAAACTGGATTGACAGAGCTTTTCGTAGAAATAAGAGCGACGGTAGATACTGAAGCCCAGATCGTAAAGGCTGTCTTCCCAAATCCTCCAGTGGTCATGCAGGTATTTCTGCAGCGGGTTTTTGCGCAGTCCGTGGGTATTTTTACTCAGCTCCGAAGCTTTCTTTCAACTCAGAAACCTCTAGATCCAACAACATATGGAGCAACTGCTACACAGAGCGACTGCTATATCGGACTTGGCATACCTTCGAGTGCTCCAACTCGTCCATGTCCAAGCCACCGCACTGGTGGAGGATCTCAAATCCTACGAACTTCCATCTGCGGCACCAAGAACGCCGTTCGAAGCTACAGAGTTCCGTCGTTCCCTCACTGGATCTGCCGCACCTGGAACTACAACGTCGGCAACTGTCAGCACCATGTTAGAATCCGCCATGGAGGAGCTGTTCGTACCATATACAGAGGGTCAAAGATATTTGGAGCGCGAAAGTCGAAGTCTTGGAACCCTCTACTCGACTCTCCTAGCTAACTTCACTCGTTACCATGTGTGTACTTTTGATCCAATGCTGTGGTGGTATTCTTCTAAAATCTCGGCAGGCAAGGACTCAGAAGGCAGGAAAATCATCAATGTTTGATATGATGGTCAACCAGCTCAGTGCTGCTGCTGCGACAACGTCGACCGGTGGAGCGTCGTCAACTTCAGCCCAGGCTGCCGCCGCCCTCATGCGATTCGGGGGCATCAATGCCGCCCCAAAGCAGGAAAAGGCTGGCGAGGAACCTATACGAGAAGTGGACGGTTTATTGAGCGTCGAAACAGCTGAAACCATGCTGAAATGGCATGCTGAAGCGATCGGCCGCTGTGTTGAATTGACTCCATCTACTGAAGTGTAAGTGCAGCCGCCTCTTGTGCAGCATGTAATGGGCTCATAAGAAATTTAGGGCCAAGAACACGTTCGCTCTACTTCGAGTATTATCGGAAGCTATATGTACCGCATATCTAGAAGCAGCCGTTGAAACGTACGCCGATTCCTTTCTTGTGGGTGGGTATCGATTAATTGTTGATTAACTGTTGTTCATACAGGGCGCAAGCCCGAGTTGAGGCTGGAGATGCGAAATCAGAGCCGAACTTGGAACCACTCTTAACGTTGAGATCCGTCGATCTTGTTACCCATTTGTGGCAGCAGTATGTGAACACTGCCTTACTCCCTCTTGCAAGCTCGTCTGTTACGATCCGTCGTGAGATGGCCGTCTTCAACAACCAAGCAGTCAGTCGATTGGAAGGGGGAGCCAACATGCTGACACAGCGCATCACCGACTGTAAGCTTCTCCTCAGTGCCAAGTGTCTTGCTTACCTTTGATCTGTTCCAGCTATTGTCTCGTGGCTCTCGTCGCATCTAGCGAAGCAGAAGAAAAACGACTTTAAGCCACGAAATGATGATCTCTCGTTCGCCAGAGTGAACACGGAACCCTGTGTTGCGTGTTGTGAAACACTGGAGAAAGTTCGGGACGCTGCCAAGCTTAGTCTGTCTGGCAAGAACTTGGAAGTGTTC
Organism: Mycena crocata; assembly: GCA_029281795.1. Classification (NCBI taxonomy): domain Eukaryota; kingdom Fungi; phylum Basidiomycota; class Agaricomycetes; order Agaricales; family Mycenaceae; genus Mycena; species Mycena crocata. Next base: position 1,274,153 of record JARJCP010000003.1, on the reverse strand, counting down.
TTGACTGAAGTCGGCGTTGCTTTCCACAGGTCAAACAACATCCAAAATTCGCATCATTCGTCGAGCTGACCGACGAAATATTTTAGTCTCCTTCTCGAGCATCTACGCAAATTCCCTGTCAGTGATACTGGAGGATTGATGCTTGCCAAGTGAGGTTACCTAACATTTTCCCATGCATAGCTAATCTTAGTCATGCAGGGACATCAAATCTTATCAGGACACTATCGCGACGTTCGGTAACCCAGCGTTACACGAACGCTTCGAGTTTATCCGCCAACTCGGTAACATCTTCCTGGTTAGGCCTGAAATCCTCAAGTCGTACATCACCGAGAATTATCTGGGCCGGGTCGACGCTAGTCTTTTGAAACCTTACGTAGCATTGCGCAGCGATTGGGCCCAGTTCGAAAAGGGCTTCAACGACGTTAACGGAACGGAGGATGCCAACACGCGAAGAGGGGTCGGTCGGTTTGCCCGGTTGAGCGTGATGATGAAGGAGCTGGAGGGCTTGAAAATGGAGGGACTCAAGCTCAGCGAGGGCCTCGGTATGCCCAGTATTCCGAGCAGCTTCGCTGGGGGCTTTTCAATATCCACGCGGTTTGGCTGATTGATCTAGATCCATGTTGTATTTTTATTTTGCATGCACAGACATTGTTGTACGAGTAACTATTCTCCTTTGAACGCAGGCTTTCGCTTTTGTTTGAATGCCTCCAATGCTTCTAAGCGATCTCGGGATGGAATGAGGAGATTGTAGGCTGCTCGTTCGAAATCGAGTCCTTTGAAAATGCTTAGCATACACTTGAAGATTATTGCTAACGTCTACCGGTTTCCAGTGGGAGGTCTTCGGATCGAGAAATGACATGCTTCGCCGCCCGAACGGCAAGCGGGGCTATGAAATAATAAGTTGATTTAGACTACTTGGAGAAAAACACACCGTTGCGTGCTATCATCTCCGCCAACTGCAATGCCCTGTCGAATGCCGTAGATCCAGGTTCCGAAATATAGTCGATGAGACCTGGATATCTCATTCAAGTAGATCATACTGAGGCTGCAGAGTTCATACCCCACTCAAGTGCCTCTTCTGCAGTCAACAGCCGACCAGTGAAGATGAGATCTTTCGCTTTGCTTTGACCCAGTAGACGAGTCGCCCGCTGAGTGCCACCTGCACCAGGAATGATGCCGAGACCAGTCTCCGGTAAACCTATCTTCTGTACGCCAAAGGCTAGCGGAAGGAGGCATTAATTATTTGGCTCCACGATCCGAGCAGATGTACCTGCAACCCGCAAGTCACAGGCGAGACTCAGTTCAAGGCCCCCACCGAGAGCCGGGCCGTCAATTGCGCAGATGGTCGGCATTGGAAGGGACTCTAGTTGACCAAGGGCGCTCCGCAAATTTGTGAGAAACTCGGCCACCTGTGCATCGGTCATGGTTCTCCGCTCGACAAGGTCAGCGCCAGCACAGAAAGAGCCCGGAGTCGTAGAACGTAGAATGAGAGCGCGGACGCTGTGTTGGGGTAAAATCAAAGAGAAGACGAAAGCAAAATCGGTAATCATGCCTGTTGTCTGACCGGACAGTTTCCAAACTTTCACGGAGTTGCTAAACGAAAACAACTGAGCTTACGGGGTACTTCAATTTGGGTCCTGGGCTACCTTCAGCAGAGTCAAGGAAATCGCATTCTTTGCCTCAGGACGGTTGAGCGCGAGAGAAGTGATGCCTGGATGGGTAGAAACTGGTTCTAAAAATGCTTGCTTGGTGTATCTCCGGGCATGAATTCTGACGAGACCGAAACGATGAATGCGATTCAAGAACAGGGTCATTGTGGGGGAAGTGAACAGGTTCGGGTGTTTGGTCCGAGATCCCGAAAAAGCTGTCAACTTACTGTCATTGTCAACCAACTTCAACTTACTTTCCATCCTTGGACAGGCCCACAACGATGAACGCCGTCCAGCGCCAACTTGAACTTATTGTGGGTCCTGTCCAAGGAGTCCAGCTGCTGGATCTTCCCAACGAACTCCTGCTGCAAATACTTGGGCAGCTTCAACCCGACGCCCTCTTGTTTCTTTCCATGCTATGCCGAAGATTGCACTATCTTGCACTTCCCATTTTATTTCGGCAATATGGGATGGACGATCCGACCCACAGTGCAAAATTTGCTGTGCTGGACAGTCAGCGAGATCCACTTTTGGCTCTTCAGATTGCCCTATTTGTACCCTCCATCACGCAGCTATCCTGCTCATTTCCTCATTACGATGAATCTATTCGGCCGCTCTTCCCCCACATCCGTCGCCTGCGCGCTCTTATTGCGAGATTGGCCTTCGTAAATAAGGTCGCTCTTCAATTAGACACTCCGGGCGGCACCGGGGGCGGCGCTACCGGTCAGGATGCTGAGACATGGGCTTCTGAATTCGGGCAGCTGCTAAATACAATACTTGAACGCGGCTGTACCGTGCTTACCCTGCGATATGGCATGTTCTTCTGTGGGGCGTACGAGCTTCGACCTGCCCGACTTGGCGCACGACCCGTTAACGCTCTGCGGAATGCCGTTCGACACATGATGCCAGACAATCCATCTGACGTGCCAAATGGCGGGTGGGACATATTCCAGATGGGTGCAGATACGGGGCCAGTTTCGATGGGATTTGAAACTGAGGAATCTTCGCCGTCCAGACTTACCCATTTCAATATCGAGTCTTCCATGCTTCTTCATCCACCCTGTCTAAGCTGGTTGCTTTCAGCTCTTCGGGACTCTCCAATCAGCTGTCTTGAATTCTTCGGTATAACATTGCCAACTAAAGTATGGTCGGCCGTGCTACCCCCCATAGCAAGTGTTGTGCCCGCCTTAACTGAGCTCAACCTCTCCAACCTGTACGGTATCTCTGGCATCGACATCTTACTGTTTCTAGCCAGATTACCGCGACTAAAATCTCTAACCATCGGCTACACGGAATACAGCAGACATATCCAATCATCGTGTCCAGACCTGGGTCCCGTTCCCAAATTGCACGAATTGACACATCTCCATGCGCCATCCACCTTCACACGACATTTTCTGAAGAGACGACTACCGAACCTCCAATCTATATGCGTCACACCACGTCGGCTGATCCTAGGCTTTCGCGGGATGCGCCACATCGGGGGATCCCTGTCCGACATTGTCCAGCGCCTGAAAAAGCACAAACTGGGACCCGTAATCTCGCTCGAGATTCACTGCGGGCAGAATTCGGACACGGAGATGGCTGCGGATTTGGCCCTGGTGCCTGGCCACGACGCGATGAAAGCGTTGGGAGCTATTACCCGTCTGATCGTCCACAGCGACGCGGATATGAGCGCGTCCGAGCTTGACACGCTCGCGCACTGGATCACTCGCTTCCCGGGGCTGCGCCACGTTTCCGTGCGCGTCCGAGGGCGCGACGACGCCTGGGCCACACTCGCGACCGCGCGCACGATCTCTGAGCAAAACCCCAATGTCGTATCGCTCGAACTAAACGGAACATCATTTGATGCTCGAAATACGCTCAAACGTGAGTCCCAGTGATTTCTACCCGTCTATGTGTTTGAATACCGTCTTCGCTGGCACTGACGCATTTAACGTCAAGCTTCAACGAGGGAGATTCCGCCTTTTATCGGGGTTTAATTGGGTTTAAGATGCTATCCTCCTCATTTGTGCCTACGTAGGGATCCCGCACTGCAGGTCCATATGGCCCACATTGAATTCTCTGCTACTAGTGCCTGAATATTACCGCTCCTTCTCAGAGCTGTTTTGTGCCCGCGTTTAGGAGGCGACGCCGCCGCCGCGACGGGTTAACGAGTCGCCGGACATCTAATACGGTCGTTGCCATTGGCGACGGAGCCCAGCCACTGCTCCACCATCATGCCGCGGAAAATACAATTGCATCCGCATAAGGAATTTATATTTGCAGGTGTGAGACATGAACAATGTGGAGTGGAAAAGAAGAGTTCCAGAGAGAAGAGAATAATGGACAGAATAAGTAAAGCATCGGAGCGCTGCAATCGAGAAGGGTCCATGCTATACTGCCGTGCCTGCGGCGCCATAGAATGAGTCGATGGACTGTTGGTATGCCGAGTCGCGGCCAGGGAAATCGCGCATAGCGCTGGGAGGTGCACCGGACGCGTGGGAGGGGTGTGAGTAGGGGTGCGGCGAGAGAGATGGGCGGTGGTTGGCGGGCGCGACGCTATAAGATCCGTCGCCCCCGGTGCCGTTAGCGTAGTACTGGTTGTAGTTCTCATACGCGCTGTTATCGGCATAATAAGAATCCCCGCGTTCCGCTGCACCGGCTGCGGAGGAGTATTGTGGATACTGTGGGTCAGCGGGAGTGGAGTAGTACTGCTGGGCGGCAGGGGTGTGGTCTGTCGCGTAGTACTGCTGAGTTTGGTCGGCGGCGGGAGCGTAGGAAGCGCCTGGGGGGTAGCTGACGTTGTAGTCGGTTGTGTCGACGAGGTATTGGTCAGTTGCGCCATAATTCGGGCCAGGGGTGGAATGCGCGTCCATGGGCTCATTTCCGAGCGACACCATGCTTGGGTTAGGGGAGTGCGGGTTCTCGGCTGCGCCGCCGATTGGGCCTTTGGTGTCGAAGAAGGTGTCCCGAGCGCTGTTGTGGCTGGCCGCACGCTTGCGGAGAACCATCGCAATTGCCACGATGATTCCAACAATAACAAGGGCCACGACGGTAAAAGTACCGCCGACTAATCCGACGTAAGTAAGGTTTAGGGAGAATAAGGGCCGGAGCTTAGATACCTGCGCCTTTGTTGTCCCAAAAGCTGCATGAGGTGTGAGGAGGAGATTATACGGAACAAGTAGAGACGAACCCCTTGGAAGCCGCATTGACCTTGGGAGCAGCACTGTCTGTGGAGGTGGGCTCCTCTTCCTCTGAGCTGGTTGCCAAGTTGGGGGAAAAATCCAGTGTGGTAGTTGGGGTAAAGGTCGGGCTCGGCAGCGCGGTCAAGACCGCACTGGCCTTGGCGGATGTAGAGACTACTGAGGCCGATCTGGGCGTCGCGTAAGACCAAAATAAGACTGATGTTCGGAAACTCACGAAGAGAGAGACGACGATGATGAAGACGACGATGATGAGGTAGTGGTGGTAGTGGTTACCGACGTGGTTGAAGAGGTGGGGGTTTCCGATCTGGTTAGTCGGTTAGTCCACTGAGTGGCTTGTTGCTCCGGAGACTCACGAAGAACGACGCGAGGAGGACGAGAGGGAGAGAGATTTGCTGGCCGAGCGGGATTGTGACACGCTTGCGCTGGAGAAAGACTTGGAGGCGCTAGCAGAGGCCGAGTCCACCACGGAAGCCGACGCCGACGCCGACTCACCGTCCCGACGGACAAAGAGGGGTGCCCGAGGGTGGTACGCTGGGCCGCGAGCCACAGCGGAGAGCACGCAGAGGGACAGCAGGAGAGTCCCCAGGAGACGGCCACCACCCATAGTGAGAGTCTGAGAAGGAGGAAGGAAGTTAGAACGAGATCATTCATCAGAAGCCAGCATATGGCTCTTGCAACCGTTTGATAAGATAAGATAATTCTTGAGCGCTTGCCAAAGTTAACCGCTTCGAGCTCCATCTTAGCATCTAGTACGACGACCAACAGGAGAGCTTATATTTGACACGCTACCAGACGCTATCATCATGTCGGGAAGATTTCAAGAGGAGGACGTGCCATGTTACTATCATCTGCTGAGGCTGTCTACAAGGATCCCATGTCGGAAAAATCGAATTTGGATGATATGGGCATATCAGCCCATGTCAGGTTCTGTCAGCCTATCAGGTTTTTCCCCGGCTTATCAGGGTCAAAAAATCATTATAAGGGCTGACCGGCCTGACCAGCCTGACCAGCCTGACGGACCTGATAAGTGCTGATCAGAGAATTTCCGTGCAGAAATGAAAACTCTTTGACCCTCTTTCGAAGGTCCTTTCAACTGCTCTCCAATTGATTCAACTCAAAGTTCACTACATATTTAATATTCACTTGCTACAGAAGGTAGAGTATAATTTATTTGATTGAGAAATGAACAGTCAAAGAAGTGGTCTCACGTTGGAAGGACACCAACAGAGTTATGTACTGTGTTCGGCACACCGGGTTTGTCGAAATGGCTGCCCCAATTCATTCGTTGTACTGATTGTTTTGATTTTTTGAACTGCTCACGATGTCGGGAAGACGTCCTGCTCCCTTTTGGGGTGATGTTTGGATTTTTTTCCTCTGGCTGGGGAGGGGGAACCTGACCCTGCCTGACCAGAACCTGACAAGACCTGATAAGACTTCCCATGCGACCTGACCAGGGCTGATATGTCCGTCAGGTTCCGTCAGGACCTGATCAGGTAAATTGGATTTTTCCGACACATTGACTGGCCAACTTGACTGGAAGCTTGTGCATAGACTGGAAGCTTGTGCATAGAGCTCAGAAATTCAACTCGGTCTCATATGCGCCGTAAACTCTTGACCCCAAGAATGTTTCTGTCCAGTTCTGTCCTGGTTTCTGTTGGTGCTCACTGCAAGACTTCATCAGATTCCCCTTGTTCTGAAACACATCCCAACCTACACTCCACCTCTATCAGCTTCACTATGCGACAACCGCCATGTACTAGTCAACACGAAATTATGGTCCAGTTTCGTACATTCGCATCACGAATAGAACAATATCTGAGCCATAGTCCTTCATTACTTTGTAAATAAGGAGGCTACTATGTGTCCCTTATCCTTTAGCCTTCGTATCAAATCCGGGCCTGGAAGCCAGAGCCCCTTTGCATGACGGCGACCAATCCCCTCAATTCACCAGCTGAGCTCGCTCTCAGCGATCAAGCCTGGATTCTGTACATGGAAGCATTTGTTGTTATACCATGCGTTGTTATCGACGCGTTTCTACGCTTTTAAAGTGGAAATTCTTAATGAGAAGCACTTCCGTAGAGTTCAAGCCATATCCGCTGAAGAGGAACGGCTTTGAGGTGCCTGTCGCGTAGATAAGATAAGATAACTAGTTGTCACGCGCGACAGTTGTCACGTACAGCCCATTTCTCTCCTTGCCGCTTGCCATGTCGGCACCACAACTTTCGCTTTCTCTACCCCCGAATACAACCTCATTCAAGCGTTCCTTTGAGCAGTTTGGCTTTGACCTCGAAAGCCCTGCATCCACCCTCCCACACCCAGCCATCGATGGCAGCGCCGCATCCAGCGAGTCTTCCTCGAGTGCCACCAGCCCAGATGGCGACGAGAACAGACGAAAGAGGGCCCGCAGTGCAAGCAGCCTCAGTGACCCCGAGGACCGTTCCAGCGAGGCGTCTACCTCTACCCTGAGTTCATTTGACTCCGAGTCCGTATCCACCGACTCGCAATCAAATTCCTCGCAGGCTGCGGCGCGCCGCCACCTGCTCTTGGATCTTGGCCTCGGAAGGGGCCTTGGGAGTAGTGTGGCATTAGGTCTGAGCATGGCCTCGACAGAGTTGCAGTCGGGTGGCAGAGCCATCGAGCCACCTCCGAGAATTCCTACACCCGAACTTCTCGAGAACAACGATGTCGACATGCCAGACATCGACATGAGCTTCTCGCGCCACGAGGTCGAGGAAGGCCTGGCCTCGCCTGCTGAACACGTCCGTCGTTCAGTCGATCGCTTCAATGCGTTTGATAGGCATATCAGCGTCCTCCGCTCTTCTTCTCCGCCTGTAATCCCTCTTCCTGCGTCCCTCAGCTCACGGCAGGCGTCTCTGTCCCCACCCACGCTACCGCCGCTTCCCTTGGTTGATTTGGGCCTCGACGCGGAAGACGACGAGGAAGAGGACGACCATGGTCTGTGTAATTATTACGGATACATACTATATCGCTGACATACTAATTTCAGAGCAATTCCCTTCTACCGGTTCGACAAATACGACGACAAGCACGCCGCCCCGCCTTGATCTAAATCTTCCGTCGACAACGTCCTTGTCGTCCGGTCCCAACTCCCCCACCGTTCCGCGCGATGAATCGTCATCAACGCAGTTCCGCGAACGTCTCGATTCTGTAATTGATGGGCTCGGTGGAGGCGATTTGCATTTCGAGGCGCCGACCACATACGAGTCTGCTACCTCCGCAGATGATCGGAATCGCCACAACGAGTCTCCTGGAGCAACTGCATCTGGATCGAATGCGCCCGCGGGAAACTTCCCCATAGATGCATTCGCTCACCGACGGCCCCTTGTCGAGTTTGATTGGCCGCCATCGGCGCTTGACTGGAATATGACATTAGGTCAGCCGGGCGGCTCGGCCGAGGCAGCGCAGTCGCCGCCGTGGCGCCCAGCCCGTGCCACTGCTGCCACGGACACAGCGATCGCCGATATCAGGCGCTTCATTGGAAGCAGCTCCCCTCCGCCACCGCGGCTGTATCCCCGCCCAGCATCGCTGGCGGCGCCGCTCAGTGTTCCGGCGACCTCGTCCCGTTTGGACAGCCCAGGGCTGGACAGTGTGGATCTGGTGGGTGCTTATCTCGATTTCCGGAACAGCACGAATAGCAGGGCGTGGGAGACTGCGCTGGATCGGGCGCGCGCGCTACACCGAGAGCGGGAACGGGAACGGGACAGAGAGCGGGAAAGACGCGAGCGGGAACGTGAACTTGAGCGCGAGAGGGAGCGGGAGCGGGAGGAGGAGACAGAGAGAGAAAGAGATCACCCATGGAGTCTGGACAGCATCTGGGAGACTAATCCACGCGGCGAGTCGTCCTTGAGCAGCGCACTTCCGCGGCCATGGAGGCACTGACCCGCAATAGACGAGAGCTTGCTGCGGAGGGTGAGAGAGAATTGGATCTCGAGCTGGCGCGACGGAGAGCTATGCAGAGACAGCTCCATCTGACCTTGGATAGGGACAGGGAGAGACAACGCGACGAGCAGCATGCACGCAGCCAATTGGCAACATCGGTGTCGCGGGCTGAAAGATATCTTGAATCTGGACTGGTCGATCCCCGGGAGGCTTCTCGACCTGCTCCTTCTACTGCAAGTTTGTTCGATGCCCCTCAGGCACCTGAACGCAGATTGCGACCACCCTCGGATACTTCCAATCCATTCAGCGTATCATGGAGTTCCAGAAGAGCTAGGGAAGTGGAGGCAGAGGACCCCTCCTCTCGGCCCATCGCTCATCGGGCTATGAGCAGCAGCCAATCAGAATTGGCGAGTGACGCGTGGCTCGACTACCTGTCACGAGATCGCCCTTCCGAGTTGGACGACTTCTTCCATACTGGTGGGTGATTTCCTGCTTATTTGTGATTTCAACTCACATCGATGTTAGAACCTGCCAGTTCTCGCAGCACAAATCCAAGAAGTGGTCCGTCCAGCAGCGTTGCCCGCGACCTGCCAGAATACTCTCGGCATGGTGGTTTGTCCTTTTTACTGTTCTTATTTTGCAAATTGATTTGATGCATCATAGGAGAAACCTCGGCCTCTGGTGATATTTGGCGAGCCCGTAGCACTGCAGTGTGGCAGCCTCGATTAGCGGTGTCTCCTCAATCGACGGCGCAACCTACTCGCACTGCGACTCATGCGCGCGCACAGTCTATCGCAACACCGACGCTTAGCTCAATGACAGCGCAACCCTCGATTCATCGTTTGCGAAGCCGACTGTATGGCCCGCCCAGGGCCGCCGGTGTAGGGTCTACGAACTCACTTGTTGCTGAAAGCGCTGCTGCGATACGCCGGCGTGAAGCTCGGAGCGAGCTGATGGAGCGTCTCAATCGTACCATATCGATGGACATCGATGCGCTTTCCGATCCCGAGTCCGACTGGGAACCTTTCTCTACGACCCCGCGGGCAAGCTTCCCGAACGAAATAGCGGATTGGAAGATGAGGATATGGACTCCGAAGAGGATAGGCCACATCTTCCTCGACGCATCGCAGATGCAATTCAGCATTTTGAGTCGCGATCGCGTCCAGCTGCACGTCACAGTCGCGCGCTGAGATTCCAGAGAGAGATGGAGGGCAACAGCCCCTCGAGGCAGAGCCCTCCCCTTTCTCAGAGATTGTCCACTGGTTCCATCAGGTCTCGTTCTATACCTGGGCGAGCTCCTTCAGAACCGGAACACGAGGAGCAGTCTGCAGCTTCGTCATCCGGTCTGAATTCTCGGCAACCTCTGTCTATTCATTCTCGGCGCCCTGTGTCTCGTCGGCAGCATCCCATTAGTGGAGAGATCAGTCCTCCTCCCCCGGCTAGTGCATCAGTGGACCGCCGCCACGTTTCTTGGGAGGCGCCTTCCAGAGACGGCGGTGTGACCAGCACGTACCAGTACCTATCTGCATTGTCTCATGGTTTTGACTCTCAATCCTTGTCGATTTCCGACTTGGCTCATACTATTGCAAGCAACTCCAACACAGAAACCGCCCGCTCTCCTCCGTCACCTGTGTGGGCAGAAAACGAGTCGCCTTTTTCTACTCTTTTTGCCAGATCTGCCGCTCCACCTCGTAGCACGCCCACTCCGCGAGTCAGAAATATGGCCAGAACGTATTCCGATGACGCGATAGACGCACTTGGAGATTCGAGTGTCCCATCTTTACCGCCTCCTGATCTTGGTGGGAATTTGGATATGCTGAGATCGGCAACAGCCGGAGCACGTGCTTCATCGGCTGTGGCGACACCCAATGCGGAATCATCCAGTACTTCGCACACGACCCGGCCTCCTACTCCCCCATCTACGAACCCATACACAGGGCCCTTCCGTCTCACTATGCAGAGGCGCGGGGAATTCGCTCGGAGATCCATGGAATCCCAACGACGCATTCCGGACCCACCTTCTATCCCGCCTCTACATTTTGGAGCTGATTTCGACAACAGCAGTTCCTCGGAGGAGAGATCGGACTCTCGAGTAAGCTTCCATTGTTCAAGTGAAAACTAACATATTGACAATGTATTTTAGCGTCGTCTCCTTGCACAGCTCAGCACCGAGCGTCAGAGCTACGAGGGCCGCAGCGAGCGGTTTGCAGATATGGAACGTCGTCTTTATAACTATCCCGGTCCTGGTCCTGCATCAAGCTCACACGCACAGAACTCCGACAGCGATCCGCGCCGGTTCTTTCCCTCACGACCGATACCTACCTCGTCCGGACCGCTCGTAGACGAGGAACACCTCGGACATCGATATAGCGCTAGGGATATGCACAATGTGTTGGCTCGTCAAGCACGGCTAGAAGGTTCAAGCCTCACTACCGACTTACCATCCCCTTACCGTCCATCTCGGGATGACACCGACGGTGTTGATCTCAGCCACGATGGTTTCTCAACATCGCGTGCACACCGGTTAATATCTCGATTCCATGAGCAGGCCGAGGCTGAGGCTCGCGAGTCCTCGTCCTCGTCCTCGACTTCTCCTTGGGCAGCCCTCCCTCCTCGAAGATCCGACACTCTTCGGGCTGACGCCGAGGCACGCAGGCGTCGTGTAAACGCCACGCGAACCTCCATGTATGATGATCCCTCAACTCCGTTCCGGCACCGGGCTTCCCGTGACCCTTCTTTTCATGCCATGTTCGTGCAGCATGGACCGAATGCTCGGTTCCGGCGCAGAGCACTCGGCGACTACGTGGTTAGTACCTTTAATTCTCCTTGCAGCCGAGGCTGATCATTTTGTAGCGGGATGAAGATTTCGATGGATCGTACGAAACCCTTCTTTCCCTGAGCGGATTGATTGGAGATGTCAAGCCTAAGGCGACTCCCGATGATGTAGTCGCGGGTTTGGATACCGCGACTTACAAAGATTGGGCCACTGCGGAGAGCGACCAAAGATGTCCCATCTGTTTGGACGATGTGAGTTTTACCTCCTTTTTCCAAACATTTTACTTATATCTGGTCCGCAGTATCAACCTTCGGATCCGGTTCAGAAACTAGGAGATTGCCGCCACTGGCTGCATAAGGAATGTCTGGAGCAATGGCTCAAAGGGGCCAGCACGTGCCCTGTTTGCCGGAAAGACGTGAAAGGGAAGGGTAAAGCGAGGCGGGTTCACCACCATCATCACCATGGTCCCGGGCCTAGTCGCCGGAGAGATGATGATGGCCCTGGCGGTTCAGGGGGACCCAGCACTGGGGGAGGAGGAAGCGGAGGCCCTGCCCATTATTGGCTTGATTTTTTGAGAGACTAAAAAACACATCATATGTACCCGTATCCCATCTGCATACCATATTTACCATTCTATGCCCCTTTTTCCCATGAGCGCGATTTTAATCAGTGACACATTTATTTCCTTTCTGGTCGATTGGCGTTCTGTTGCTTGCGCTTGTGTACATGCCAAGACCAAACGGATGCCCGGGCCGATCGGCGATAGCGCGTCGACGCTTGACCACTCAGTTGTCGTTGAATGGCGTTGGCCTCCAGACTCGTAGATATCCACACCCATGTCTACTTGCCTCGGTACTGCTCGCTGCTCAGGTCTCGGACCACAGTACCTCGCATTCTAGCCTCAAATCGCGACGGCAAACCAGATGACAGGCTCCTTATCCTGGACCATGAGCCTAGTGGAGGCCGTCCTGTTGGCCCTCAATATTGGGACCGCGACGAGAAGATCAAGTTTATGGACCGGCATGGAATCGACTTGTCGGTGGTAAGGTCAGATCCTCTCTGTAAGCTGGATCCCTCTTAGAATTCTGACTGAGTTGTTTTCTCACTTGTAGCACGGCCAATCCATGGCTCGACTTTCTTCCCGCCTCCGAGGCAAAAACTCTGGCTTACCAGCTTAACGAAGACTTGGAGCAGTATTGCGCAGACTCGCCGGCACTGTCGCCATCCTTGAAACGTCTTTATGGCTTTGGACTCTTACCGCTTGTGCCCGAAATATCAACTGCTGCCCTCCTGGCGACGATAGAACAAATATCCAAACTCTCATATTTGAAAGGAATCATAATGGGCACTCGGGGGATCGGGAAGGGTCTGGACGATGAGGCGCTTGATCCAGTGTGGGCTGCCCTTGAGGAGAAAAAACTTGTCGTATTCCTTCATCCACACTACGGTGTTGATGAAAAGGCCTGGGGGGACAAAGATAATGGCCATGTTTTACCTCTGGCCCTTGGATTCCCCTTTGAAACGACAATAGTAAGTTGAATCCCTACTTGGAGTTTCCGTCGATCATATATCTCACCGCAATTCAGGCAACTACGCGTCTGATTCTCGCTGGGGTATTCGATCGGTTCCCCTCCCTGCGCCTTTTACTTGCCCATTCGGGAGGAGCACTCCCGCAGCTTTCCTCTCGCTTAGCGTCATGTATTGAGCACGACCCTGTGGTTGCCTCAAGACTCAAACATGATGCTCGATGGTACCTGGGCAAATTGTACTTTGACGCTGTTGCATACGGCCCGGAGGAGCTCGGATTTGTTTCAGATGTTATAGCCCGGGCAGAACGCTTCGAATCCGGGACTGCCGTTGGCGCCAGCACGACAGCCGACAGAACGCTCGGGAGCAAAAGGATGCTGTTCGGGACTGACCACCCCTTCTTTCCACCACTCCAATCAACGGAAAAGTGGAAGAGTGTCGTGGAAAATCTGCAGGCGATTGATGATGTGAATGGCTGGGGACAAGAAGAAAAAAATGGCGTGCGCGGCGGCAACGCTTTATCCTTGTTCAATCTAGTTTAAATGGTACAATTGTTTATTCTATGCGTTACGCCGATTTGGGCATCTGGATCTTCAGACTAAAATCGATGTGCTGAACAGACTGGTGCACCGTGCTTGTGCTCAAGATATCAACATCTGGGCGAGTGACAAGTCAGAATAGGATAGAGCACTGAGTTGCGAGCATTACCGTTTATCGCACGTTCTTGAAGGTTGGTTTCTGTGATATTCCCACTGGTTTCGAGTAGGAATTTCCTCTTTCCTTGCCACCTCTTGCGCAAATTTTGCGCGACGCTAGTAAGCTCGGCGCCTTCAATGTTGTCGAGCATGATGACGTCTGCTCCAGCATCAATAGCCTCGTCCGCCTCGGCCTCGGATCCAACCTCAACATCGAGGAGAAGACTAAACCCTCCTACGGATCGTGCTTGCTGTATAGCAGCAGTAATGGAGCCTGATTCTATTCAAGACTTTGCAGGATCGAATGCGGGGATAATCGTACCAGAGGACCAGATGTGGTTGTCCTTCAGCATGATCATGCTCGAGAGATCATGCCGATGTGGGTCGATACCTCCAACCACCATTCCGTACTTCTCAACTAGTCGGAAACCTAGATACTAGCGGCTTAGAGCGCCGCAATTGGGTAGTAGGTTAGTATTACCAGGTGTCGTCTTCCTCGTGCCGGCTATAACGCCCTCGAATCCATATCCTCGAGCAAGATCCTTGATCCGCTTGGATCTGGAACTGATTCAGAGAGCGGAATAACGAGAATCGAAAACCGAGACGGACTTGGTAGCAATGCCGCTACATCGCGCCAGCATATTCAAAGCGACGCGTTCGCCGAGCAGCAGATGCCTGGCCTTGCCGGTTACGGTCGCGACATGTCTTACGGGTTCAAAGGTCTCTCCTTCTTCCACATGCCATACAACTCTGCGAAGTGTCAGGTGCGTGATACAAGACAGGATTTCGCGTACTGGCAACCCAGTTGGGCGAAGACCTCAGTGAAAAAAGGAGAGCCAGCCAAGACGGCGGGGACCTGTCCTTTGCCGAATAGATAGGCTTCCCTAACAGCTTCTCCGACTACGTATCCGCCATAATCAAACGACGGGGTGTCTTCGGCCAACCAGGCAGTGACTTGGGGTTTCCAGCTGGGAGGCAGCAGATGCGCGTATGAATTGGGCATGACTGATGAGTGCTGAGCAAGACAAACGTAATACGAAAATCACTGATCGAAATAATTTCCATGTCTGCAATATAATGTATACTTCCAAGATAGTCCGTGCGCGGAACAAGGATTGTACTCTAATAATCTACCATGTCCAAAAGAAAGTCATTGTCGAGTCAAGCAAGATGGGCGGGTCGAGAAAGGATTACGCTCAGGCAAACAGTGCACCGAGAAGCACAAGAGCTCCGAGGAAACCGGTCGGCATGCCTATGGCGGGGAGAGCAGCACTGGATCCAGTGGGAGCAGGGGCATCGTCGCTTGCTGACTCCGAAGCGCCGACGCCACTACCACCGTTGGGGGTAGCTCCTCCCAGTGCAGCGGATCCACTGCCCGGTGTCGAAGCCGCAGCGAGGGATGCTCTGCAAAGCGTAGGGCGATTAATATATGAACGTGCGGACATTAAGATAGTCTTACGTCTTTGACGCCACCGGAGCTGAGCTGCTTTCGACTTTGGCCTGGGTGATGTTGAATTCATCCGACTGAGCGAGAATGGAGTCGAGTTCCTCAGAGCTCTTGCAGAAATTGACACGGTAAGTGCCTCCAACGCTCGGCCAACCCTCGGACGGCGGGTCAACGGTGGTCTTGGGACGTTGTGAGCCCTCTTTGAATTGAGCAAATATATATGAATGATTACCGTGCCCGCGGACGTGTCGACGAGAGCCTTGAGGATCTGGTTGTTGGTCGGTTGCAAAGAACGGTTCTAGATAAACGGTCAGTACGCATAGCATATACTGATACTTTACTGACGATATTCGTCAACACAATCGTGAAGTTCTTGGGGTCGCTCGACACGGAGGTTCATTTTACAGTTTGCGAACCGTCGTTCGTCCAGGTGTTGGTGTCGCCAGGGGAGGTAATGGCGATGGCAGAGACGGAGGCCACGAAGGCAACGATGGTGGCGAGAGGAGAAATCATTATTAGGTTAGAGTACTAAAAGAACGTCGAGGTGGGAGAGGAAGAGAACGAAATTTTATGTGTGACAGCCATCACGTCATGCAAAAGCTAATGAAAAGCGGCCTGCAACCGCCGCACTTACACGCGGATACCAGTCGCTAGTGCTATCAACGCGCCAGAATGTTTTGGGCAAGAATCGCTATAGACACAATTCGACATTTCACTACATCTTTTGCCGGTCAAAGCGCTAAATCTGACATTTGATGGCGGCTTCAGCGTCCATCCAAAGATCGCGCTGTCCCCATATACCCACAACTGTGGTGATAATCAACCAACAGCTCCCTGCATTAATATCATCCTCCGAGGCGCGCTCTGTCTGCGGACCTGTCAAATCCTTCAAAAATGCGAGATACGCACGCGCCAGGTTACGGAGGAGATGCATATCATCTGCAGAAATATAATCGTCGACGCGGGAGAGTAGCGCAAAGATCCAACGAGTGTGGGTTTGCGTCACACGAAAGAGCTTCTCCGGCTGCAGATGCAGATTCGTCCAATATGTAAAGTACATTAGAAGGTGTAGAGCCATCCGCTGCGCCCGGGAAATTTTAGTCTATAGGAGAGAGCATATAGCAGATTGAGCGTACCTGGTCTATCAATCCCAATAGCGACGGCGTCGGCTCTCGTGGTTTATACATTAGTGTTCCATCTTCTTCGCCAGTGTGATTAAGAGGGGAACCGAGTTCAGTAGAGCGTTCCACTGGCGCAGGGGAACCTGATGGCGTAGGCAGCTGAGGTTGTGATTCGGTGTCGTCGACCATAGGACGGGTTTCCGGACCTTCATCGTAGGAAGGTCCAACGGAAGGAGCCTCCATGCTCGCATCGTCATCCGCAAATGCCCGCATACCCCGCTGGGATTTACGAGCATTTTTCGACTTCTTCGGGATATCCCATTCCTCTTCAGGTTTCCCAGATAGAAAAGCCCACCACAAATCACGCTCTTTCAGCTCTGGGATAAGTTTGCGGTTATCCTTGCGTGCAGGCTGATGAATGTGTATTGTCGGCTGGGATACGTTCTGCCAAAGTCTTAGAAAATAGACAGAACTGCAGCATCGAGCCCACTTTTCGAAAGTTCCTAAGCCGCGTTTCGAATAGGGTACGCCACTCCGGACTAGGGAGCGCCGGGTGAACTGCAGGCAAAATATCACTCGGGGGAGGTGGAAGCCGCTCGGGGAGTTCGTACGGATTTTGGACTCTGGTTACATGGGGAAGATGTCGAGCGTCGCGGCTGGAATATCATCAGTTTGCCAATCGCAAAGGCCAAGCATAAACTCACCGAACAGTGAAGAGGTATTGCATTCCATCCTCAGGAGTTCCGTCGAAATCCTTGGGAAGATTTGCAACGGGGAGAATCTGCCGACCAAAAGACATGTCCTCCTCATCGCTGGCATCGCGGTCATCTCTTTTGCGTTTAGGCGGCATTTGGGGAAGGAAGCAAATACGTGTTGTTGTGGTCTGTTGACCATCGGCTTCCTTTCGTTCAGCGTCCATGGCGGAGGAGATTGACAATGAGACGCTGCAGGCACAAATCGACCTTTCTATGTCATTTGCTCAGAATCTGGTCTCTTCATGGGTGAAACCTGCTCGTAAATCTGCCAAAAATTCGAGCCGTGCTCTGGAGGCTGAGCTGAAGGACTATATGCGCCGGCCGCCAAGGTACCACACTTCGGACTTGTGCATCTTTCTTCGGACTGATATTCTCAGACTCGGGGTCGGTGCTCCCATTCCAGAGGTGGCGAGCTCCTCTCGGGAAACCGAGCGGCTCAAATCACATCTTGCTAGCAAGGGAAAGAAGCGCACGAGAGACGACGACGCCGACGCCGTCGTCCCGAAGCAGCTTTCGGATAATGAGGAGGAATCTAGAGGAGCTACAATCAAGAAAAAGGCCAGGATAGATCCATTTGAGGCTCACGGTAAAAAGAAAAAGAAGGAGGCAATAGAACTGCCTAAGCCACCTGTACACGAGCAAAAGCCACCTGTAAAGCAAACCCCTCCAGTACTGGTTGGGTCGGAGGATGTGCTTGGAGCATCGGAACCACCCTCTCCAACTCTTTCGCCGTCTAAACGAGTGAAAAAGAAAAAACACAAGAATAAAGATCATGCGACGGAGACTGACTCTCTTCCCGGACCGAGCAAGGGCCTTCCAGACGAGAACGTTGTCGTTGTATTGTCCATCCCACCGAGTGGTGAAGGTTGGTTGATCCCGGTCAATCGTCTTCGAGTTATTCAATGTCTACTTGTCAGATTTTGAACCACCAACGGCCGAAGTGGTTGATATATCACTCATAACAGCGGCGTCCCCGACCTCTCCTAGTCATCGATTACAGAGCACCATGCTTAAAGGCCCCATTCTCAATCTTAATGGACCGCCTACTGACGACGAGTCAGCCGAAGAAGGAGAGCCGGATACCCCTTTAGCGAGTCCAAAAAAGAAACGGCGGAGACGAAGGAAAAAGAAAAGTCTGCCTGGGGGACAACATAGCCTTTGATGCGAGACGTTTAATCTACCAACCCGCACATTTTTTTCCAGTGCTTTAAAGTCATTCTCATCAAGGGCGTAATTTGTGGCTGGAGAGTAGCTTTCCTGATTCTAGGGATTTATTCGTAGCAATGGTTCCAAGTCCGTTTGTTGCTGACAACACTAGGTAAAACAGTTAACTCGAGCTCCCTCCTTATATTCATCCCTCCGAACTCATCATCATCGCTGAAATAATTCCTGAGTTCGGGCGGTCAAAGCGATAGATATTGATGGATGTCGTAATCGATACAATATGCCCAAATCGTCCTTTAACGCCACCACAACTCACAACCACAACTCACAAGGATGATTGCAATTATTGATGAATAGGGGGAATGTGCCGAACCAGTCACGAAATAGAGAGTTTCTTTTGGTGCAAGGCTGATCAGCCTCCCAGTTAAAATTCACGAGGTTTTAACTGGTTGGACTTCAAACCTACAGTAGACTTCGCATTATGCGATACCCAAAAGTATCCAAAAATACAGAAGATTAAGCATGTGTAAGTAGTTAAACGAGAGCATTGGACGACGGCCCGTGTGTAAATACCAGAAGACCTCTAAAGTGTACTCATCTCGAATTATCTAGCTTTCTTTCGACTCCACTGGGGCAGAGTCTATGCTGGCCTCCTTCCTCGCAATGGGAGTTCCGTCACCAATATATCTGCCCGGCCAAAACACCACATATATCGCGATGGCGATGAACAGAGGCAGTGTGTCTGGTGGAAGTTAGGTCAGTGTCTTGTGTGTTGGAAAGAAGGGTTGTGCAAACCTAAGCCATAGAAGTAGGGCTCTGTTGTTGCCAAGTGCCCGTCATACCCTTGAGAGAGCTCAGCGACACGATAAACGGATCGAATCTAATCAGACTTGTAAAGACTTGGCAAATCAATCGGTAACAGTTCCCACGTACCAATATCCCAAAGAAGCTGAAGCCCATGGCTCCGGCCAAGGTACGCCAATCTTGATGCCACTTTTCGGCACCCATGGCCCACGTTGCCGGTTCCTGCGTACGCACCCGATGGATGAACACGCAGAAAATGGATGTGAACGTGAGGAAAGACGCGAGTTGAAGCACCAGTCCCGCGAGGAAAATCTATTTGAGATATACCTCGTTAAAAACACGGGGATGCATAGGCGTGTGTTGTTCATCTTACATGAGAACCAGCTAGAAAAGAGTGAGAAAAACATGGATGGATTGGGCAACTATGCTACGGACCTTGTGCTGTGACGAGCGTGTTGGACGAAAGTGAAACACCACCTCCGGCAGCCTGTGAACGTATTGTCTTCATACGGATCATTTTGAATACCGAGCTGAATGCTTACCTGAACCAGGAAAGTCGTGATATCAGAGGAAATGAACACGATAGTGATGCGACGCGGAGAAACTAGCAGGTGCTTGTCACATTCCAGGAACCGTGCAAGTCTTCCAAGAAGGACATATTCCGAAGCGATGAACGCGCAGCTATGAACGGGGATGAATCATCCACGAAGAAGCAATGAATGGAAGAAACTGACGGGGACAACACCACGACTATGAACCGGGATAAACCATCAGCAAGAAAGAAAAAGCCCGAAAATGGAAACGTACAGAGATATTCCAATATATATATTCCTTCCAGTAACGTGTCAGATAAGTGACAAAGAAAGGCCAAGGATATTACCTTTAGATTGAGGTTGAACATGCAATCCGAACCGAGTGCCGATACCAAAGGCGAAAGCTAGGGATGCAGATTCAGGCAAGAAACTAGAGGTTCGCCACAGAGTGAAAATTACTATAGGCGCCGATAACCATTGAGAGCATAAATTTGGCCCCCCATTTACGGACCATCCAAGATTGGGACAATGCGACGAGGATCACCAAACCTAGCAGGAAAAGTTATGTAAAGAACCGCAGCCATGGCCGAAGGAGGGCTCACTGAATGCGATTGCCGTTAAGACGTTGGAGGCAATGTACCTCAAAGGATTGCAATGATCATGTTTGGGATCCAGGAACGGGTCTGGTGGGCAGGGAATGGCCGGTTGTTTTGCTTCGACCGAGGACGCAACAAGAAGGAAGAGGCCAACGACGGCTCTTGAAAGAGACATGGACCGCGAAAGAAACATGAGCGGCGTAAGCAAAGCCGTGTGTCCCTCACCGGGCCTCACGCCGAGAGGCTGTTGATTATCCGCATGAAAATGCCCGGCATCAGATGGTGAATGCGTCGGACAACTCGGCGCTGAATAAGTAAGGCACACTGATAAGATAAACGGCAAGTCCAAATCAGGAATCTCGAGCTCTGGCTGCAGCACTGGGATACAGAGAGAGCCAGACAGCCATCTCCGAATGCATGTTCGCAGATGCAAAGAAAAAAAGTGGAAATTATAATCTCTGTCCTTGACATTATAGGGGAACCCAAGCATCCAAAAGCATGACGTACGTGACAACAAACTCCCAGTTTCCCGCATGCCTGTCTCGACCTTCTCTGCCGCGGTGCACATAACGCCAGTAGTTATCAAGACATTTGCGAGACACGGAAAGCGTTTGGCCGCGAAACGAAGCGAAGAACGCGAAGACGAGGCCCAGGATGATATATTCTTCGATGAGTGAGTAAATTCAATCTCCCAAAGAGTCCCTAATAACATCGACCAGAGCTTTCCATATCGTGAAGGTTCGCTTCATTCCGTAGTCATTTCTTCTTCGTTTCGAACGTGTCGAACAAGGCGTTCATTGAGTTGGGGACCAAGAACACGGTCGAGTCGTTGCAAGCATTGTAAGTCTATTTTTAGGCGCTGCCAGCCGATCTGACTGCCTTAGCACAAACACGCATGTTCCAGCCCCGTACTGGGCAGCAGTAGCTGAGGTTTGCATCCCATTCGAGTCTTGCAACGCGGCTGCAGACTTGCTTATTGACTGGTTCAACCCGGATGAACTCAAGGCGGTCGTTGGCGGCGAACGGTGGTGGCAGGTACGAGGATTGGACGGGGCAGATGGAGAGTGGATTACGCAAAAGGAGTACCTATCTGAGGATAAAGTGCACGCGCCCCAAGGTCGCAAACTGTCGGACGACGACGAAACGGTTCTAAGAATGGAGAAATTGGACAGAGTTATGGTGAGTTTGAGGCGTTCATGATCTTCTTGTTTTTAACCATCAGTAATTACAGCTATATGTTCATGGAGGTGAGTTTTTGAACGTTTCCTCGCGTCACATCGTTGACGAAGACCAAATGCACTATAGGCGGGTACTTCTGGGGATCCATCAGTATGTACTTTCTTTTCCATCTCTTCCCCTAAT
Organism: Mycena crocata; assembly: GCA_029281795.1. Lineage (NCBI taxonomy): Eukaryota > Fungi > Basidiomycota > Agaricomycetes > Agaricales > Mycenaceae > Mycena > Mycena crocata. Next base: position 1,252,636 of record JARJCP010000003.1, on the reverse strand, counting down.
TTATGCACAAATATCCTAGATACGCATAGATATCAACTCATACGTTATGGTATTTTCCCCAGGCAATGTGCCCGGCTGTGATGCTAATTATTGGGCTAGCACGAAAAATCCACGGGAGGGTGTTTGCTGTTAATTACAGGTAAAATCCCCCTGTCTTCTCCTGGATCATACTTGACAACTGTGCAGAAAGGCTCCCCAGTACCCTTGGCCGTGTCCTTTGCAGGACGTCCTTGCTGCGTGTCCGCTCATTCCGCCTTCTGCGTCTTCCTCCGCTAATCCATATTATTCCAGATTTGTATCTCATCCGGCCTCCTGCGAATGCACTGCATAACGCAATTCCGGCATCCAAGATAGTTCTTGCAGGTAATTCTTCCCGAATTAATTCTCGTCCCAAAGTTGAACAACTGGTTATCTGCAGGTGACTCCGCAGGCGGTGGTCTGTGCTTGTCTGTGCTTTCTATAATCCGGGACTTGGGACTTCCAATGCCGGCCGGCTGCGTCTTAATAAGTCCTTGGGTCGACCTAACGCACTCCTTCCCAAGTGTCATGCAAAATACGGAAACAGTATGTTGCATTCATTCCAGGCCTGCCATTACTTTATATCCTACTCTTAAGGACATCATCCCCCAGCATGGGTTTTTAGCTAAACCGAGCACCCTATGGCCTGTCGATCCGTTACCGGCAAAGGACGGACGGGTCGTTGTTACTAAGAATGATCCACCTCCCGAGCCCGGTCATGCAGACCAACTTCTTCCAACAAAAGCTCGTGTGAAAGAAGAAAGCGGAGCCGAAAACCAGAATGACGACGCGACTGGATCGCCTTCCGGTAGTGAAGAGATCGCAGACTCGGATGATTACGATGTCGATCGATGGGAACCTCGGCCACCCAAAGTTCAAATGAATGACCCTAACGCAGTGCCTCTGGAGTTGCGTTCTCAGGTAGCTACAACGAGTGGGACGATGCAGATCTTACTGATGCACTTCAGATTCAACTGTATGCCACTACCGAGTAAGACTGCAGATGACATTCCACTCAAGTTTTCTGACGGCTTTGGTATAGGCAATTGAGCCATCCCTTAGTGTCACCGATCTTGCAAGGATCCTTGGGAAACCTTCCGCCACTGTATATAATAGCCGGAAATGACGAGGTTCTCCGAGACGAGATTGTATACATCGCGCATCGCGCTGCTTATCCTGAACGATACCCGACTCGCAAGGGAATACTACGGGATGCACACAGACAGCAGGGTAATGCCAAAACCTTCACTCGGCCGACAAAGGTGAGAGAAATCGTTCCTGCTGGGTTTTTCTTGATTGATGGACGCATCCGGATAGGTCCATCTCCAAGTATTCGATGGTGGGTTATAATTTAGATCTGAGTCTGTCGGAATTTACAGCCACTTCTGCAGACATGTGCCATGTCTTGACAGTGTTCACGTTCACCGAAAGTGTGAGTTTGATTTCATTCGCGTTCGTGATTCTACATATAACAATATCTCATGTAGGCCAAACATGCCTACCGATCTATCGCGGCATTCGCCAAGCACGTCACTGATCATGACGAAGATTATCTTGCACAAAATCCTTTTCCTCCTCCGCCTACACCTACAGAAGCTTCAGTTGCTGAAAAAATGCCTCCTCATCCAGAAAGTGGTCCCGCGTTGATGATACGCGAACGCGTCAATATTGAAGGTACTACACGACCCATGGAAGCTCAAGAGAATATGCCCGTTCTCAAATTAAAATCGTCCGAGATCGGGATAATTAAGGAGGGACCTACGATCAAATGGTTAAAGGGGCAAGAGGAGTGGGACAAGAAATATAAACACAACGCTGAGCGAGCGATCCGGCAGAGATTGAAGAACAAGGAGAAGGCAGAGAAACTCATTGCCAATGCCAGAGACCAGGGGCTGATGCTCGTCTCCGATAATGGGCCAGACCTGACCGCGGTGGTGTCAACTTCGGCGCACACGACCAAAGGAATCATTCAGCCAGATCGAAGATGGGGCCCCTTGGATCTGGATGAGGAAACCCCCCCACCCACAGCCATCGCTAAGCGACACGATACGGCGCGTCTCCACAATCTCCAGTTTAATTCTATTATTGACCAAAATTCTTGCAGCTTGAAGCCCTTGCCTTGTTGAAGAAGCACATTTACCACACGGCCCCGGTGACTCACCGCACGATACCCAAGATGAAACTTTCCGATGCAGTCAAGGCCGCTTTCGATCCAAATGACGATCCGAACAAACCGCCAAAGCAATCTGTATCTGAGGCGCAGCACAGAACAACCTTTATACCCGACTCTTTGCATGGACTCAGAATTTGGGATGTGCTTGTTGGGTGAGTCTAGGTTCATTGGAGTGATATTTGTACTGATTTATTCGTGTACCAGGTATTTTATGCGCAAGAGCGCAGAGAAGGCCACCAATGGCAAGAACGCAATCAAAAAGGCGGTAACGTCGTAGTCGGACTCGCATTCTTAGACATTCAGTATCGTTATTAGACGTTCATTATTGGTAGAAAGATAGAGCCTGAGGTATCCAGCAGCTAATTAAATACAATACTTGCCGTTAATCTGCTTGGCGAGTGCGAGAGGGATATCAGGCTTAAGCAACGTGTGCGGGAATCGATAGAACGCAGGGAAAAATCTTCTTGTTCGAGCAAGAACGAGTCACGATAATAATCAGACTTTGTGGGAGCGTACAACTCAAAAGAATGGGTTGAGTCACCGGAACCTCGGTCCTCAGGCCTCAGGGCTTCAGAACGTGGGAAAATGGGATTAGGCGGCGTTTTACCTAAATAAATAAGTTGGAAGCTTTGTCTGGCCACTGCCACCTAACTGCCACCCCAAAGTCTTTCTTTCAACCGCATTCCGGTACGAATTTCAAGATTTGTACTGTTCGTGTTCCTCAGACACTTTCAGCCTTTCGTGGCAGAGTACGAGGACCCCACGCTCACGTGTGCCCTTATTTGTAGCTCATTGCCTCCACCTTTTTCGGTCACTTTTCCGCTGACTTTGTTCTCAGCGTCCATTCGTCTCCTTTGACCATCTCCTTCTCCTCTGAATCATGCGTGAAGTCATCTCCATCCATGTGGGCCAGGCTGGTGTCCAGATGGGAAACGCCTGCTGTGAGTCTTCGCTATCGCGTGGAAGACATCCGTGTTGACCGATCGAAGGGGAGCTCTATACGCTTGAACACGGCTTGAGCGTACGTTCTTTTCATTTTTTTGCAGTTGTACTCTGATCCACGTCTCTCCGTTCAGCCCGATGGCCGTATCATGGACGGATCCCCATCCTCGTCCGACAGCGGATTTTCGACCTTCTTCTCCGAGACTGGCTCAGGGAAGCACGTCCCCCGCTCGCTCTACGTGGATCTTGAGCCTGGTGTCATCGATGAGATCAAGACCGGTCCGTACCGATCGCTCTTCCACCCGGAGACGATGGTCACAGGCAAGGAGGACGCTGCCAACAACTGTACGGTCGCTGTCCATTTTTCGCGTCATCTGTGTTGAAATTTGGTTTAGACGCCCGCGGCCACTATACCGTCGGCAAGGAGCTCATTGACCCCGTCATGGACAAGATTCGCCGTCTTTCTGACAACTGCTCGGGTCTCCAGGGATTCTTTGTCTTCCACTCCTTCGGTGGAGGAACCGGCTCCGGTTTCGGGGCCCTCCTTCTCGAAAGGCTCTCCACCGACTACGGCAAAAAGTCCAAGCTCGAGTTCTGTGTGTACCCCGCACCTCAGCTGTCGAGCTCGGTGGTAGAGCCCTACAACTCTGTCCTTACGACTCACACGACCCTGGAGCACTCTGACTGCTCGTTCATGGTTTGTGAACCCATGTTCAATTTTTTTTTTGTGCTGACGCATCTCCAGGTTGACAACGAGGCGATCTACGACATCTGCAAAAAGAACCTTGGCGTTAGCTCACCCAGTTTCTCCAACCTGAACCGACTGATCGCCCAAGTTGTGTCCTCGATCACCGCCTCGCTCCGTTTCGACGGTTCCCTCAACGTCGATCTTAACGAATTCCAGACCAACTTGGTTCCGTAGGTGGCTTACTATCTTTCGCCGATATTCCCTTACACGTCTAAAGATTCCCCCGCATCCACTTCCCTCTGGCTACTTTTGCTCCCATTCTCTCTGCAGAAAAGGCACACCACGAGCAGAACTCTGTCTCGGAGATGACCTTCTCGTGCTTTGAGCCGGGTAACCAGATGGTCAAGTGTGATCCTCGTGAAGGAAAATACAGTAAGCTCCCATTTATCTAAGGATTCCCCCCTTGATTGACGTTGTTTTCCTAGTGGCCTGCGCTCTGCTGTTCCGCGGAGACGTGGTTCCGAAGGATGTCAGCGCCGCCGTGGCTGTCATCAAGACCAAGCGCACGATCCAGTTCGTTGACTGGTGTCCCACCGGATTCAAGCTCGGTATCTGCAACGAGCCTCCGTCCCATGTTCCGGGCGGTGATTTGGCAAAAATGACGCGCAGCGTGTGCATGCTGTCGAACACGACCGCGATCTCCTCTGCATGGAGCCGCCTCGACCACAAATTCGACCTCCTGTACTCAAAGCGTGCCTTTGTTCACTGGTACGTCGGAGAGGGCATGGAGGAGGTATGTTTTTGTCCCAACGTCATCAGCATTACGTGACTGATTGACGGCACAGGGCGAGTTCTCCGAAGCGCGAGAAGATCTGGCTGCCCTCGAAAAGGACTACGAGGAGGTCGGGATTGACACGGCTGATATCGAGGAGGCGGGCGAATACTAAATAGCCTCCTCATAGCTTTTTTCTTTCATATCCACTTTTACACTCTATACCTGCACTCGGATTCGACATACTCAATGACATGGAACTTGCAATCGAAAAACAATTTAGAAGTCGTGATCATCATGTTATCCGCCAGTGTATTAATTGTTACATTTGGTAAACGCTAGTGAGCACCCCGAAATTGTAAAAAGTTGCACAGAATGCTGAAAGCTTTGTCGCAAAACATACAGTAGAATGCAGATCCGAATAGAGCGATGCTATAAACAAAATAGAAAATAATGTAACAATAGATAATGGGACCAGAAACACGTTCAGAACCTTTCTCCGATTCGGGGCTTGAAGGTATGTACAGACTGGTCCTCAGGAACCTGGTCGCGGTCCGCGACCTCATGGAAGTAGGAGCTCAGCAAAGACATGTGCGCGGGGGTCATTTGCTGCGGCGGAGGGGCAGGGAAGTCGGAGAGGTTCGACATGCGGGAGAGGGTCGACTCCGTCATGTAGCTGCTACGCGTTGGGTCGGCAGAGTGCGGTTGCAAGCCGGAAACGGCGCGAGAAATCGGGATCGCTTCTTTGGCGACCTGCTCGGAGTCTCCGACGAACGCCATTTGCCCAGTGTATGAGTTACGGTAATCCGACGAAGTGGCCGGAGGCGTCGAGACCGATTCTACGTTGCCCACACGGAAAGACGCTTCTGAGAAGGGGTTATTATTAGAAGATAAAGAGAATGTACATTTCGGATACTGACCATGCTCCTCGTCATCGTCCAACTGCCCGTTCATCGGTGACGACGTTCTAGAGGATTCGACATCTTCCGGAAGATGGCTTGATGGCTGGAACGCAGACAGCGTTGCCTCTGGTAGCGGTGGCCGGATGGGATCTTCAGAGATAGAGCGTGCCATCTCTGACTCGGTGAAGATGAACTGAATATCGTTTTCCGTCGGGAAACGAGAGAAGCGGCTGATGCTCGACTCAGACTCCATACTTTCCGAGGTGGTGCGATGACGAATGGCCCTCAACTCTTCGAATTCCTGGCTCAGCTGCCGAGCAAGGCTGGTCAGCCCGCTTCCTGTTCGCGTGCGCTGCGTCCGCGTCGTAGAAGCAAGGTCCCATGTTATGCTGGCTTGACGAGTAGAGCTAGGACGGCTAAGGTTATTCAAGACTTCATCCGTGAGATTGGGCTTGTAGAAGAGGTCCCGGAAGTCGTCGAGGTCGTCGACGCTTCCGATGGGAGGAGGGGATCGCGGAGGCGAGGAGGTAGCCGATTCCATGGCTGGAGAAGAGCCGTTGGTGGGCAGAGGGGGCGTCGGTGGTGTGAGTCGATGCACATGGCTCACTGTAGGGTCAACAGGCGAAGATCCAACAGTGTGGTTTGTGTTGCTCGACACGCCGGACTTGTGCGGAGTGAAGGGCGGACGCGAGATGTCGTACTGGACCGGTTTCCGGTGAATACGGTAGGGATGGTGCCCCTCGAACGCCGCAGCTTGCCCGTCATCACCCCACTCCGCAGCATTCGGCGCCTGTTCCTCACTCGTCCCCAGACCGCTATCCCGGCTTTGTTCCTCTTCCACCGCATATGCCAGAGTCTCGCCAAGCCCGACAGTATCGAGGATCGTAACCGTGGACTTGCGTTTCCGCACATACGCGTCCGGTTCCCGCTCTTCTTCAGGTGTCGTGCTACGCTCCGACATGAACGGCGAGTACAAGATCTCGCCAGGCAATATCTCGCGGACGACGCCAGGCGAAACCTGCGCCCACATCTTGGATGGACCCGGGACTTTGCTGTCCGCATGCGGTACGATCTGGTAGGAATCGCGTCTGGAAGACGGTGAGGCGTATGGGTGATGAGGGAGAGACGCTTGCGGCGGGAGCCGATGGCGGGTTGAGAAGTCCTGCGGATCGGGATTGACGACTGTCGTGGCTGGGTGCGGGCCAGCGTAATCGGCGCCCTTCACAACGGTGGATGTGGCGGTGTGATAGGGGTACGACACACCATTTTGGGCATACGGATGGCTCGGCAAATGGATCGACTCGTGCCCGGAGGAGGAGCTGTTGTCGTTTAGCGGCGGAGTCGAGAGCGCGATTCCCATGTGGGCGTCGCTGACCGCAGACGGTGTCGGCGAAACGCCAGGCCGGGGCGACAGCACATTGAGCGGACCGCCTAGGTCGACCGGGATCATCGCGGGGTCGGCCAGCCGAATGACCTTGGTCCCGCCTCCTCGAAGAGCGTTCTCCAACCCGTTTGACTTCTCGTCCGCCGGCGAAAGCACCCCGTCAACGTAACACAGCTGCGCAGCCTTCTTGAACGCCGACCGGCTCCAGCTGTCCTGCCGCGAGTGTGCGTGCGAGGACTTGCTCACCGTCTTTGACAGAGAATTCGAGTGCGAGTGCGACGTCCGTGTGTTAAACGTCGTCGTGCCATTGGTGTTTGTCCCGCTCTGGCTGTTGGTCCGGTTGTGGAACCGGGCAGGGAGAACGGGGACGACGTCCTGGTTGCCGAGCAGCGAACGCGCGGCGAGGAAGTCCATATTGCTCTGCCCCGTCTTGCCGTTGCGATGCGTGAGGGACTTGGCCCTCGACCGCGACAAGCTTCGCGCACGGTTGTTTTGGAACGACCCCGCAGCTTGCATCTGCCACTTTTTACGCTGGTGTTCCAAGATCTGCCCTTCCTCTAACACTCTGCAGGAAACAAGTCAAAAAACAGCCGTTATACCGATCACATAAACACGACTAACCGAGCCAACGAGGGCACTGGACTGGGCAGTGCGAGGTCATCCCATGCAAAGCTCTTTGGTCGCGGCGGTTTCTCTGTCTGGGTGGGTAATAATATGGGAGGCGGAGGAACAAACGGTGGGGGCGTCTCTTTTGGAAGCTTACTCGGACCCGCCTCGGCATTGAGGCTGACCATGCTCCGCGAGTGCGCCAGCACGCGCGACGCAACACCCTCCGGCCGGGCCGGGTCCTGCGGCGCATTGAAGCCCCCGAAGACAGGCGAGCCCGGCGGGCTGACGATGCGACCGCTGGCGCCTCGCAGAAGTAGTTGCGCGTCCTCGGCCTTGAGACGCGGGCGCGGGAACATGATCGCATCGCACCATGTCTCTGCACTCAACCAGCGGTCCTTGCCCTTTGGTGCGGGCGGCTTGCGCAGCCGGTTTGGCGAGCGGGAGGAGTCGCGGAGATTCGGGGTAGAGGCGTAGCTCTTGAGCGAGTGGACGTGCGGCGGGATGGCAGTCGCTTCCTGTGGTGGAAAAGCGATACGCTGGGGTGGGTGGCTCGTGGAGAATTTGAGTTTCGGGGACATGACAAGAGGTGCGGTTTGAGGTGGCTCGGGGATGTCGCGTTGAGGGAAATTGTAAGCGTACGGGTGTGGAGGGGGTGTCGCCGTGTGAGGGATCGTGAGTTGACCAAACTGGTCGGCAGCGGGCGTGTAATTGTAGTAAGAATGGTAAGCGTCGCCCTCCTGGGAGGTGAATGCACTGGACTGATTTTGGTCGGAGGAGACACTATAGATGGAAGGCGGCCCGGAGTTGGGCCGTTGAGGTTCCGCCACCGCCATCCGTGCGTATTTAGCAGGTGCCAGCGGGCTCGTCACAGGCGGGCTGGTGGGAAGCGGAACCCGCGCAGGTGAGAGAGGCGTCTTCTTGCTTGTCTGACCAAACGTGAAGATGCTGGCGAGGCTGCTCCGCTTTGGAGGTGGTGGGGAGCGCGAGAATCGACTGGCAGGCGGAGCAGGCGACTCCCCCACACCTCCCGCCGCGTCCAAGTTGATGTATGACGGGACGGGAGGACGTACGACATTGGCATGATGGGACGCCTTCCGTAACATACTCACACTAGCGCGATGAGGGTCGACCGTGCCCGAGGAAACAGTGCGCCCCGAGACGCCGGAATGGGTACGTGCGCGGGGCCGCCCCTTGCGCTCCTCGTCCTCCTCATGCCACGGGTACTGGGACTGGTCGGGGGGCACATACCGCTGATGCAGCTCCTGAATCATGTTGTTGTCCTCCTCGTACAAGGGATCACCCCAGCTGTCGCGACTGCGATGCTCCTGCCTCCTCCGTGGGGGCTGCTCGTACGGACCGTTGTACGGAATGTAATCGTCGTCTCCGGCATTCCGTCGGGACGAGTCGCGTAAACGGGGCGACGGGGACTGAGTGCCTTTACCGATGAGAGAAAGCCGAGAGAAGGGGCTGGCAGAGGTCTGCGTCCTCGTAGACATGGTTGAATAGAGGTGCAGGCAACCTAGGGCGGACCCCGGCAATACTCAGGAGGCTGATGCAGTGTGGCCGTGACGACAGGCAGGAGATAGGAAATAAATGGATTTTTTTGTGCGAAAAGGCCGGGGTGGTGGCTCAGATGATGTGGGACCCTGGAGGCCCAGATGGAGCGGGGGATGGCGGTAATAAGCGAGAGACGTATATGCCCTGGAATGATGGGGTATTTCTGCAACGGCAGCAGCTGGGGAGACGCGGAGAACGGGGGTGGTGGTGGTCGGAGTGGAAGAGGGAAGGAGAGTGGTTGGACCAGTTGTGGTGGTGGTGGAGGTTGGGACGAAGGATCCCTCGCTTGAATGATCGTCAATTTTCGATAGATTCTCATACTTTTCCACGTGCGCACCCCATCCGGCAATTCCAACATTTCCCTGTTGTTTGCGACGTTTCGAACTTTATTTTTTCGAAGAGAACCTCTGAGAAGCACGGAACGGAAGAGAAGGTGTGAATCACGGAGGAAATGAGGGTGGAATGAGCGTGAAATTGGCTGGGGTTCAATCGGTTTCAAATGGATGCTTTTCATCGAAAGCTTTCGTGAAACAGGTAGGATTGTAGTGTATTAATGCATAGATGTACATGTATATCGAGAAAAGTCTCTGTGGATGAACGGTGACTCCAGAAAACGGAACCGGCCGGAGTCGGAGATCCGGGGCCGAATAAGGAAATGAATGGTGGGGCGACAAAATTGTTGATTGCTCGTCGCTTTCCCTCTTCTTCCACCATCTCCTTCCTCTCACTCAATCATGCGTGAAGTCATCTCCGTTCACGTTGGCCAGGCTGGTGTTCAGATCGGTAACGCCTGCTGTGAGTCCCCCATCCATCCCAATCGCGTCAAACGACACGCGTGCTGACCCACCAAAGGGGAGCTCTATACCCTCGAGCACGGGCTGAGCGTGCGTTCTTTTACTCTCAGCTGCTTTCTATGCTCACGGACGTATCTTTACCCAAGCCTGATGGCCGTATCATGGAGGGATCGCCGTCCTCGTCCGACAGCGGATTTTCGACCTTCTTCTCCGAGACTGGCTCAGGGAAGCATGTTCCCCGCTCGCTCTACGTGGATCTTGAGCCTGGTGTTATCGACGACGTCAAGACTGGTCCCTATCGGTCCCTCTTTCACCCCGAGACGATGATCACGGGCAAGGAGGACGCTGCCAACAACTGTTAGTCAACCCTCTTTTTTTTCCGCGTCGACTGTGCTGAAATGCCTTTTTAGACGCCCGTGGCCACTACACCGTCGGAAAGGAGCTCATTGACCCCGTCATGGACAAGATTCGCCGTCTTGCCGACAACTGCTCAGGTCTCCAGGGCTTCTTTGTCTTTCACTCCTTCGGTGGAGGAACCGGCTCCGGTTTCGGTGCTCTCCTCCTCGAGAGGCTGTCCACCGACTACGGCAAAAAGTCCAAGCTCGAGTTCTGTGTGTACCCCGCACCTCAGCTGTCGAGCTCCGTTGTTGAGCCCTACAACTCTGTCCTTACGACCCACACGACTCTTGAGCACTCTGACTGCTCGTTCATGGTTTGTGAACCCTCATTCAAGTTGATTTTGTACTGATACATCTACAGGTTGACAACGAGGCGATCTACGACATCTGCAAAAAGAACCTTGGCGTTGTCTCGCCCAGTTTCTCCAACCTGAACCGACTGATCGCTCAAGTCGTGTCCTCGATCACCGCCTCCCTCCGTTTCGACGGTTCCCTCAACGTCGATCTTAACGAGTTCCAGACTAACCTTGTACCGTGCGTGGCCTTTGATGAGTCACATGATGAATCATCCTAACCCCAACTCAAAAGCTTCCCCCGTATTCACTTCCCTCTCGCCACCTATGCGCCCCTTCTGTCCGCTGAGAAGGCCAACCACGAGCAAAACTCGGTGGCCGAGATGACCTTCGCCTGCTTCGAGCACGGTAACCAGATGGTATTATTATTAGTTTTTGTGTGACCAAAACCAGCGACTCACACTCTGGCAGGTCAAATGTGATCCCAAGGAGGGCAAGTACATGGCCTGCTGCCTCCTGTACCGTGGGGATGTCGTCCCGAAGGACACCCAGGCTGCCGTCGCCAGCATCAAGACGAAGCGCACGATTCAGTTCGTGGACTGGTGTCCCACTGGTTTCAAGGTTTGCCAACGGCGCTTTCTGACACGCCGTATACTGAGTACGCATAGATGGGTGTCTGCAATGAGCCGGCAGCTTGCGTGCCCGGAGGTGACCTCGCCAAGACCACCCGCAGTCTTTGCATGCTTGCCAAGTTGGTTTTATGTCGCGTAAATCTGCGCATCTACTAACGCATTGTCCAGCACCACGGCCATCTCTGCTGCCTGGGGTCGTCTCGGTACGTTAATATGCACATGGTTGAACTTTGAATGTCTGATGCGGTGTGCAGACTACAAGTTTGATCTCATGTACTCGAAGCGTGCCTTCGTCCACTGGTACGTCGGTGAGGGTATGGAGGAGGTTAGTGCTGCAAACTTATCACACCACCTCGCAATCTAACTGTTAACCACAGGGTGAGTTCTCCGAGGCTCGTGAGGATCTGGCCGCGCTCGAGAAGGACTACGAGGAGGTCGGCACCGACAGCGCCGACGCCGAGGAAGAAGGCGAGTATTAGAAAGCGGAGTTGTGGATGTGACTCCTGCTGTCCCTCGCGGACGTGGCCAAAATACCCCCAGTTTCCTTCCCTCGTCGGTTCTTGCTCATCGTTAACATACTCTCCTTTGTTCTATCTCTTGCTCATGCCCCAGATCTTACGACCTCTTTTTTCTCCTACACGGTTTCTTCCTAATAAAAGATTTTATACTGCGGTGATGTGGTTAGAATTCTCTAGGTATCAATTAAAGAGACGTGAGCAGTTGTACTGTGTGATCTATCTCTACGCATCGAATTAACCGGGATTGACGGCCGAGGTCTACAGCGGTATGTTTTAATCTTCTATGTGCACCGTGATATCGACGCCGTTTTCCGCGCGTTTCACGGTTACACTGCATCGCAGTGAGCGCTCGGAATTTTTTCGGGGCTTCTAATTATTACCTTGCCAAGTTCTTTACCAAAAAGTCGGGTTTGCAGGCCTCCATCTGCTCCCTGCTGTGGGTGGTCAACAAGCCGATGGTCTTGCAACCGGCGGCTTGCCCGCTGCGGAGGCCAGCAGGCGCGTCCTCGAAAACAACACCTGTGGTAATTGAAATCAATGCCGAAATTTCCGAAATTGCGCGCACGCACAGTTTTCGGGCTTGACGCCGCAGAGCTTGGCTCCAAGCAGGTACGGGTCAGGGCTGTTGGGAATCGGTGGCTGGACTCGAATGCAGAGAATGATATAGGCTGGATATAAGTACCTGGGTTTGCCCTGGATAACGTCCTCAGCTACGACCAGAACCTCGGGCATGGGTACGCCTGCGAGACCAATGGCGGTCGTCGCGTAGAAACGCGTGGCGGAGGTGCAGATGGCCCACGAAGGACTGGGCAGCTTCCGCGCCGGGGCAAGCTGAAAAAAGATAAATTGAGCGCCATCGGCGCGAGGAAATAGGCGCACCTCGTCCAGGGCGGCTTTGGCGCCGGGGAGCAGAAGGATCCCCACACCGCCGTTGTCATTGGCGGACGCGACGATCGCGTTCTCGAAGCGCTCCGCCTCTCTCTGCGAGTGGATGTAAATTTAAATGAAAAAACGGTTGCGGCGAGTGTTTGCCGCCGACCTCGAGTTCGTCCGGATCGGTGATCCCACAGTGAATGCGCAGGTTGTCGACCGTGCGCACACCGTGCGCCGCTGGCAGCCCATGTGTAAGCGATGGGACGAAGATTCGGTGCGGAACGGGCTCAACAGCTCAGGATCTCGTGGACATCGATCCCTGGGTAGGATTTCTTGAATATATCCCAGGCACCTTGGACGCCCGCGGTAGAGTCGATGAGCGTCCCGTCCATGTCAAACTCCAGAATATGTCAGGTTAGGTTGAGTGGAGATATTCCAACATACGAGTCTGTAAAAGTATCAGCCCTCATCAGAGAGAAGGCAGGGCTAAAAATTACATCGCATCGACGTGAAATGTGGTGGAGGGCATTGTGGTGGGAGGAAACAACGTGCGACAACCTACGGAAAACAAGGAAATCGGACATTTGAGTCCGAAGCCCCTATCCGGATGTGGCCCGGCACAAACGGCCCGATTAGCCGAATCCTGATCAGGCAACGCTGTGCTACTGCTACAACGCGGAATTGAACCAGCCGACTACATAGTGAGCATCGTCTGCTACTACGAGCACGAACACCAAAGCACCTACCCAAGACTAGCTGCTGTGTGTGTGGCTGTGCCAGCAACTATGCCACCCCGTCCACGCCGCGCTCAGTTCTCCCAAGAAAGCGTTGACCAGCAGCTTCAGCAAATTCACCTTCTAGACCCCTCCTCTTCGTCCGAGAATCTCGAACAGCTCGGCCCCGTTATTAAACAGATTCATGCCAGCAGGCAGCAGGAGGCCTTTCTGCGGACTGTCCAAGGACTCATAGAATCCAAAGATGCCGATATCGAGAAGATTTGTGGTGACAATTATCAGGACTTCATCTCGTCCGTCTCCACACTGTTTACCGTCAAGTCGTACACAGACAAGATGAGGGAGAACATCTCGTCGCTCGACGCGAGTGTCGCACAGCTCGGGCGCGGGCTCGTCGAGAAGAAACGCGGCCTGCTTCAGTCCAAGAAGACTGCCGCGAATCTCGACGAGGCGATCGACACGCTCCAGGCATGTCTCCGTGTGCTCGACGTCGTGAACCGCGTCGGAGAGATGGTCCGAGAGGGCAAATATTGGAGTGCACTGAGGGTCGGTCGCTTCTCCCATCCTGTCAGATGCGGCCGTTTGAATAAATCATATTGTTTATGCAGTCACTTGAGGACATTCAGAGCATGCCAACCACTTCATTGTCGCAAACACCCTTCTTCCAGTATCTGCTGTCCTCCTTGCCTTCTCTGCGCGGGCAGATTAAGGATGCGGTAACAGCTTCAATGAAGCAGTGGCTCCTCGAAATAAGAAATATCAGTGCTGACGTCGGCGGCCTTGCGCTAGAAGCGATGGAGACCCGGACACGAAGGTGGAGAGCAAGACGAGAGAAGGATCCATTATTACGGATGAGTCGCGTTGGAAGCGCAGTGGAGATGGTCACATACGAGAAGACCGAATGTGAGATGTGCCTGTTTCTTCGTTTGTGGCGATTTGCTTAACCTCTTCTCCATTCTCTAGTCGACGTTCTAGACAATGATCGAATACACGTCGACTTCAGGCCATTATTTGAATGCATACATATATATACGACCCTGGACTCTTTGGATGAGCTTCAGAGGTCATACCAAGCCGACCGCAAAGTATAACCTCTTTCTTTCTTTTCTGTCCGGTTTCTAATTGACAACCTCTTTCAGGCCCAATCAGACCTTATTTTGCCCAATCCGCTGCCTCTTTCCTCCCTCCCCTCCCTAACACAAGAAATCTCAGGATTTTTCATTGTCGAAACTCATGTTCTTGAAACAACTGGAAATTTCCGTTCAGAACGAGACGTAGAAGAGCTCTGGGACGCCCTTGTCATCCGACTAACCTCCGCTATCGACGGTGCCCTTCGGGTCGAGACGGACCCTGATTCCTTCCTCTCCGCCAAGGAGTGTTTGATTGGGTTCATTATGACGCTCGAGGTACGTCAAACAACCTATTGTCCCCTCACGCGATTCAACGCAAGCATTTTAGTCTTCAAGTTCGAGCTACTCGACTCTTCCTCTACATTCATTCATCATCGTGCTATTCGAGAAATATGCGCGCCTTTTGGAGGCGCAGTTCAACAAACGCTTTGATGATGTGAGGCTTTTCATGTTCGCATATTCAGCTTGCTAATTGCAGCTCCGGAAAGATTGTACAACAGGATGACCATCTTCCGATGCAGGTCGACACCGAGAATCAGGCCACCATGGTGCTAGACGTAGTTTGGATAAGCGAGGAAGAGAAGCAAACCATCCGGCAGTACGTGGCCTTTTCCTTAAACTAACTGGCTTCTCACAGCTCCACAGGAGCCCGTTGCCATATAACCTTCCATGGTCGCAAACCTTCTATCTATGCTGCCAAGATGTGCTTGTTGATTCATTCCTCTCCCTCTCGAGACCACTAATATGGAGTTCAGATTCGAGCATTTATACAAAAGTTCTACGCGTTCGTGGAGGGTGTATCGCAGCACCATCGCAACATCGACGAACTTCTCAGCAAGGTATTTGATCCTTAAAATTCCCATCAGTCACATCTAAGTATTTTGCAGTCGCTGGATGGTCTCCTCATCAACCATATCAGCCAGACCATCGGCAAGCGGCTGGCTGGCACTTCCACACTGTCCCAGATCGCGCAGATCGTGACCAATCTCGAGCACTTCCAAGTTGCATGCGCCGAGCTGCAACGCTCTCTGACCAATCTCCGGTGCGCATGCTGTCCATTTCTTGCCCGACCGGGCTCCAATCCTCCATTCCTCTGTAGCTCGTCCCAAAGAGGCGGATCGATCACGCTCAACGCATCTGCTTCCTTCGAGAATACACTTTCCCGAGCGCTGGCGCGGATCACGGGCCTGATCACCTCCAAACTCGACGATTTCTTTGGGCTCTCAGAGTACGACTGGACGCCGCAGGGACGCGAAGATGCGCCGAGCATGTACTTGTATGAGCTGGTCAACTGGCTGACAACAGTGGTCGACTCGCTGGTGATCAAAGAAACGTACAAGGATGAGGCGTACAAGGGCGCCGTGGCGTATATTGCAGAGTGTTTGATGGTGCGCATGTTCCCGGCCTTTCTGGTGCGGCGCTGACATGTCAGCAGGATTTCTTGACTGGCCGGAATATACCCATGATGAACGAGAATGCCATCTCGAATATTCTCATAGATGTCGACTTTTTGGAAGAAGAGCTCCGTCGGATAGGAAGGGGACATCTGTCCACTGTATTTGTTGAATTGCGGACGGTACATGTTCCGTATTGTTTCGGAGATAATATGCTAACGCCGCAAGTAGACGACGTCAATACCTCTCACCAACACTGTGCAAGAGTATCTTGTTCCAGCTATGCGTCAAACATCCTATGCTGCTGTAAAGCACAAACGACTGCAGGCATTGCTGGACAAGCTTGCAAAGTTCGGGTCGTCGCAGCGAGATGCTCCTTCACGAGAATTGGGCGACAAGAGGCGGAAGGAAGCCGACGCAGTAGGCAGATTGTTCCCGGGTGAAGGACGTTGATCAAAGCAATATTATTTAATCCCATAATTTGCTTCGGTTGTCTAGGTCAACGAGCATTTTATATGACCGTGAGGTCAGTTTTATACATAGAAAGGAAAAGAGAGACCATGATAAGAGCAAAGGGCTCGAAGGATATGGAGAGGGTGAACAGAACAGAGGAGACTAGCGAGAGATGTGGGGATGCGTTTATCGTGAGGATCGTGACACGTGTAACAAACGCTATAAAGTATTCGGAAGGCCATTATACCCGACGCTTGATGTTGGCGCTCAACCACTCTAGCCCCTCGTAAAGACCGTCGCCCGACGTCGCACATGCCGCCTTGGACAAAAAATTAGCTCGGGCGCTTGTAGTCAGTCATCGGGCGCTTACCTGAATGTACCAGGTCCGCTGCCTGAGGCCGTGGAGGCCAAGCTTGTCGGTGATCTCCGCAGCGTTCATCGCATTCGGCAAGTCCTGCTTGTTCGCGAAAACGAGAAGGAGGGCGTCGCGGAGCTCATCCTCATTGAGCATCCGCTGCAGCTCCTCCCGAGCCTCAGACACACGTTCCCGATCATTAGAATCGACGACAAAGATGATGCCCTGAGTATTCTGGAAGTCTGCGTGGCGGGGTAAGACCCAAGTAAGGGGGATGAAAAATTGGACACACAGTGCCTCCACAGAGGACGAATCTTGTCCTGGCCTCCGACATCCCACACGGTAAACGAAATGTTCTTGTACTCGACAGTCTCGACGTTGAACCCTGGCGGACGGTTAAAGCATGCAACGAGCGACGACGTGGAACGTACCGATTGTTGGAATGGTGGTGACGATCTCTCCCAGCTTCAGCTTGTACAGAATGGTGGTCTTACCGGCGGCATCGAGACCGACCTTATCAAAGAGGATCGTATCGGAGACTGGTCCATGAGATGGAGAAAATCATACCATAAGAATTCCTGTTGCGACGATACGTCAGAGTCCACCCATGGAGTCGGGTACAGTACGCACGCATTTCCTTCTTGCCGAAGAGGCCCGAGAGCAGACGAGAAACGGAGAGACCCATGATGGAGTTGAAGAAAGATGTGGAAGGGCGGAGAGCAAAGCTGTGAGGTGTTTGCTCGCGTGTGACTTTCGGTGTAACGTAACAATATTGAATGTCTTTCAGGGTTGCGCAGCTCAGCTCTTATATCCAGGCCACCCCAGGACACGTATGGTGAACGTTTTACTACGACGTGGTAGCTGCGCTTTCCAGGAGTCGACTTTGACAATTTTTTCGCAACATGACTCGGCGGGCCCGCGTTGATCTCATGCCGGAACACCCCGCCCTCCGGCACAGTACATGTTTCAAGAAAATTATTATATACGTGGTACAGTACAGGAGACACGATAGCAAGAGTCAAGAAATCTAGGCGGTTTTCATCGCCGCAAGCCTGCCGATCTAAGCTGTCTGTCGAGCTTGTATCTCCAGCTCTGATAGATTCCGTTCGACGGAGAAGGTGCATACTGGCACAGCTCGAATAGCACAAGTTGCTCCTGGAAGCCTGCGTTGGGCCAGATTTGGTCGCGTGCTGGATTAAGGTGGTTAGTGTCAGGAAATAATACACTACGTGGAGCTATGGTACCTTTTCTTATATTTTCCAGAGCTTTAGTCGCGCTGATTCTGTGAGACCACATAACTGGATGGCAAGGTCAAGACGATGAAACGACGTCAGGTAAGAAAAGGCCGCTCACGATACGCCGCGACAACAGCAGCACTGCGAGAGAGGCCCTATTATGATCGAGTTAGGGACCAGGTAAAGGCATGGCAGGCGGTCCGACTTGCCTGCACGTCATGGACCAGGATGGCACCCCCAGACCGAATCGCGTGGTCAATAAACTGGCAAGCAGAGGGTAGGTATATCAGAAGGTCGGCATAATCCACATCCTCGATCGGGATTCGCATATGTTGTATTCCAGACTGGGGTAGCTCGGCCGGAATCGGATCCGTGCACACAGACAAGACATGGGTGATACGTCGCTCTGCATTCAGGCACAACAAATTAGGCGTAAGTGCTGCGGGTTGATCAACAAATACTGACCTGTTAGTGAACGGGTTGAACGGGCCGCAACAAGACTGTAGATCGGAATAAATACGACCACAACATCATTCGACCAAAAAAGGATACTCACTTGCCCAAGTAGAGCTTGTTTTCAATGATGGCGTCCACGTTCTTCCAAACCATTTGAGCTTCCGAAGGATCCTGGAATTCTGAGTAGAAGTCTCGCACAGGTCCATCCTCTTGTACGATTCAATTTTGGGGCGGAATGGTCTCTGTCCCGTCGTGCATCGGGGTGGTGAGGCTCCCGAAAAAGCCAGCCTGCACAGAAAGAACGAAACGCTGGCTATGGCAGTGTCAGGCCCCAGGTGAACTTCACAATGCTCGTTCGAAGCGATGCCCCACGCGGAGTAGAGTCCATAGAGTACAAGGCAAAGGCAAATTCCCTTCCAGGTTGCCGCCGGCATGTTGGTGCGCGGAATCGACTTTACAGGTATGGCTGTACGATGGCGGATCAGTATACGGGAAAATAGCGACCTTGTCAGTGCCTGTGTCCCTGGTCTGTAATGTTTTACAGAGGGTATGCATGGAAAATCAGGGATAACCCGGTGGCGCTGCGGGCAAGGATCTGCGCGCCGATCCTGCAGGAGGATATAAACAACGAGATGACGTCTCATTCTATTGCGAGAGACATTCGGCAATGTGGGTACCCGTACCGGTGGCGGTGTGGTTTGCAAGAACCCCAGTGAAACTTGTTTAATCTTGCAAGGAGGTTGGGTCTCCAATGAGTCCTTGTGAGTCAGGCTCAGAGCTTTTTTCATTAGTAGTTAGTCTCTGTAACATGGTTCTAGCTTCCCCTAGTCGCTGCAAAGGTGCTGTGTTGAATGTTCAAGTCCGACTCCACTGTGCGCAACTTGAATGATGCCGGCAGAGACAGTGAATATTTTTCAAGTTGTCCCGCTCCGAAACGATTACATTTAGCGGATATGAGTTCCTTTGAGAACAAGGGCAAGGAGACAAGCTGGTGCGGCGGATGTAAGGCGCCGTGAGCGAAACGATGACAAGTGCAACGCTATCAACGGCGAAAGCAAACATGGACAAACTGCAAGCGCACGAGGCCACCTTGCTTCCACCTTGCTTCCACCTTTTGTCACTGCATTCAATCTGGGTCCCAGCGGAGCGTCCTACTTTCTTTTTTCTGTTCGTCTTCCTTTTGGCCCGCATTATTCATGAAGATAGAGTGGGCCTCTCACGTACGCATATACTTCCCGCAAAATGATCCCGTTATATATAATCTTCCTTTAGTTCCGGAGCGATGGCTCCAAACGCAAGCCTCCGCCTTCGGTAATGCATGGGTGGCTGGCAAAGATGAGAGGTACAGATCTTCGATTTCCTCTCAAGATCTTCTATTTTAACGCTTCGTTTAACAGGCACATTGCTCGGGAATGAGGAGCTTCGAAGCAAAGTGCGTTGCGTTGATAGGCTCCGGCTTCTTCCTTAGCCTAATAAGCTCCCAGGGCATGCGGGAAATGCGAGATGCTCGGCATTACAAGAAAGCGAAACGATCGGCGCCCAAACGCAAGACTGTTGACCGTCGAAATACTGGCTCCTCTGCGCTCTTTGGTACTCTCAATCCGAAACCTCGGCCTGTTGGACGAGGCACCCAGTACCGGCAGAGTAGTTCTCATCGACTTGTGGGTCAGGTTCCGCGCAGATCGTCATACCAGTCGAGCTCTAGGCGATCTGGATCCCGACAAGCTCTCCCCACACCACAGCGAAGACATACCGCCCGGTGATCAGGCATACACACGCCGCCTGTCTGATTGTATAGTACCCTTCGTTTGTGGATAATTCGGTTTGTATTTAGTAGACATTTGTGTATTTCCGATGTTGTGTTTGCAAAGTGCGAAGATGTGGCGTTGTTGCCGCTTGTAGGTCCATGTCCATTGACGTCATCATCGCCTTTGTACATGGCGCCCTCATCGCCATGCCGAGTTTGTAGCGCAGTGGACGGACGGTTGCCGAAGCCCCGCCTCCGCGCAGATGTTTCCAGCCCAACTATCCCTCTTAAATGTCTTGGTCTTGGGTCTTGACTTGGCTGTAACATCGACTTCCAACGCATTTGTTCAGCGCAGGCGCTCAACAAACTGGAATGTCATCGCCGAAGCCTCTAATCATTCTCAATTCATTATCCCTGTGTCTGGCTGTCTTGACGCTTCTAGCTTCATTGGTTGACCTGGGTATCCTTTCTGTGCGGACACTTACTGGATTTCCTCTCAACTTACCTGAGTGCTTTACAGCTATGGATGGACCCAGCCGTGTCCGTTTTCACAATTATCTACCACACTACCCTGCTCCTGATATCCCACAACCGTCAAGAATCCAGTATAATGCTCTCCATTCCCGCCGTCGCGTTAGCATATCTGCTCTCGATCGCGTGGCTGGGTGCTTTCGCCGTGATGTGTCTCATTTCCTACGGCAACGAAGAAAGCACAGAGATCAACGTGTTCAACCTCAATATTCAATTCCCCAAGTCCGCCCGGGACACGCTACAAATTCAATTTTTGTTGGCCCCAATGGAGTTCTCGCTGCTCGGCGATATTGCAATCAGGAGCACCGTTCAGCGACGAAACCGGAAGAATCATTGTACTACTTGCACTGTATGTGAGGGGTATCCGGATGTCTACACTGCCAGGTCAGAATATTGACCTCGAATAATCTGCCGCTCTGGGGAAATTTACAAAATGTATAATTCGAAACAAAATAAGAAACGGCGGGCAAAGTCTACAACTCGCCTACAGATCGAGCCCTTGGCCCGTTGATGTAGTAGAGTAAGCTCGCCCAGTATAATTCGAAACAAAATAAGAAACGGCGGGCAAAGTTTACAACTCGCCTACCCTTGGCCCGTTGATGTAGTAGAGTAAGCTCGCCCAGAATGAGATCCATAATAATATAAGATTAAAGTACAGTGTATAATCATGCTCTACCAGCGTTACAAGATATCTACCAGGTCGTCGGCCCGAACGTCTCGCCCTCAGCAAGGGAGAGGTAGGGCGTTTTGTTGCCGTCCAAAGTGTTTGAGTACACGGTGTTGCCCCACCACGTCTGGATGGAGTTTTCACCGATACTGCCGCCCCTCGGGTACTGGAGGATGAAGAAGATCAAAACGGCGGAGATGGCGACACCAGCGTCGAGCGCAGCCGAAAGAACGTCTGTATTGAAATTGAGCATTTGTGGCTAGCAAAAACGACAAACAGAGGCACTCACAGTTGTACTTGGTCCACCAGGAGAAATGACGGCGCCGGATGACGAATTGGAAAACAAATCCAACGACGGCCCAAGGAACATAGTTGATGGCGCTTGCCGGGGGCATCAGACCAGTTCCCGAGAAGATAACGGGGAAGCTAAGGGAAGTCAGCTCCGGTACTCGAGATAGTGAACAAGGAACATACTTGAGGTAGCGCACGAAGCTGTTGGGGAACTTCTGGTGGACGATCCACGCACCGAGGGGGCAAAGGAATCCGACCAAGAAGAAGAAGGTCAAGGCTGCCGAAAAAGTTAGAAGACGAAGATGACGGAAAAACATGAACGTACCATAGTAGATCTGACCTTGAGAGAACTGCTTCGCAGGGCCGATAACACCCCAAATGATGCTGGCCGTCCCAAAGACACCAGTGCTGGGGCACCAGAAGCCGTCCTTCTGGTCACGCTCACACATCCCGGGGATGTTGGTGAACATCCATGCTTGAACGCCAAGTTGGACCGCTATATATGGACATGAGTGGTTGATTAAAGGCGTGATCGAAATACGCACTTCCAGCAAGGATTGTTGCAACAATTTGCGCAACGAACATGGTACGCGGAGGAATCTTCATGTAATGGCCCAGCTTGAAGTCGGCGGTAAAGGTGAGAGCCTGCGCCATCGTAATGTAACCCCAAGTCTTGAACATCATCATGGCAACAGGATGGCCAGGTAGCGCGTATCCGATGATCAGTTCGGTGATGACGTTCAGACCAACTTGCTGATTTGTAATTGCCTGGATCATGCCAATAGGGATGATGTAGACGAATGCTGGGTAACGAATTAGATATTGTCGTAGGTCAAGCTATTTTGACATACCGATAACCAATGCAAGAATGAAGTACTGCACAGGGAACTTGGTGTCCCAAACTTCGATCACGACTGAAAAACGATGAATAAAGTGAATGACCGAATAAAGAAATAACTCACTGATACCGCAAACGAACATGCTGACGAAAATGATAGCATACCACCACTCAGGGACCTGGGGGTAGACAGCCATTAACCGGGCGTGAATGTCCGACTGTTCGCTCATCGCGCGACGTGACTGGGTCCAGATTTGCTTGCGGAAGAACAGGCTGGTGAAAAACGTCAGTTATTTTCGAATGACAGGTAGTGATGCAAGAAACGCACAAGGCATGCGTGATCGTGGCAGTTATACTCGCAAAGGAAAGGCCGTAAGAGATCGCAAACGTCGTCGACAAAAAGATTGGACTATACGCCTCGTATGATTCGAGATCGAAAGTCGCATCGGCAGTGAGAATCCGCGAAACGTTGTAGCTGGATCCCGTGTTGTCGAACGACCCGCCCGTAGAAATTGGCATGTACTGACTATACCACGTGTTGGTGAAGTAGAGTGCCGGCGTGAGGATCCAGAAGAAAAATACAAAGCCGACTGCAATGTTGGCCTCTGCCCACCAGGGGGTTGCGAGAGGGGAGCCAATGTATGCTACCTGCGCCCAATCCAGTGTGATTATGCTGATGGCATTACGTAAGTGACGCAGTGGTGAGGGGGAAGGGAAAGACATACCCCATCCCGAGTCCGTAATTAACACCGAAAAGTTGATTGACGACGTTGTTGTTGGGCGCGATCCAGCAAACCCACGAGAAATAGCTGAGCGCCGTGAAGAGGTAGCCCGGAAGGAGGTACCAGACGGCGGAGCAGGCGAATGCAATGTAGAAGAATCGCTCTCGGGAGAAACCACCACGGTTACCGACACCGGCGTACTCCGTTGAATGAAGGGTGTTGAACAGAGCACATGTAACCAGGTTGGCAGGCCAGACTGAGGGAACGTTGAGCTCGATAATCAACGAGGGACAGGAAAGCCATACTCATAGACGGGGGCTGAACGAGGAAACGCCGAGCAATACCACCAATCGAGAACCCAATTAATTGGGTGGACATGACCATCAGCCACTGGTAGCTGAAGTTGTAGTTTTGGCTAACAGAAAAGGTCAGCAAGGCAGACGACACGGGAAGGAAGTATTTTACTTGTAGTACACCCGCTGGACAGCCACTGCAAAATGCGTCAGGACCAATTTAGTTCGGGCAGATAAATGTTCGTACCGATATCAGTCGCGTAAGCGCTGCCCGCCCCCACACTCGCCATAATGGTGACCAGGACGTGCTCCTTGATGGTGAAAGGCCCCGGGTTGAGTTCAAGACCAAAGATTTTGACATTGGGGAGCAGGCGAGCCCAAAGCCTTCCGAGAGGAAGCGAGAGCAGTTGGGCAATGATCTGCAAACAGCCGCCCAGTTCAAAAATATGTGATGAGGGAAGACGAAAAGACGCACTCCGGTGACGGTGACAGAGGGATATCTGAAGAAGAAGAACTGGTTGAGACCGGGGATGATAATCGCCCAAATCAGACCTTTGCGAACATGAGGAGAATGATTATTGGGAAAGGGCAAATTCATACCAAGAACCCAGGCGCGGACCGTGCTCGCAGGAATGCTCGGGTCGTCGGTATTAGCGACGGCAGAACGGACCTCCGGGTAGGGTGAATCGTCCTCTGGAACACGATGAGAGTTGAAAGAGACGATAGGTTCACAACAACTCACCAGCAATACCAGCATCAACATCGATGTTGGGGTCTTCGAACTCGGGTACCCCAGCGTCGAGAACCGCGATGTTGTCACCATGCTCCTTGTCATGAGACTTCTCCAAGTCGAGGGTGCTAGAACTACCCTTCACGGCGGCGGACATGTTGGGCAAGCAAAGCGACGTTGGCTGATGAAGCCTTCGACTGGAACGAGTTGCTTTTATTCACCCGAGCCCCACAGGGCATGAGATAAAATGCTGAATGATTCCCGCATGGGGTAGTCATGTCGACGGGCTATGAATCTGGCGTGGAGCAGAGGGGAGCAGCATGGTAGTCTAGGGTCCCATGTGTCGCACGCATCAGGACATCAAAACTCTCAAACCGAGTATGCGCATCTTGGCGCAAAAGCATCAGCGCATCAGCGCGTGCAGATAGGTGCAGATAAGGCAGCCTGGACAACAATCGTTAGCGGCGTTGACGGGCTTCGGCGGTATTATACAGTGAGAAACACATGCGGATCCCCTTATCTCGCCTACTCGCTGTCACGCGACCATCTGTGGGCATGTTGCGAATTTCAGTTGAAGCGAGTCGTTTCACGCGGACGCCAGGAACTGCCAGGAATGCGCCATCTTGCACCATGCAGGCGTAAAGCCCCTAACGCCGCAAAAAATGTGGACGGAACGAAGGGACGGAGAGACCTCCGCCGGAAGACGGGGGGTTCGCGAAAATGTCAAATTCAGGGATTGAGAGGTTCCCGCGTACCGGCGCCTTTTAATTGATACCGAGAAGGGACCATGCGCTAGAGCTCGATCAAGACCGTCGACGTTCAGGAAGAGAGCTAGTGTGGCGGTGCTTGGATCTTCGGATCAATCGGTGCACACGATCACGTGAACTGCTCTAGACCACCCGTCGGCCATCGCACCAATGCGTATGCCTACGGTCTGGACACGGAATGAATGGGTCATGAAATGATCCACCTGGTGAAGACCCTTTTTTGAAAAAATTTCTCATTGCCTTTTGTGGTTGCGAGAATGAGTGCTCCAAAAAGGGAAGCGACTTGTGATTGCATCAAAACCATAACGGTAACAGAAACTAGAGTTAATTATCCTTGATTATGCGGCTACAAGGGCATGGAGACTGTATATCTCCTTCCGTACAGTATAATACACGTGAGAAGCACTCCCCTCGAGCTCGACTTTGCCGCTCGCCGTTTTCCTAACTGCGACAGAGTCCTCCAATGCATCTGAACCCCCCATTTTCCCAGCGGCGGTTCCGCATATCAGCACACCCTCACCAATGAGTTCAGCAGGTACACCGATCGTGGCCAATCGGGCTTTCAAGGCGGTCAACTTGAGTTCCCCGATCATCGTGGAGTGTGGTAGGTCAACCGTCGGCCGAGACCCGAGCATAGGTGGAGCGGATTTTGTGTGGAGGACCTTGGATTGGATGGGAGCGGCCAAGTCCGATACGGGCTCGAGGGTGGGGATTGTGGAGCTGGCATGCGTTACGACCCGTCCCGTCACATACCCGACCTCATTATCCTCAAACTACATGTTTATGAGTGACAGTTGGGACAAAATCGGGAGACGATACGGACTGTGGACATCTTGAGGGACGCCAGTAGCTCATCACTTATGGCTATTGAAAAACTATTGGTTTGCTGGCCGATTTGCACGCTTTCACCTCTGGAGGGTGCAAATATATCCTTCGTCATGGCGCGGATATTGGCGCAGCTTTCAATCAAAAGTTCTGCAGCATCTGTTGGAGCATGCACAATAATCTGGCAGAGATCGGTCAGGGCGAACAGTGGACGTCGGTTAGTAAGACTACCATTTTCCGCGGGTTGACTTGAGGGACTATGGTTTTCACTGCTCGTCCGTCGTTCAGGCCTTCCATGTCCACAAAAAGAAGTCGGCAGGCCATCTGAACTTCTACCGTAGATGTTACAAACTTGGATGGTATTTCTTGAATGGCCTAGATAAAAATCAAGACGCGGCCATTGAAAGCAGTCGTATAAATTTACCTTCGCTTCCTCTTCAGCTTGTTTTCTGCGCTTGTCTTTTGTCTCGGCTGTCTCCGCCTCCTCTTCAAAAACGCGCCCTTTACGCAACCACATGGCGACATCGACAGTCTCCCCGTACTCATCCACCCTGCGCTTCTTTTCGACATACGGGAACATTCGGAATCGCTGTGTTTGGCCACCGACATTCTTGAAAAAAGAGGTCGCCTTGGATACATTCCCTTTCAAATAAATGTCGAACGATAACAGCTGCTTCGTCAGACCATCATCACCGTCCAAACCCCAGTCCGCTGCGTCAAGAGCCTTGTCGGCTTTCCGCTTCTTCCCACCGCCGTCCATGTCACCGTCAGTGTCCATCTGTTCGTCCTCCAAGGCCTCCCTAACTTCGTCCTCGTCCTCGGCATCCGAGTCTGAGTCAGAGTCACTCTCATCCTCATCTGCTTCAAGCATCCGCTGACTCCGAGCAAGTTGTGCCTGGTGAGCTGCTTCTTTCTCTTTCACAGACCGCTCCTTTTGTAAATGTGCTTCGAGCTCGGCGCCCTGTAGCGGAACTTTGGATTTCATCTAGAAACTGAATGGGGAAACGTTGATGGAAAAGGGTCAGAAAGGACGCACCACAAGATTTATCTCGCCGTCCATCATGATATTGCTCCCAATCCGCCCCTTGTCCCATTTATCGTCCGCTCTTTGAGAGTCATTCCATTTATTAAATAGGATGCGGCCCAGTGTCCCTTCTTCACTACGCGAAGTAAGGAGAACAACATTATTGGGGATGGCAGCGAAATTAACAAATAAGTTTCTTGAAGGACCGTGTGAAAGCGAAGCAGGGACGGCCAGAATCAACTTTGGATCGGTTGAAGAATATCGTTGTATCAAGGCTTGCGGATTAGGAAAAAATTCCAGGTGCCTGTAAAAGTTAATTTTCGGGTGGATGACGAAGGAAAGAAACACACTTGAAACGAAGTGCAAAGGCCCCCAAGGCCTCTTCATCACCATCGTCGTCTCGCCGCCTCTGGTTATACCGGCGATTGTTGTTACCCTCCTCGCCGACGTCCTCCTTGCTGACCGTTCCTCCCAGCCACTCCATCATACTTCTTACGAAAGTAAGCATCTCACTTCCGGTGCGCGAAAGTAAGCAGATGGGGTACGTCAGTCGAGAGAACTTCCAATGCTGATCTAGAAGTACTAAAAGTTCAAGGACGCGAGTACTCGAGTCACAGGGAATAAGAACAGAAGACCGAGAGGATGATGTCAAAGTGGAGGTGATCGTGTCTAACAGAGGATAGTGAGCGAACAGCGTCCAGTAGACTGAAATAGTTCTTACCAATGAGCGCTGCATCGCGGTCTCGTTTTCTGCTGCTGATCACGGAAGTACGGTCCGCGTCAGTTATCAGTAAGTCGGGTCTTGCCAGCGGTTCAAAGACCCCGCCCGTTGCTTGTCTCATGAGAACTGTGCCATCGAGATGCCGCTCTCGCATGTGGTTCACATTCACAGCGTACAAGATTGTGCCAGATGAAGGCGACCTGATCTTCCAAATGGTGCCTCCAACTGTGTGGCCAGCATTGAAAGGTGTGATAGTCAAGCCTTGACATTTTCCTTCATGGCCGCCAATCAGTCCAAGAATTAGTCTGAAATTCAGGCTGGCAAACCTTGCAGACGAGTTGGTTGCGAGTAACGCAATGTATTCACGGAATCAAACGCTTCCTGCACTTCAATAAGAGTAGCCACATATTTTCCTTTTAACTTGTCACGATTCACAGGGGGGCTAGGAGAACCGTCCCCAGAATCCATGATAGTATCTCCGTCTTGGTTCGGGATTTCATCTCCATCGCCGACGTCCTCCTCGTCTCGGATACCCTCTATATCCTCCGTAGTAGCAATGCGCCCCATTGCCTGTACGGGTAGACTCGTGTAAGTCGGCGCCCTGAGGTTCCAACGCGAGTACGCATACGCGTAAAGACCACAATGCGCCAGATCGCCATGAGATAGCAGTACTAGATCGACGGTAGGGGCATACCTGTGGGATCAATTAGACCCACTGATAAGTGATACAGGCGAGGCAAGACAAACTCGCGTAATGCCTGGCAATATTCTTCCCAGTGAAACGTTTGTTCTTCTACTTTTGCTGTCGGTTCTTCTGGCGACCAATCCGGAGACCCGCAATCCAAGAGTATTCTAACATCGTCGACCTGCAGAAGATAGGCCAAGGGTGATGTTCTGGCGGAGTGCGCCGCCCCGGAGAGTGGTGTAAAAGTTATCATCCAACTCGAATAGCTTTGGCCTCTGTATTACCCAGGACCACCGCTGCTGCAATGGAGCAGGTCAACGACTGGTGGTTCAATTGAGCAACACTTCAAACTCCGATGTCGGCAGATTGCAATACGGCCAAACAAGGGACTCGTTAATTCACTCGGGGAAATCCGAAAAATCAGCGTGTCGCCGAAAGGCGAGCTTTCAGCGACACTTTCGGCCGGCAGATACTATATCGGGTAATAGATAAGATCAGATTAACTATATCGGGTAATAATTTCGGTGTCACCGCTGAGAACGTTCCCGAAACTACACCTTTTGGGAACATTCTCAGCTGTGATCCGGGCGCTGATTTTTCTGATTTTCTGGTGTGATTGCGTGTTAGTCAGTTGTTTGCCATTCATGCTCAATACAAACAAAAGCATAGTCGATCGACGACGACGGCAACCTGGAGTACGAGCTGGGTTCACTTCATTCAAAACATACCTTGACTCCGAAAGTGATCTCCCTCTACCGACATGCCTTCATCAACGACTAGTGGAACGACAGCTACGGCGAGACCAACTCCGCTGCAACCTCCTTCCGATTCTTCTCGTCGCATACCCGTTACGCCTGCTGTCCTACGTTCCATCTTTGCTTCGTCTCGAACACCTCACGAGGAGCGCTCCATTTCCCGTGTAGCCTTCTTCAGGTAACTTCCCTTCGGCTCGCTCCATTTCCGCTATAATCTATCTCTAGGTTTTCGGGTTTTCTTTTGAGCTGCCTCGCAATCTCTTTAGCTGCTGCTCGAGGGCGGGGAATAAGAACCGGTGCACTTCTCGGTGTTGTATAACTGGTTGTATCTACGCGATACCGAAAACATCGACGTGTCCTCGCTGAGCAGAAATCACAGCAGCGACCTTGGATGTCCCAAATAAATCACCACCGGCATATGCGACGAGATCCCCCATCTCGTTGGACATGGTCACTCCCAGTAGTTCTTCCAGATTGGTCGAAAGTAGAGCAATCGCCTCGGCCTTGCTGATGCGGCCATTCGAAGCCAACATTGCCTGGATGATCGTATGTAGGAGAATATCAAAAAATACAGCCTTGCACGCACCCAAGCCAGGTCAAAACGCGTGTTACGCGCGTTCTGTGCCTTTGCGCACTTAATGCCAACTTTCACCCCCTCGCGGATCAGAGAGACGAGGGATGTGTCATTTGTGAGGGGTGGCCCATGCATTCTATTGGATGGTATCAGTGTTGTCCACGATTTGAGTCTCATCCTCTGACGTTCTGCGTTCGTCCCAAACCCCGACCGTCGGTTTCGCATCAAGAATCACCCCTACGTTAGCGTTACCTGAAATATATTGGCAGGTTATCTGAAGAAGTATCTTCCAACGTACTAATCTCTTTCGCAAGGATATGTGCTTCGGCAGCCCCGCTGAACACCATTCGCATTCGCGAACCAAGTTGGTTTTCGATCTCGGCTTTCAAGATCAATAGCGTTGCCATGATGTCCGCATTCTCCACATGGATAACCAATGGCACCACACCCTGACAAGTTGTCTGATAAAAATCCAACTTCGCTGGATGAAACTTCGTACCTCCGCTGCCTTTTTGAACCATATTCCTGTCTCCGTTTCTTGATTCTCCCATCCATACAACAATCTTCTGAGGCCAGCAATTTGAGTACTGACACTGCTTCGACTGTTTTTCGAAAATGGGTCGGCTCGACGGATCACCACATGCACCGCGGAAAACCTTTGGACAATGGCTCCCCTTTCCATCGCATGTGAAGACCCTGTAGAGAAGGTTGTGGATACCCCAGCAATGATATTTCTGGCGCCACAAGGTTTCATCAACGACACAGTCCCGGATGTTACACCAGCGCGGAAGGCTGTCAGAGCATGCCGGGTTCCAAACATCAACGCATCCACTGCCGCCACAACAGCACCGGGGTCGTTCAGAATTGCTGGGACGCCATTTGGTGTAAAGGCATCAAATGGTGAGCCGTCTCCTGTGGAAGGTTCACTCCGGATCTCTTCGAGACCCAGGGAAGACCCGAATGTCATCAAACCAGGCGAAATAGAGCCACCATCCAAGTTCACGTATCCTTCAATCCCAATTTGATCGACTGGACATGCAATATTGTCCCCAGCACATGCGATTCTTCCATTTTCCACAACGACGTTGATAAGTTCTGAATTTGAGAGAAGGAGTTCCTGGATCTTCCCATCTGCACCCCTGCGCCAAACATCTCGCACATTGAGAAAGACGATCTTGCCGCTCTGTTTGCGCCCTGTCAGTGGAGGTAATCCTTCCCATTCGATGGCTTGTTTGCGCTCCTTCTCCCAATCTGGGACGGGAGGGAAGCGATTCCATTCCTCTCCCTCTTTACCTGCCCCTACGTCTATGGGAGGCTCCCCATCTTTTTTGGGACGCAGTGGGATTTGAAGTACGCCATCAATCCATACGTATCGTGGTGTGGCCCCAACATGTAAAGGATTTGAATCCCATAATACAACATCTGCATCTGCACCTTCATGCAGGCTGCCGATGCGGTGATCAAGACCGACAACAGCTGCTGGAACGGAGGTGATAGATGCAAGAGCGAGATATGGGGGGAGGCCGTAATAATGTGCGTGCTGAGCTTCTTGAACGAGATACCTTGAATTTATGACAGGGTGAGCCGACTATGTTGAAGTCAGTAACCACATGCTACGGTT
Organism: Mycena crocata; assembly: GCA_029281795.1. Lineage (NCBI taxonomy): Eukaryota > Fungi > Basidiomycota > Agaricomycetes > Agaricales > Mycenaceae > Mycena > Mycena crocata. The sequence continues at coordinate 1,221,535 of JARJCP010000003.1, read as the reverse complement.
TGCAACATAAAATACCTTCATGGCCACTGGAATGCCCGCATCAGCAAGCACACGCGGAGCGAATTCAGAACCACGGTATGAGTCGTAGTTGTATCTGTCCAAGTTATTTAGTGGGACGACGAAATCAATACGGCAATGGCCTTACCCGTAATTTGTTGCGAACAAAGCAACGGAGGGACTGCCGCCCCATGTTCGATTCAAAACGTCTGGAATGAGCCACGACTCTGAGGCATGCTGAAGAGAAGCCACAGAAAATTCAAACTCATTCGTCAGCTGTAGTTTTGTTCAGTATGGTTACAAATTGATACTCTTCATTTACGCACTCGAACAAGGGAGTCTATGTCGACAATCGTTTGACATTGGCTTGTGACCTGGGTTATGTTGAAATTTGATTTCACAAGGACGTATCCGTCCTACTAACCTTTACTTTTCCCCGCAAAACATCAACCAGCATGTCATTCTCGGGGAATGGTTCGAAGGGATACACGCCAGCCTCAACATTTGAACAATATGCGTCTTGTGCTGCTAAAATCCTACGGGCTTCACCTATGTAACCGCTTCAAAAATTGAATAATCGGAAAAAAAGACAGTTGACCATAAGCTGAGCGCAATGCCCATATTGCATCCGGTCTGTTCCCGTACTCAAATTCAGTCCCGCCACAAGCCTGCCTATATAAAAAAAGGTTTATATCGTCAAAAAAAATTCGGCGATTTATTGTGCGACCAACTGCAGATGTCTCCAATGATTGGAGCTTCCGTTAAGATTATAGGGTGGTTCTACAACCATGGATGAGGAGGACCCATGCGATGTTTTTCGAAGTTTGACAACAACTGCTTGTCCGCCTGAGAGAGACTAACTTCAACTTTTGAATAATATTGCTTAAATCAATAGGGACGATACCAATATTGTTTGCACTTCCGGTGAGTACCTGAACCGATGTTACACCAGCAGCGATGGCCAGTTGAAACCCGTCATCGTGGGTATTGAACCCATCGATATTTCGCAGCCAGGGCAGAATTGGTCCCTTTTTTGAGGTCAAATCAAGCGCTCCTTGGACATCTGTTCCAACAACCTTCAATCTGGTTTGAGTACCAAAGACTTACCGGCCATGAATGGAGCGCTGAGCAACCCCAAATGGGTGTGGAGGTCAACTGTAGCATAACGTGAATATTAATCGAAACAGAGTCGATAGCCGGATGAGGCGCAATACCGAGACCCGGGGTGACCCATGCTCCATTGGCGTGTATGACAGTCAAGTTCACCGCGTTTTTCACAGTAAGATGAGCCAAGCTCCCGATCGCCTTCACAAGACCTTTGTCCAGATACAAATCACCGCGCAGAATATGTGTGGTGTTTCCCCGTCCGGCCAAAAGCGTTGCATTCGAAATCAGAGTAGAATTCGTCCCGAATTCGAACCTGTCAGAAACTTCACGCTCCAGGAAAAATGGGGAGGGGCCCGCAGGGGTTTTGATGGCGCGGCATCTAGCTTGAAGTTCCAGTGCGTTGGCGGGCGTGCTCTGCGTTCGACGGTCCGGAAAATATTCCGAGATATTGTAGCTTAAAGCAAATAACACCAGAAAGACCACTAAGCGCGAGCGGGCTCGAGGGGTGAAATCCATTGCTGGCATCGTTGGTAGCATGCGGTTTAAGAGGTAGCGGCAGCATGTTGAACATGCACTTGACGCCTGGTGGATTTACCTCACCTAACTCTCACGTTACATTAAATTTTCTAAAATAGACTACGTCTTTCAGCAGTCGAGACCACAAAATAACATCTACTCGCTGTCGTCCCCCTCCAACGTCCCCGGCCCCGTGCTTGAATCAGCACGAGGTTCGTCGTCGTCACTATCTACGACTTTTGCGCTTTTGGGACGTTTGGCGGGCGATCGTGGTGTGATGTCTACCGTTTTGACCCGTAGTATATCCATGATTTCTGTGAAACATCGTTGTCAGCACCGGTGCATGCTATTGAAAGAGAAACTGACCAGGATGCGACATGTCTTCAAATCCCTTAATGCCCCTTTTCATCGTGAGCCATCTTCTTTGTAAAGAGTGTGCGCTCCATAGATTCATTTGAGAATCCTGGATAGATTTCCAGTCGATTTCCGTGTCATCCCGGACATTTAACGAATCGATGCTGGGGCTTCGATGAACATGTGGTCCTTCATACAAGATAATGTGGACGTACTTATGGATAAGCATGGCTGCGTCTCGCCGACTCCATCGAGAATTGCTTCCGTCCGTTTTGAACTTCTTACTCAAAGAATCGGTCCTGAAAATGTATTTTGAGATTATGCGGATTGAACAAAGGAGCCTTTTGCACACCATTTGATTCGACTGGGACAAAATAAATCAGCGCAAACGAAATGAATGAACGATAGAAATCAGTACCATTGTTGGCGGCTCCGCTTCCCACCCATGCGCTCGCTGACCTTGCCCCAGAATACGTCGGTATCCAGGCTCTTCCCCTTTTGCATATTAGTGACAATCCGCGTCAGCTCTTCTTCTTCCGCAGAAGTCCAAGTCCCTGAGCAAAAACTGTAAACAGCTGTTCTATCGAGACGGATACCACGAACCAGCAACTCGTTTTTCTCGGTCGACGATGTAATTTCGATACCGATCCCGGCAATCAGTTGCCATTCTGCCAACAAGCGAACCAACTTTCTCCCAGTGCTGTCCAAAAGAACTGACTGCTCTACACAAGGTATCAATGACGAGGCAAATGAAAAAGCCAAATGAAAGCCGGAATACACACTGTATGAGTTTGGCGTCCTGCTCGGGACTCCATTTTCCTTGCTGCCCCAAGGGATGGTGGGCACGCCGAAGATAATGATAAACCGCGATCAAAGGTCGCTGCGCAACCGCGCTGGCTTTGAATAAATGTAAGCTCAAAGATATACGCGAAAAGAATCCAGACGAACTAATTTCAGACCAAAAAGTAGCATCCTTTTGTTTTTCATCGCTGGGGAAGATGATCTTATTCACGTCTTCTTCAGAGAGGCCCCGTGACTGTTAACGGTTAAAGGCGGAAGAAAAGAAGCAAGACGAAACACACAGTCCGGTAATTTTCCAACGCCTCGTTGATTTGTTTGATCTCAATGGCTGAGAATTTGCCCTTCTTGTACACAAGACCTGTTTAAAATGAGACGAGTCACATGCGAAGTGGGGGGCGGGGCACCTTCGCTTTCGACAAGCTCAGCCAGTTTGGTAGGGGTCATCCATTTCGTGGCTAGCAAGTGTGCGTGACCAGGGTCAGAAGAGGAAGAGGGCAGGGAGGGCAAGGTCATGTCGAGTGTTCGCCGATGTTTTTTACTCTTCGATGCTTTCTCAGACCCTCGCGCCAGGGAACCAGAAGCGGTAGGTGCTTGCCTCACATGAGGCGTACTGGACGACGGTATACCAAGTGGAACGTTGGCGGCGTCTGCCGCATCTGTGAGGGTTTTAAGGACACCGGCGATCTTGGTAAGATCAAGGTCTTGCAGGGCACGCAGAACGTCGTCATTGGAGCCGAAAGCCATATCAGGGAAGGACAGAGCGTCGGGCGTTGGGAAAAGTGACATGTTCGGGTCAGGGAAGTAAGATTGGGGCGGTATATAGTTGGGCAATGGAAACAAGGTGTCGTTGCCCGGCGGAACATGCGATGACGGTTCTTCTGCGGTGGCCGAACTTGTACCGGCTTCCCTGGACAGATTCTAAGAGAGGTGTTAGATAACAGTTTTTTCACGTATTCGTCTCAACCGAACCTTGTCTTTTCTTTTCTCCTTGGACTTCTTGTTCTTCTTGACCGGCGGGTCGGCAGCGTCGCTTGGGAGTGCAACTGTGGAGGTATCTACTGCCTCATTCTCTTGGACCCCGATCTCCACATCCACCGCTGCTGCATCGTGGTGCTTTTTCTTCTTTTTCTTTTTACGCTCCCCAGTCGCGTCGCCTTCTTCGCCAGTTTCAGCGCCGGCTGCAGGAATGGTATAGTCACGTTTCCTCTTCTCCTTCTTTTCTAATCCTGACGTTGCGTCAACGCCCGAGACATGCGCTTCGTCGGGTACGCTGGTATCGTCGGCGGCGCCGTGTTGCCTCTTTTCCTCCTTCTTCTTCTTCTTCTTCTTCTTCTCGGCTACGTCTAATGGCCCTTGCAAATCCAAATCGCGCTGTACGACCGGAGAAGTAGTGTCTCCAGATTCTTCGTCGTGTTTTCGTTTCTTCTTTTTGCCGCTCTCGACAGGTTCGTCCCTCGCAGCCTGGGCTTCGTCACGGCGACGCTTCTTCTTTCCATACTGTTTCAAAGAAGTGGCAGGAATAGAGAACACCGGATCGCTTTCGGACATTTTCTTTAGGGCTGGTTCGAGGTGAAAAGCAAGAACGGTCACGAGGTCAGTCAACAAAACAATGTAATATTACAAGCCGACGCGTAGGTACTGCATGTTGAAGGGGCGCGTTCCGTTGTAGCTAGGATACTCGACTTTCCTATTTTTCTCTCTCGTCATACTCAACTTTCCTCCTCTTCTTCTTCATCAAACCACCGCTCCTCGGCCTCCCTGTCTGCATCGCCGTCCAGCGTTTCGTCCCAGTCAACTTTGTCGTAGTCAATATCCTAGAAGGGGTCAATAATGCATTTAGCACAAGTTTTCGGGCTCGCCTCGAGCAGACCGTAGATGAGGCGTTCTCTTATTAAACGCTGAAAGGAGGCTTTTCGCTCTTCGTCAGTCAGTGGTTCATCCTTACCCACGTCTTGATCCTCCTCGTCGCTATCACTTTCTTCTTCAGGTACGAATTCGGTTTCAATCCTTTCCCGCCTCAAAGCACGGAAACGTTCAGCTTCGCGCTGCCCAGCAGTGAGTAGAGTGATAGAGGCATATTCATACATACAGACCTCTTCCTCATAGCCGCCGAGGAGGCTTCCCAGCTTGCCCACCTAAGAAGAATTGGTCTTTCCGTGGCTTCAAGGGACTACTTGGTACTCACATGTTTTGTCAAACCTTGTAGGAAGTCTCTCGCTACCCAATCCCTCTCGTCCTCGCCGTCTTGATTCCCACGTCGCCCCTGGCCTTCATCGTACAACAAGGGCCAGGAATTGCGTGCAGCGGAGAACTGCAGCTCGGGTGGATCTGCACGAGCGTATTGAAGGCGGCGGTTGCGAATGACAGGAATACGAGAGCGGTCTTTCGGCGTCGTGACACCCGAGAAAGCCAGTAAGAGGTGCGGTGGGAGGTGCTTGATGTGGTGAATCAAGAACTCGACGGGGATCGTCTGGGGATCTGGTTGCGAGTCGGGTTCAAGTCCCAAGTACAACCTTATCTTTTCGAAAGCAGACATCGAAGGAGGAGAGAAGCGACGATCAGAGGCACAGCCACACATCCGTTCAACCGTCACCACCGTTATCCGGAATACAACCTGAAGGTGGACATGCATATGTCCCAAGGGCTGGAACAGTGCAGATGGGACTGGTGTCGCAACGCCTATCCTACTCTGCTGGAACTACTCGAACACGTCAGACACGACCATGTCCTGAAAGCCCAACCCGTCTACAAACGGGACATTCCAATGTTAATACGGGCTGAGGAGGGTACCGGGGACTCAATGTCTGGTATGACGATGAGTTTCGGGAATTACAGCAATTCCGACCCTCAACACCATAGTGGGTGTATCTATTATCCCGCAGTGAAATGCTCATTTCTGTTCTGTTCACAGGTCAGGAGCCCGTGTTGAACCCGTCTTCATCGTTGCCATCTCCCCCTGCCTCCAGTCCTATCCTTCATAGCACATTGCCCATGATAGACTTCAGAACACTGAACACGCCAGAGAGATCCGCAAAGCGGCGGAAGATGATGCCATCCGTTCTCTCTCCTTCACCTTCCCCTTCCAACTCTGCACGACCAGCGTCACGCACCCCACCCGCACGAACCACTCCCAGCTTTGAAACGCTAGCTTCGCCTCCCGTTTTCACTAAGTCGCTGTCGAATCCAGAGTTGCCGGACCTAGACACCCTCATATCGAATTCAGTCCGGGGAATCTCAGCGAATAGACCCTTCCGCACACCGAATAGACCTTCCAATGCCAATCCAGGCTCACAGTCGTTTTCGGGGAGCGACGGCTCAGTGGAACGCCAATTAACCCAGAGCATCGACTTTAGCTTTGACGATACTGGTCAGCTCGACGGAATTATGAGGGGACAGAGCGCCGGGGAGTCGCAAGATCTTTATGCAGGTGAATTGCACTGGGACGACGAACCCACCCAACATCATCCCCGTTCTCGTTCGCCATCCCCATCGCAGTCGTCGCAAAGTCAGTCCGCGGTGGGTGCCTCCCCCGGGCCTGCTGTGTCTCCTTCACAACTTCAAAGGAGACAGTCCTGGTACCAGTCCCGCTCAAAGATAATCCACCATGGCTTCATTCCTGGGTCTCCGTCTCCAGCGTCCATTTTGGCACATCATGACCCCGATTTAGCTCGGGGGTTTCCCAAGGCGCAAAATCGAATGAGATCCCCTACCAAAACTCTATCGGGTACATTGACAATTCACTCACCACCCATTCAACGCCACGATCTAACTCTAAACCCGATGGACATCATGTCTCAACCAAAATACGCATCGCCATCCCCTTCGTCTTCTTTTGTTCTTCAAACCCAAGCACCGTACAAAAGTCCGAGTTTAAGTCAGTGAGGTACATTGACGATGTCCGTAAGCACGCAGGCGTGTATGTATCCTGTGCAAATCTTTATCCTTTCAGTTCTCTCAGTCGCTTTATAACCTCCTCCATACTCTCGTTCCATTCTCCGGTCCAACATGCCTCGGTCCTTCGGGCTCGTGTCATGGCGGGCCGCTGGAACTCTAAAGGAATCGATGCACTTTCAGCTCGAGGCCGCGATGATGCAGACAAATCGGTAGACGATCTGCGTTGATACGTCGACGCCGACGCCGACCGTAGGCGGAAGGCATAGGGTACAATGACTGAAACCGACGCCGTGAAATCATTGTGCTCCAAGTCCAAGAAGGAACGAGGCGAACCCGAATTCCGCGAAGGGGGCGAAATCGGTCTCCGGCCCCGAGGGTGAGGCGGGGTAGGAGGATGCGAGAAAACAAGCTCCGGGGGAACCGAGTGACCGAGCGTTCTTGCAACCCTGTTCGTTTTCTTCCTCCGCGTAGAATCGGAGGGCTCGGATGGGTTCGGGGAAGGAACAAATGAGAGGGGACGCGACGCGGCCATTAAACTCGAAAATGATGGTCCCATGTTTAAAGCGGCATCAAGAAGAAGTGGTGCGAAAGAGGGCGCAAGAGGAGTCTGGGAAGCAGAACGAGCATGTCTATGTCTGTGATGGTCTCGGGGTGGTGGGCAGTTTGAATCGGATCGGACGCGCAGCAGCAATAGTGGGCGTGTAACGGGAGGAGAGGATTGCCTCAATGTATGCACAACAACCATAGGTGGCCTTTGGACACTGCAGGGAGAATGAGGGCGCGTCGCCAACGCTGTGTGTCCAATCTCGGGCCTGGGTAGATGCTCGACAAAATGAGGGGTCTCTCCAAGCAAAGTTTTGAGTTTCCTGCTAGACCGAATCAACCGAAATCGCTCGTCATGCGATAAAGCATTCTTCGTAGGAGGCGGTGGGCAGCTCGAAGCACGATGGTGCATCGTCCAAGGAGGTCGAAAAATATGTCGGTTCGTCATGGATTGCCTGCTTTAAGGAAGGGAAAAGGAATCCACGACTGTAAAGTATTTGAAAGTCAACGGTACATGGATGTATTGCAGAGGTACAGGAGCGGTTGCGGGAGCAGTCGTCAACGAACGCGTACAACCAGATTTTAGGCAAAGTTCTCAAAAAATGGAATCGAATTCCAATGTTGTTTTTGTTCTACCACAAGCACCGATTACAGGTCGAAATACCGGTCCAGGGAAAGAAAGTGCTAAAGAGGGACCAGGACAGCGCCCAAATGCTGCAGTTAATCCGCTGGATACGGCCCGGCTGTGAACTCGGGGGCAATCGGAGGTGATCGACCCTGGAGGATCTCCGTGGGTGCAGACAAGAGGTGTGATGATGACTAACGCTACAAACAGGATCTAAACTACGCCAACTGCACCAAAAGCCCGGCCACCGCCACTACTCCGCCACATCCTCCGTGCCTCCGGCACCACCACATGCGCTCCCCCCCGCAATGGCGACGTCCCCGGCGCCACTCACTCCAACCCGCGCCCGACCTCCAACGCACGCGCCGCCTCCACAGCAACCAGCTCCGCTGCCTCGTCCTCCTCCACAATGGGCGCCAAGCGCGCATCAAAGTCTCTCTGCTCCGCTTCCAGCCTCCCCCCTAATTTGGGCACGAATGCGCGCAAACGGCGCGCGCTGTAGACACCGTCCAGTAGCACGCTATCTGTTGTCTCCAGCTTGTACGAGTGAGAGGATAACTTTTCGGCGATGCGGTGGGGTGTCGACCATCGAAAAATGAGTTTGCGCAAGCATCGGAACGTGTAAGTCCACTCGCTGCTGTAGACCTGAACGAGCTGCCCTTTGCGGTAGACCGCTGGGCTCCCGTGGCGCTTCAGAACCTTGCGATCGAAGGCGGCCTTCCGGCCCAGCGCATACTCGACGCGCGCTGCGTACCCGTCCAGGCGCTGCTGCGCGACATAAGCCATATGCGCCTCGACGTCCGTCGCGACGAGTGCCTCGACACTCGCCGATACTGGCGTCGCGGGCGTGTTGACCACGCGGCCTAGCATGAGCTCCTTGGGCGAAAACTTGACGGACGGAAGGAGGCGAGCGTTCAGGATACGGATTGCCTCGTCGAAGTGATCGGGCCAATTCTTAGGCAGCTTCTCCCATGTCGTCGCAGCCCATGCGTCTTCGCCTACGTCGGGAGCGCAGAGGCGTGCCAGGACGTGCAACAGGATGCGGTTGGTCCCCTCTACCAAACCGTTGATCCACGGGGAGTAAGCGGCGACGACGTGGTGTTTGACGCCCCAACGCTCGCAGAACGCCTGCACCACCTTGTTTTTGAAGTGGGAGCCTCCGTCCGTCATGAAGACTTCCGCCGGCGTCCATCGGGTGAATATGTCGTCGAGTGAGTGGACTGTGGTCTTGGCGGTTCCGTGAGTCTTAAACTTGTACCCCCATAGCCACTGGCTGAAGGTGTCAAGGTACAGTCCCGCCGTGTGGTACCCACCCTTTCCCAGAGGCATCGAGAGGTAGTCGCCGACAATAAGTTCGAAGGGGTGCCGCCGGGTGATGGGGTCCAAAAGCGATTGGATGTGAGCTGGGCCGAACGCCTTGCATCTCCCGCAGTCGCAGATAGCTTTTACGATGGATGCGTCCAGGTTCGGACTGTGGTACAGGTCAGTCATCGCCATCTTCACGGCATCCCGGTGGAAGTGGCCCCCGTTCGCGTGAACCTCCGCTGCTTTCGCCACCGCCTCCCCCCTAGATATGCACTCGACCCGCGATCTCCCGCGCTCCGCTCTTCCACCTCCCAACCGCCACAACTTCCCTTCCTCCACGAAGTACTGGGACGCGCGGTGCTGCGCCCGCTTGCGCGCCCTCATCGACGTTCCCATGTCGAGTTCATAAATGGCGTCGAGGATCTGGAGGAATAGTGGCTCCCCCTTGAATCGTTCGCGCAGCGCCAACGTACCCTGCGGCAGCGGCACCACCAGCGTCCCCTCGCCGTCCCCAGCCGCCTCTGCACAGATGACAAACATGTCATTTACGATACCTTCGTTCGCCTCCCAGTCCGGTGAAACCGTCCACTCGTGCCCATCCCCTGTAACCTTCTCCATGCCCTCAAATTTCCTGCTGATCACGTCCGCCGCCGTGTTGTCGGTGCCCCTGATGTGCTTCGCCGACACGATGTTGTACCCAAGAACGCCGTTCCGCCAGCGCTCGTGTGCAACGCTCGCGCGGTCGTTCATGAGGACGTCGCGCAAGGCGGAGCAGTCCGTCTCAAGCCGAATCGGTTGACCCCAGATGATATTCGAGAACTTATCCAGGGAGAACTTCAGTGCAGCAAATTCGAGTAGGTGTGGGGGGTACCGCTCCTCCGCCTCGGAGGTTCTCTTGGCCGCGTAGGCGATCGGGTGCCTGCGTACGACGACCTTACCGCCCGGCAACGCTGTTTCCATTTTCTGTGCGAGCACGGCCGAGTAGCCAAGTTTGCACCCGTCTGTCTGCAGATCGAAAGGGTACTTGTCGAGCGTGTCGAATTGTGGCGCGCGCAATACAGGTTCCGAGGTGAGTACTTTTTTTAGCTTCAAGAAACACTGCGTGTGCTTGTCCTCCCACAGTGGCTTCAGTTGGAAGTTGCGCATGACTTGGCGGTGTACACGCTTCGTCGCAGCAGGTGGAAGCGGAACCTGGCGGAGCAGAGCGCGCAGCTCCTCCTCGACTTTTGTGTAATTCTTTACAAGATCCCTGAAGTAGGACGTTAGACCGAGGAAGGAGTGTAGGCTCGCAGCTGTTTGCGGTGTCGGCCACTGAACAACGGTTGTGAGCTTAGACAGGTCCGGTGCAACACCTTTCGGTCCCACAACTCCGCCAGCAAAAGTCGCTTCTGTCATGAATAGTCGCGTCTTCGACGCCGAAAGGGAAAGGTCAGCGTCTCGCATACGCTGGAAGATCGTCCGCAGTTTGGACATCATCCCACCAAAGTCATCGGCTGCAGCGCCGCCGTCATCCACGAAGAGTTCCATGAGCTCCGCCATCGTCAAATCATACAGCTTCTGCGCCACCATGTGACTGAAGGCCGTCGGAGCGTCAGTGAGCCCAAACGGCATTCGCGTGTACGCGAAAAAACCCCGACCTGGGATGAAAATCACCAGGTACGGTTGAACATCCTCGTGCACTTGATGTCATGCGGCTCTATGGGGCGCAAGACACCGGCCGCAACAAGGCCGTCGACCTGTTTGTTGACATCGACGTTCTGCGGACGCGTGAATGGGCGCTGGTTGGCGCGCAGGGGAAAGGCATGGTCGGTAGGGATCCGTGGCGCGTAGACAGCGTCCTTTACTGCGCGAACCTCGCTGACCGAGAGCGCGAAAATGTCAGCGAACTCGGTTATGAACGCGCGAACCTCCTCGCGTTCCGCTGGTGTTAGGTCAGGTCCGATCTCGATCTCATCGAGGATGCGGGCGACGCGTTCCGGCTTGAAAGGCTCCGTATTTCGCGTGTAGATCGACTGGGGTCCGCTTGAAACTGATGACACTTGCGCGACGGTGTTAACAGACAGCCACGAAGGTAAGATTTCGAAAAGGACTCGCCTCGCGGGGGCATTCGCGGACGAATATGCCCCCGGGACGGCTGCGCGCTCGGCGACAAGGCCGACAACATCCTCAACATCTCCATCTTGTCCAGAACTGCCCGCGGGCGCTTTGCGCAGACGCTCGAAGCCGGTGTTAGCGAACATCGCGCATGAAAACGTCTCGGAAGGGACTCGCCTCGCGGGGGTGTTCGCGGACGAATGCACCCCCGTAAAGGCCTCTCGCGTGGCTGCTGTATTCCCGTTCCCTTCCTCCATACTCAACACCGACACCTCGGCTGCTGTTTCTCTATTCCGTCGCGTCTTCTCCCTTGCATGCCGCCTCTCCGACCTCTTTTGCCCCTCGTCTCTTGCCTCGTCCGCCAAGCCCGCCATCGCCATCATCCACGACTCGTCCCGCGACTCCTCAACCACATCTACTGCTGCTGCACCAGGGTGTACGTCAATGTTCTCCGACTGCGACATGACTGGTACTCGCCTCGCCGGGGGAATCGCGAACGATGAAACCCCCGCTGAGGCTGCGTGCCCCGCCACCTCTGTAGCGAAATCGGTCGCCTCTTGGCCGCCGTTCGCACCCCGTGGTTTCGCCTGTTCGCACTCCGGGAGAACGCGTGGGTCAAAGGACTCGGATACGGGTAAAACTGGGACTCGCCTCGCGGGGGGAATCGCGCACGACTTCTCCCCCGATGAGGCTTCACGCCTTGCTGCCATTGCAGCGTCCCTCCGCTCTTTCACTGCCGCCGGGTGCTGGTTCCGAAGCACGGCGCAGCGTCCATGAGCACTCAGTGTGACAATGTCTGCTGCCACGTTGTGGACGACACCGAACGCGGCTTGGAGCGGCTTGCCGAAGAGAAAATCCCATCCACCCCCACTGTCAAAAACCTCAAACCCGCCCTCGGCTCGCACACCGTCGATTTCGCAGCTGCCGTCCCAATGAGCGACCGAGTCGATAATACGCCCGTCCGCCATGCGCAGTCTCTTCGTCGGTGGGCCCGTTGTTCCCAAACGGTTCTTGATTCTCTTGTGTGTTTTCGTGTCCATCGCGGAAACCATCGCGCCGAGGTCGAACAGGGAGAAGACGCGATTCTTCTCGCCTTGTGGACCTTCAAGGGTAACATAATGCATGAACGGTCTGGCGTCGCGCTCACGGGATCCCACAGAGTACAAGTCGATGATTTCAAGTTCAAGAAGATGTTTATCGAATGTACATGCTGGGATTCCCGCGCCGCCAAGTCGGCCGGGATCCGGGACCACTGCTCGGCCATCTAGTGCTGCAGTCCCTCCGCAAAACCCGCCTCACCCGCCTCCTCCGTCTCTTCGTCGTCGTACCAGGGCCCTGCAGAGACGACGTTCACGGGCACCGCGGCGCGGAGATCGACTTTGCCGAGCCATGTCTGTCCGAGCGCACGCAAGCTCCTCTCGTGCGGCGGGAGCTCCGGGTGGGGCGCGCAGCCGGTGTCGTTCTTGGCATGAGGTACGGGAGTGGTGAACCCGCAGCGGAAGCAGGCGTCGGTGCAGGGAAGGTCGGTGCCGGGAGTAAGTGGGAATCCGCGAACCTCAAGTTCGAGCTCGTCGCGTGTGAGCTTGCCGAACTTCTTCTGCCACGTCGCTAGATCGGCGCGGTGGGCGGTGCGGCCTTGCACGGTGTCGGGGTGCATGCGGCTGACGCACGAGCGGAGGACACGCTCGAGGCCGTCCTTCTGAGCGGCCGTCGCTTTGGATCCATTGTTCGTGGCTGCGGGCGCCGATGTGCGCGAGGGAGGGGTCGCGGTGGTGGAAGTGGAAGCGGCGGAGCGGGTGGCGTTCTTCGCGCTGACCTGGAGGCGCTCCAATGTGCGCTCGATGCCTTTTATGCCGTCGGCCGCCTCTGTCTGGGCGCGATACTGTTCGGTTGCGAGGTCGACCTTCCCCTGGGGCACGTTGCTGAGCGTGTTGGCCATATCGTCCCACGTCGGCGGAAGGAGACCGCCCACGGCGTCCTTCAAAAACAGTGGCAGGGACGTGTAGAAGCCCCACAACCCGACGTCCTTCCCGCCCGCCTCACTCTCCGCGATCGCCTCGCGCACGCGCTCGACGAAGTCGACGAGGACGTGCACCTCGGCGCTCCCTACGATGATCGTCCCCTTGGACAGCTCCGCCATCGTAATTCGCATACCCGACAACTCAGCTTCAAGCTGACCGCGGGGTTTCACGACGGCGGAAGTGCCCTTGAAACGCGCCTTGAACGCACTGGCGAATGCGGTCCAGACGGTCGCCTCCTTCGGCTTGGGATTGCGCGCTATAAGTTCCTCGTACCAACGGTCGGCGGGTGAGTTCCACTTGAAACGCGTCCCCGCGTTTTCGATCTTCTCGGCGTCGGTCATGCCCGAATTGTGTGCGAACTCGGCACAGAGACGCTTTACGACGTCTGCGGCGGCGGGCTCATTCGGAATGTGGCGGTCTCCCGTGAACTGTATGAATGAGTCGGCCATGAATCGTCGTGGTGGTGAGGAGGGAAGGGGGATAGAGGCGGGGTTGAGCTTTGGTTTGGGGATTGGAAGTGGGGCCTGTGTGCCGGTCGCGGGGCGCCTAGCAGTGCTTTTGGGAAGGATGGGGGGTGGTGCGCGCGGAACTGCACGCTGTGGTGGCGTTACGAGGTCGTCGTCGATACCTTCGCTGTCGCTGAAGTTGGGGAAGGGGAGAGCCTGCGAGATTGGCGTGGCGAAGGACGTGATGGGCGAGATATTCGGGGGAGGGGAAGACAGGGGAGAGGACGACGGGGGTGTGGTGTGAGGCGCGAGGACGGGTGGCGGGGATCCTGGGTCAGAGGATGAACGCACGCGTGTCGCAGGGGTTTTTCGCTGAGGTCGCACCAAGCCGGAAGCAGATCGCGGGCGCAAAATCCGTGTGGAGGTCGCCAGTGGGTTCGCAGGGGTCGCAGATCGAATCGCAGGGTCGCAGGTCGCAGATCGTGGGGACTAGTGGCGCAAAAGGCTAAGTGAGGTGGAAGGAAAAAAGCTCGCAGTGGTTGGATCTGGTCGATCGGCGGCTGGGGATCGTATCCCACTCCAATCACCACAATGGATACGGCCCGGCTGTGAACTCGGGGGCAATCGGAGGTGATCGACCCTGGAGGATCTCCGTGGGTGCAGACAAGAGGTGTGATGATGACTAACGCTACAAACAGGATCTAAACTACGCCAACTGCACCAAAAGCCCGGCCACCGCCACTACTCCGCCACATCCTCCGTGCCTCCGGCACCACCACACCGCATCCAGGGGAGGGGCATAATTAATTTTTGAGGGGTGAGGCGGATTTTGGGTTGGCAACCATATTACCAAACACCAGTGGGCTATGAGATCGATTGCCGCGGCAACCAGCTGGTAGATTATTGCAGCCAAGACAGCCACCCTCGATGTATACCTAATTTGTGCTTGACAATCCAGAGAAGGGCAAAAGAAGGGAGACGATTAGTCACGGTTATTACGGCCTCTATATTCCCACGCTTCCTCCCTCGTAACACTCGCTTTGTCCATGGCTGATTCGAGTTCAACGGTCTCCTCCGTCACCACCGATGTAGTGATTGTAGTCTTTATTCATGGCTTCAAGGGCACCGACAATACTTTTCAATCCTTCCCTGATAGACTTCAACATATGCTGGCAGAGACTATCTCCAATGCTTCGGTATGCTTTGAATAGCGACAAGCACTACGCCAGTCTCGTTGACGAAATATGAATATCATAGGTCGAGTGTATCGTATTCCCAGCGTATGAGGTATATTTCAGTTATTTCCCTGCCTAATCAGCCTTCGGCTTAATATGCATCACCTTAGACCAAGGGGAACTTGACAGAAGCTGTCGTCAAATTCGCGGATTGGCTCACGACTCTGACGGTTGAGAAGGAGGTCGCGTCCGGTGGAGGTGCAGGCCGGGCGAAAATCGTACTCTGCGGCCACAGGTAATTTGTCGCAGGATAATTATCTACTGCCTGCTAATCGCACTCAGTATGGGCGGCCTATTAGCTGCAGATACCCTGCAGGAGTTTGCAAAGGGTAGGCCTGATGCGCAAGCACCCCTTTGGCCCAAAATCGTTGCATGCATAGCGTTCGATACTCCAGTAAGACATCTTGATTTTAGGAACTGGCGCGTGATTGAATGACTTCTAGTATCTCGGATTGCATCCTAATGTGTTCAAAAACAGCGCGACCAAGGCAGTAGAATATGCGCAAACGGCGCGCGCTGTTGGCACAGGTTTAATGGGTGCCTTTGCCGGCTTCGGGGCCAGCAAAGCAGCTAATCCACCCGCGCCGGCCAAACCCAGCACTCCACCTCCGTCGAATACTGGTTGGGGAAAATGGGCAGGGAGCGCTACCTATGCTGTAGGCGGAGCTCTGCTGGCTGGCGCCGCCGCAGGGGCAACATATTACAAACGGGACGACCTAGGACTAACGTATACCTGGGCCACTGACCACATGAAGTATGTTGGACATCTATGGGACGCACAGGCCTTGGAAAAGCGCGTCGAATTTCTTGTAAATGCTGAGGCTGAGGAAGGAGTAGTGTTCAGAAAGTGAGCTGCTGTATACCTCGGTGTTGGCGAGGCTGACGTTCCCATCTAGCTTCTACACATATCTGCCTCCAACACCCCTACTTCATGACTCGGCGCGAACTTTCATCGTCCTTCCAAAGAAAAAAGCGAAGGCGGAATCATACTTTGTCCTTGCACGGAACGGCGTCGCTACGGATGAAGTAGAAGCCCACACTGGGATGTTCGCAGGCAAAACCAATGACGGATTCTACGACCTCGGTCTCCAAACGGCGCAGTTGATCAGAGACGCTGTACTCAACAGTCGTGGCGTCGTCTCAAACAACGAGCCTACCACCTCAACCGCTCAGGAACCTGCTGCATCAACTGTTGAGGAACCTGTTCCACCGAAGAACGAGGAATCGGAGTGGGGAAGCGAGTGGCGATAATATGCCAGATACACGGCTCGCGGAATCCTACAGTATCTTATTGTTCATTGTATTAAGTTGGAAATTGGTAATGTATTATTGTTTTAGGGAGAGACGCATAGCGTATGCATCCTCTCCATCCGCATCTGCGAACGGTTAAATACGTGCCTTGCCAAGTTTGAAGATGTACTTACAATACTTTTTCTCGATGTCCTGTACGGTGAAGCCTAACGTGTCACGATACAGACCTAGCGCCGCGCGGTTCGATTTGCGAACATGCAGCGATACGAAAGATGCGCGATAGATCGTGGCCATAGCTGCGAGGCGTGTCATTCGCTTGGCCAAAAATATTCCGCGCGGCACGTACCCTCTTCTACATCGTTCGGCGAACACAGTGAGCAGTAGCAGAATACATAGGCAAAAGAACGATACGCACGAGACTGCACCATGAGCTTCTTCGCGAGCCCGAGGCGGCGGTAGCTGCGCAAAATCGATATGCTTGTTACATGGCCGTGAGGCTCGGCCTCTTCGCCGCCGTCTTCGTCCCTGTGTTACACCGCGCTAAGCAAGGTCAACGCCATCGCGAACGGCATGAATCGAAAGCTACATTTTTGCGAGGATGTACCCGACGATGCGGCCCTTGTGGTCCTGTATACACAATTATTTGCTGCGCGCTAGAAATTGGAGCATACTAAGCACCTCGGCAACGTATGATAGCGAGGGCCAGGTCATCGCGTGGTATAAGTCTGTAACCATGATAATGCACAGGCCAAGTAGAATGGGATCCGTCTTACAGTACTTCATCGTGTAATTCTCAGGAAGATTCTGTAGATTGCAGGCCTGCATGCCTGGTTGGATACGTTCAAAGACTGTAACAGCAACATCTAAACTCGGCTAGCCTGGCAGATCGTCGACGCGCACTGGTCGAATGTTCATTGTGGAAGGAGGCCAAAAGACGTGAGGAACAAACACTGCCACATTCTCAGCGGCTCAGCGGGCCGGAGGTGCGTTGTTCAAGTCGAACTGCTACCATGATGATACCAAGCACGACCTCGCGATGTCGGTAACGAGATGGACATCGCAAATATTAGACTAAAGTAAGGTATCTGACGATGATGTCTTTTTCAGGCAGTCCACTTAGTATATGACCGGAGAACGTTGAGTGGACATCCTCTGACTGCTGCGCCAAAAATCCTCTTAAAAATTGTCGGGTATAAGGGACCTAAGCAGCCAATTGGCAAAGAGTGTCATGTGAAAGCTGAGTGTCGAGGTGCATGGATAGAAAAAAAAAGAATGACAGTGGAAAAAAAAAGCTTCTCCACAGCTGTCTGGCTGACCGCACAAGCCTGATGCTCGAAGCGCATCGAAATATCAGCTGTGAAATGGTATTGATGTGCTATATGACTTGAGCCATGGAGGCGACGCGATGCAAGATATGCAACTGTCGCAAGCGTAGAAATGGTGGTGGTGAAATTGTACGTTCCGACTTCCGGGCTGCTGTTGAACTTGAACCGTTGTCTGGAGCTTTCTGGAGGCCAAAATGAAATACACGCATGTTAAGTAGTTCGTGCAATTTTTTGGATGAACCGTCGGAAAGAGGGATGGCAACAGCAGACAAGTCATGTGCAGCGGATCAAAGATTTTCAACCTGTTTCACCGAGATTTATCCATCATTCAGTTTGAAGCCAAGATAATTATGAGCAATCCTTGTCAACGGGGGACACGTTCAGAACACGTCGAAACCGGTCATCGTTCACCGCAACGCGTATATATTCCAGCAACGTCCTCAGACTTGGTTCCGCGAAGATCCAGATCCAGTTGCTCAGTTCTTCAGATTCAACTTGAAGTGTTCAAATCTGACCAATGTCCTCTGCCATCGAGCTTCATTCACTGCCCAAGCAGGCTTCTACGGAGAACGCCCTGACTGCAGCAAGCATACTGGTCCAACCAGGACCGGATTCCCCGCAAAACACGCCTCCTCGTCTAAAGGAACACGTCCGAAAGGAGCGAATCCAGCTCTTCGCCCTCTATTGGTGGTGTGTATACGTTGTTATATCATTTTTTTTGCTAGACTAATGCACTGGCCAGTTTGTTTCTTGCCGGTGACAAAGCTTTTGAAGTTTCTGTTTCCCTATTTGACCTTGAAATCGACCAGGATGGAACGATGGTACGAATTCTCATCTCGATCGTCAGATATCCGAACCTTATTTTGTTCAATGAAGGCACTCTTGGCCCACTGATTCCCAGAATTCAGAACGTTTACCATGTCTGTCCAGTTTCAAATCTTTTTACGATGGACGGTATTTATTCCTCGTGTTAGGTCAACTTCGCCATAGTTTCGCTCACATTCGTTTTTGCGTGTGTGGTACGTTTGTATAATGAAGAGCTTTCACCTTCATAACTTTGTTTTTAGGGATTCGTCGGAGGTGCATTGATAAATGTGCCGTTGACCGATAAGCTGGGTATGCCCAACTCCACGTAGAACCTTCTCATTCTCATCTTCCCGCGTAGGTTTCGGCAAGGTATGATGACCGTTCATTCCTTCGAAACACCATGTCTGACACCAACCGCAGATGATCACACTGGGTCAGATATCTTTCTCTTCCTTTACATATTTCCTGAATCTCTGGACCAGGCTCACTTTTTCAAATCGTCGCCTATGCGCTTCAAGCACCGGCGCCCCCCTTTCCTGTGTTTGTGCTGTCATTCGTCATCAACGGAGTCGGGATAGCGATCCAGGTGCGTCTCTCCACCTGCATGCGACTGAAAGTATACCTGGCACTTTCAAGGACGCACAAGCCAATGGGTACACCGCGAGTCTTAAGCACAATGCCGCGACAAAGATGGGCTTGTTGCACGGAGCGTATGGTGCGGCGTCGTCCTGGCTGTACTGCAGCGAAATAATATCCTTTGTAGGTGCCGGCGCCCTCGCAGCCCCGCTCGTCGCGACTCAGTTCGCCCAAATGCGCCAGTGGTCCTTCCACTACTTGGTCTCCCTCGGCATCGCCTTATCCAATGCGGTCGTTTTAATTGTTGTATTCCGAATCAAGTCACAAGATGGTGAGGGGTATTGTGAAACTACATATATACCAAATTTGTGCTCACGAGTGTGGAATTTCAGAATGTCTGGAGTCCATCGGGGAAGCTGCGGGAGAGACGGCACCGGAAAACGTAGCACATTCCAGCTTCCGCCAGATCCTTTCACTCAAGACTGTGCATCTGCTCGCATTCTTCATTCTCGTCTACGTCGGTGTCGAGGTGACGATTGGAGGTGCGTGTGATCTTGCCCTACAATCTACGATCATTTAAATGATAGCGCCTTTCAGGTTGGATCGTTACCTATATCATCGAAGTGCGCGGCGGAGGCCCATCGTCTGGGTATGTCTCTGCAGGCTTCTTCGGCGGTACGCAGCGTATTCCGTTTCTTTGGAACAGCCTCTGACCAGAAGTGCAGGCCTCATGACCGGCCGCATCGCATTACTGTGGCTGAACCAAAAGGCAAGTACTTCCATTCTTTCGACATGCGCGAAAATTGATTCCAATATCCAGATTGGTGAACGCCGCGTGCTCTACCTGTACTCCGTCCTCGCCATCGGGTACGAAACCCAAGCGTCTCCACCCATCCTTCTTATACCCTGCTCATTGTCACGGTATGTAGGCTGGAGCTCGTCGTCTGGCTGGTCCCCTCCCTCATCGGGGACGCCGTCGCCGTCTCCCTCGTCGGGCTCTTCCTGGGTCCCATCTACCCCATCACCATGAACCACGCTGGGCGCGTCCTGCCGCGCTGGCTCCTTACGGGATCCATAGGTTGGATTGCGGGCTTCGGCCAGGCAGGGAGCGCGGTCTTCCCATTCATCACTGGTGCCATCGCGTCAAAGACGGGAATCAAGGCCCTGCAGCCTTTGTACGCATTTTTTGGAGGCTCATATATATACTCACGGTTTATGACACAGGCTCGTTGGCATGATGTCGTTCATGGTTGTTCTGTGGGCACTTGTCCCCGGGGCCATACGCCGTGTTGACTGAAAAAGAAAGCGAATGCTAAAAGCCATAAATCACAAACTTGAAGTATATAACTTTGTATGCTTGACAAGTACCGATTTGTGTGTATGGTAGATTCTTAGCACCATTTATCCACGCCGGCTGTGTGAATTCCCATATCCCAGTTCACGGACTTGAGTACAGCTCAAGAGAACTTTGGTGTTGTACCCAAGCACACGAATGGGGTTGGACAGTATCCGTGAATATATTGCCTTTGAGTGAATGTGAGCTAGCAAAATCGACTGCGACGCGCCTGAGTCGATGACCTTGCCGAGGCTGAGCCCGTTTGATCTGTTTTTTTTTTGGAGGAGGCGGAACGAGGTAGGATGAGTCGGTACACCGAGCTGATAAATAGCAGCATTAAAGATACAATAAGTACTCTTACAGCGCACTCAGTGCACTACGATGTCCCCCACTTCACCCACAATCGTCCGCTTAGGCCGCCCGTCTTTCCGTTTCCCAATAATCTTCACCTCCATCGTCTTGGTAGGTACCCGCTCCAGAGTCGCGTCGAGCGTGCCGTCCAAGAACGCCACCGACAGCGTTGCCGTCAGCTCAATCAGCGCCGTGGCTGCTTTCGTGCGGACCAACGGTAGGACGGGGAAGTCTGAGAATGACACATGCTGCGAGCCGACTAAATTCGGCGCGTTAAACTGGCTGTAGGGAGGATTCAAGTTATGGAAACGTACTCAATGTCAAAAGTCTGCGCCCCTGCGGCTCCCATGCGCCGACAACGCCGACCAGTCGCGTGAAATGGTCCTTCCACAGTGAAAAGACCTGCGAGTTGATGACCAACATTGTATGAGGCTGCCCGCGATTCGACTTGATGTCCGGTTCGCAGGGCGGGGTATTGGAGTTGGAGGGTTCTGAGAACGACGTGCTGGGCGTCGGCCCCGGCGAAGGCAGCGGCTCCAACCACGGATCGTACAAAAGTACTTTGGTGATTGGTATTGGCGGATACGCACTAGCCGGCGGCTCGGAGGATAGAATCGAGAGCTGGAAAATGACACGTTACTTAGATAGAAGATGGTCCAACGTGTCCCACTCACCACAGTGCAGCCGCCAAACGAGTGACCCACAAGCGACACATCGTCGCAGTTCACTGGCGCTAGCCCTGACACAGCCGACCAGCTCCCGAGGTCAACATCGGCACCGTCGATCGGTTGCAGCCCACCGCCACCCCGCACAAGTTCGCAGAACGCGGCGTATATGCGGTACACTTCATGCTGGCGGAACACTAGTTGGTCCACGCGGAGCGGGAAAGCGTTGGGTGTGTCGCTGTCCGCGTCTTCTGGGGCAAACCTGCAGCGTTTACATCTATGTCAG